>JUBA01000134.1:0-18551 GCA_000818905.1 Trebouxia gelatinosa | reverse complement strand
AGACAGCAGACAGACAGATGGCTTCAGATGGGTGTTTGCACAGACAGCAAGCTTGAGAAAGCGCAGAGCTATGATGGCTTATGCAGGAATGTGCATCGGCAGTGCCAGCTTGCAACGGCAGAGCAAGCCAGCAGAGCTAATGCAACTGGCACGAACATGCACTCAGACGCATGCAGCACAGATGCACATGCTTTACATGAAGATGCAGCCGCCAATGGTGAATGCGGTGTGGAGTGTTCAGACTACCGTTTTGTCTACCTTGGTTGCAAGGTCTAGTTTCATCCCCCTGACTGCCAAGAGACATATGTTCTTCTGACAACCTGTTTGTTGACTGCAAGATCTATTGTCATTGTGGCTGACATGAGACACATATAGTTGTAAGAACTTGCCTGTGAGCTGCAAGGTCTGGCTTTTGCCCCTTTGGCTGACCTGGAACACATACTTGTGATGTGATGCCTGTGTGTTGACCCCTGGCAGAGTTCGGGCATTGCTGTGCACCTGCTATTCACATTCTGTTGTGTTGGTAGTACCTTCCACACTGTTTGCTCTCAGCTCAGCTTTGTGTCAAAACATGCAGTGTGACACTCTGCAAGTGAGCATTCACTACAGTCAGTGCTGCATGACCATGGTGGTGCAGCATTTGCTCAAATCAATAATGCTAATGTGTTCACAAGCCATTGCAGCAGCACACAACTTTGCCATGCTGCCGGCTTTGGATGCATTGTCTGACTTTGTGTACCGCCTGCAGGGTACCTTCACTCCATTGCATGCANTGCCTCTGCCACCTGTTGCCTCAAGGAATCGCACTCTGCCCTGAGGCTGTTGTTGACATCCTGCTGCTGAGTCAGGTCTGCCTGTAGTTGTTTTGCTATCTTGGCCTGATCAGGATCGCTCTGTGACACCTTTTGAGACTTCTTCAAGGAGGCAATCTGTCTCTGTGCGCAGGCCAGCTGATGTGTCAGCGACTCACAGTCTGCTTTCAAGGCGCTGTTGACCTTCAGCTGCTGAGCTGTGGTTGCTTGGAGGTGGTCCAGGGCAATAGCCTGAGCAGCAGTGCTGGCATGAGGCGTTTGTGCTCCAGAGGATGAAGAGGCTAGGGAAGACTGGGANTGCAGCACAGATGCACATGCTTTACATGAAGATGCAGCCGCCAATGGTGAATGCGGTGTGGAGTGTTCAGACTACCGTTTTGTCTACCTTGGTTGCAAGGTCTAGTTTCATCCCCCTGACTGCCAAGAGACATATGTTCTTCTGACAACCNCTGAGGCTGTTGTTGACATCCTGCTGCTGAGTCAGGTCTGCCTGTAGTTGTTTTGCTATCTTGGCCTGATCAGGATCGCTCTGTGACACCTTTTGAGACTTCTTCAAGGAGGCAATCTGTCTCTGTGCGCAGGCCAGCTGATGTGTCAGCGACTCACAGTCTGCTTTCAAGGCGCTGTTGACCTTCAGCTGCTGAGCTGTGGTTGCTTGGAGGTGGTCCAGGGCAATAGCCTGAGCAGCAGTGCTGGCATGAGGCGTTTGTGCTCCAGAGGATGAAGAGGCTAGGGAAGACTGGGAGGCAGCAATGACGCCTCTGAATTGCAGCTCTGCTACCTGCATAGCAGCAGCCATGTCATTTGCGATGCCCAGTAGATGCACTGTACCTAGCATGCCCTGCAACTGTACCAATGTTGTTGAAAAACTGCAGCGTCTCTGCAATATCCGGGCAGCATCTCTGGGCTTTGTGTCGAGAGCATGATTGTGATCAGCTGTCTGTGAATCCTGTGAGTTCTGTGACTGTATGTTGCAGGGCAATACTCACGGGTTCAGTTGTGGTCGCTGACAACTGATGTGAGATACTGCCATGTGCAAAGACATGGACATGTACACGCCTGGCAGTCATGGCATCACTCTGTCATTTTGTCTGTGCTTTTTGTAGTCCAGTGCATCACAACTTTGCCCTCATTGGCTGTCCAAGGTAGTGCTGCTTGGCAGTGAGCAAGCCAGATCCACTTGTGCTGGAGCATGGACTGCAAGTAGTACTTGACAGCAGCAGTGTAGCAACAATTGTGGATGAGCCATGCATGCAGTCAATTACATTCCACTTTGGAACACTTGCACAAATAGGTGAAACTAGCATACAGATCATGCATATTTTGCCGGACTCCTGTGCTCTACATACCATGTTTCTCACATGTGCGACAGGTGGTTTGCAGCACCTTTTGCTCCTCTGACTGATGCAGCTGACAGAACTGTAGGCGTCAAAGCGTGATTTCATCAGCATCCTGTGACGCTGTCAACAAAGAAATCATCACAAGCACAAGTGGTTCTGTTGGGCAGACCTGTCCCCTCAACTGCTGTACTTGATGCTGCAGTGCGGCCTTATCTTGCAGCGCCTTGCGCAACAGCTCCTGATCCTTGCCATCATCTTCTTCCCTACAGGCCATGCATGACGATATACACATGGTGAAATGAGCATGCTCAAACTAGGCCGGTGGACAAGTATAAACTGGCAAATGTGACGCAGCTCTCATACCAAACATTGCTTGCTTGCAAAAATTGCATTCGGTTTGTGAGGTCACCTGTCTGCCGGCAAAAGCTCATTAGCTCTGAACACTCAACAACAAGTGCTCTGCACATTCATACCCTTCGTTTGACAAGGCCAAAAAATTTCGGATTCGAACAGCTGACCTCCCTGTCCTGGCCTTCCTCTTCTATTTGCATGAGTTAAAACAGGAAGGAAAAGTCAGTAAGCTGAGCAGCTCAAAGGGTGGCTAGCTGATCAATCCAAGCAACTGTTGACACCACCACATTTGGCACTGGTGGTGTGACTTGTGCATGGTGCACATCAACACCCTTTTGGTGAGGCAATGCACAAACAACAACAATAACACCAACTGGTCACCTCCCTATAGGGTACCATCCCAATGATCAGAGGCATAGTGCATTTGCAATGGAACACACAACCCATTTGTATCTTGATTACTTCAGACTCAGTTCAGACCCGATTCAGTCAGGTCTGTATCCGGTTTGTATCATTCTGTTTTGTGTCTGATAGCAGACGAGACTTGCTGCCAGCATGTCAAAGAGTTGTGTAGCTTGCTGTTGCAAGAGTCATATGAAAGTACAATGTTGTTAGCATGCGGCAAGCATTCCGGCTTGCAGAGCAATATGCGCAATATGTGCGTCTCTTCGGGTAGAGATTGATGACACCACAGTTGTGACAACACCAGCAGGAGCAGCAGCAATGGCACACAGCAGCAAGGTCAGCATGAAGGGCAGGATGGAGGGGCCATACTGTTGTGCCCTGGCTTGCAAGAGATGCACCAGCTTGGCCTCCAGGGCTTTGATGGCCTGCCGCAGCTGAGCCAGCTTTCGGTCCTTTGCTGCTGCTGCCAGAGCATGCCGCCTCTGCTCACTCCTGTCCACCGACCCCTGCAACATTTGGACATCAGTCCGTTCTTGGTACTGATGTCTTCTCCATGGGGTGTGTTGAGCAGCAAGCTGATTTGTGTCAACGCGCATGGTGTGTCATGACTTGCATAGCATGGAACAGGTTGGCATTGTGTGCTCAAGTGCCTGATGGTGCTGCAGCTCAGCCAGCCTGCCGTGTGTGCCTGCATGCTGCTGTGGTGCAAGGGCGTGTACAAACAGCCACACATTGCTCATCATCAAAGACCGATGAGCGTGTGCAGTCAGGTGCTGACATGCAGCAGCCACAAGTATGCACATGTTTCCTTCGAGCTGAATCACTGCTACACTAGCTCTCTGAAGGAGCATGCTAGGAAAACGATGACCAAATCAGATGGTAAGCAACACAGCTAAGGAGACTACAGTGAGGGCCGCAGCTCGTTCCCCATGTGATGCTCTCTCAGCCAGGGAATGCAGTCAGATACATGACTTGATCTAGCAGCATGAGTCTGGATGGCATACTTGTTGTGCAGACTGCAAGTCAGCTTGCAGCTGTGCACAATGCTGTTGCCCAGCCTGCAGGTCCTGTGTCAGCTGCTGCACCTGCCACTGATACTGGGCCTGCATGAACCCAACAAACATGTCTTGCCCCTCTTGCCAGGTTGCAACAGGACACCTCCCTCGATCTAGGTGTCCTTGATGCACTTCATTGACCTAGAGAACGGACATCCGGTTGGACATCACCTCATTTGTATGCAAGTGTGTATTGAGCAGCACGGAGATGCTATACTTGGTATGGTGACATGATCAATGGGCGTTGTAAGGCTGCTCACTTGCCACAACCCATTGGAAGGCTGTCGTCTCACCAATCAAGCTTGCCAAGAAAGCTTCAAGTCAGACAAGGTACAACATCACCATATGTCAGCCGCGTGATCAGCATGCTGGTTCCCCTAACAGCCACACAGCATATCCAAGTGCATTGTGCTTATAGCTTGTCATGCCCTCAACACAAATGTATTACTGCATGTGCACTGCATGCTTGTCAAGCATCGAGCAGTTTCTTCGCTGCAGCAGTCTGCCAGCACCTTGTCCACGCCCACCTCACCTGATTGTTTGAGTTATTCACTGGTGACACAACCATGGCAGCACAGCAAGTGCGTCATCAATGATTCAACACCTCAGCAGCATGTGCGTAGGGCTTGAACCAAGCATGTGCATAGAGCAGAAGAACATGGGAGCAACACAAAGTTACAGCAGAGTGCATGTTGACCATACACATGACAGTGGCAGTATGATGTCATGAGCAGGCCAAAGGCACACGCAGCAAGCGGCAACGGCAAAGCATTGGCAAGCTTGCTCAGCCAACCTGTGCTTGTTCCAGCTGCTTCTGCAAGGCATCTCTTTCTAGGCTCACTTGCTGCAGCAGTGCCTGCAGATGACCATGTCTTGGGCTACCAGGCAACTCACCCGCCGCCCCAGCGGTGCTTGCCCCTGCTATGAGATCCTGAATTCACAGGGGGAAGCTCGTTGTGAAGATAACATCGCCTAGCAAGAGGTACCTGGCCTGATGCAGTGACTGTGCTAAGCCTATACACATCTTGTACATCCCTGTATTCTATGATGTTCTGTCAATTTGTTCATTTTCGTTTGTGTGAGGACAATTGAGCCTACAGGCGGCCTTGCACCACGATGCTGCTTGAAAGTAATATGCACAACTCTGCATGGTGGCATGTGTGAAATCAATGATGACGGTGCTCTGAGGCTGGCAGGGAAATGGTGCATGCCGCAACACGGTTTGATATGCTCCAGTGGTATGTCTTAGTGCTGATTTTTATAAAACCCCCAACACATTTGAATCGATGACTGCTGTGCTGACTGCAACAGCTGCCGATGACAGCTTTGTTCACCCTACTTGCAGGAAACTGCCATAGTCAGAGCAGGAGGGTGAGCAGCATCGTCAGCCGTGATCTGTTTGCCGTAGCAGTGACGCCAAGCAGGTGCTGCACCTGCTATGGGGCGCACTTGCAGCAGTCACAAGACAAAGTCAATATCTGTGCATCAGTTGATGTGCTGAAGGGAAGACGCACTGAACTCTGACCTGCAGATGCTGCTGGTCCTGCTGCTGTGTGAGCTGAGTGAGCTGGTGCACCTGGCGCTGTAAGCTGGCCACCTCACTTGCAGCACTGCCTCTTGCAGACTCCAGGTTGTGCTGCACCTCCTCCAGCTGGGCGGAGCGCGCTGCCAGCTTGTCGTGTAGCTCTTGTATGGTGGCCTGAGCCAAAGCTTGCACCTGCAGTATAGCCAGGGGCCAAGAGTCATGCCGCATTTGTGTTGTTTTGAGGGGCATGCTGCACGATATGTTAGAGTCTTGTATCACGCATGCATAGTGTTGCCAGCTTGTCATGCAGCTCCTGTACAGTAGCTTGAGCCAGAGCTTGCACATGGGTGACAGTCACAGGCATGAATCCGCTTTATGCTATCATTGCGTGCTGGGCATGCTGCATGGTGTGGTTTGCGGATTGCCAACTTGTCATGGGGTCATGAGCCAGAAGTTGCACCTGAACAACAGACACAGGCTGAGATACAAGATGTGCTCATGCTGCCACAATAACACATGCTGTGCAAAGAACTGGCCTCTTGTTGCATCCATCAGCGTATGGTGCTACCAACTTATCATGCAGCTCCTACACTGTGGCTGGTGCGACTGATTGTGTGACACAACAATGCATATGCTCACTGTGAAAACAAGTGCGCATGCTACCACAACAACCAATACAAGGGACCTGTAGAGCAGCACGTGTAGATGGATAGTACATGTAGAAGAGCAAACACTTTGCCACAATTTATAACAACACAACAAAGTGGTGCTCAGTGTTGCAGAAGAGGAATGGACCTGCTCAAGGGCAGCGCCTTCATGTGCGTGCACTCCTGGATGTTGCTGCGCTGCCGCCTTCTGACGCAGGTCATACATCTGATGCAACAGCTGTTGGTGCTGCTCCTGCAGCTGCTGCAAAGCCTGTGCCTGGGCTGAGTGCTGCTGCTGGGCATCTGACAGCTGCTCCTTATATGCTTCAGCTTGCAGCCTTGCCTGCCTCAGCTGTTCCACCTGCATAGCGGTGTGCTGGTGTGATGCATCCTCTGGATAGCCAGGACATGTACTATCCCCTACGAAAACACCAAGACCACAAGTAATGCAGCACTTGTTGTCAAGTGAATCACTGCCACTGAGCGTTTGACAGCTCCTACTTGTATCCCAACTCACAGTCCTGCCTGCCTTAGCTGCACCACCTGCACAGCAGCAATGCATCCCTGAAACAAACAAGACATCTGTTGTCTTGTACACTAGCATGGGATTAACGGGTGATGCAGAGCTTGTGCTGGAGCCCTGCTGTCAAGTGCCTGGTTGCTACTCCGTGCGCTTCAGCTTGCAGTGTTGCCTGCATCAGCTGTTCCACCTGAACAGCAGGACACACACGTGACTTTGCACCTCATGCCTGTACCACAACTGCCTAACTGGCTGCACACTCGAGCAGAGTTGATGCCAAGCTTAAGGATGGGACTTCTGCTTTGCTGAGGATCTAGCAGCTGATCCTTGTATGCAAAAGTCGTAGATGTGCTGTCCTCACTTTTTTTATATGACTGTATGACCAGCAGCAGGACATGTGGCCAACATCTTGTATGCTAGCATGAACCCTGAAGGCAAGGCAGAGTTGCTGTTGCTGAGCATGTGACACGCTCACTGTGCCTGATGGACTTGCAGATTTCTGCTTGGCTCATCGCAGGCAGGTGACACGACAACACGTAAAAGTCACAGAGAAACGCCGGTACTTACCTACTGCATTCACGTCAACTATTGCAGCTGCTGACTGTCATGCATGGCTAGGGCCTGAGATCACAGTCAAGCTGATGCATTCTGTCTGACATGCGCAGTCAGCGCAGGCTTGCCAATGTGCTAGGCATGCAATCAGGCGGCAGTCTTGAGGGCAGAAAGCACAGCCCAGCTAGCATCGTGACAAAGGCCTTAGGGCCTTAGGGCTTGTGGTGAAGGGCCAGTTGCAGTGAGCTTACCTGTGCCAGCAGGACCTTCCGAGTGGCATCCCGCATCTGGTCAGCATCACTGCTGACCTCGCTTCTTGGCGGTGCTTCCTGGGCTGCCTTCAGCTGTGCTTGCAGTGCTGCCAGCTTGGCCTGAGCCTCAGCTGCCTCGGTGCCTTGCAGGGCAATGTGCTGTTGCTGGCTGTGCACTTGGGCTGTCAGCTCCTTGACTCGGCCCTCAGCCTGTTGCAGCATCTCAGTGTGAGTGGCAACCTCCACACCACTGCTATGTCTGCCCGCATATATGCAGCAAGTATTACCTCCTCTGCAGTTCGAAACCCACAGGATAGCGTTCATCATGTCCCCATCAAATGTTATAGGCACATGTAGCTCTGTTATGCAGTCCAAGGTTGGCAGAGCATTGGACCAAACAGCCATTTTCTCTTGCGATGTTATCCTGTGAGTAGCTCTCTACCTTGCACAAAGCCCTTAAGCAGGTGTTTGTTCCTGTGCAGGCAATTCCCAATGTGCAATCACTCAGACTCATTGCTCACAGCTCATTACATGACCTTTTGCCCAGTTGTCAGTGTATCACAACTGCTGCCTTGCTTACAACACTGTAACCATGAAACCTGACACAGGCTGCTGACCTGGCGTTTCTGCTGATCTACAAGTTCTTGCTGAGCAATGCTATCAGCCTCCAGCAAGCGCATGCCAGATTCCAGAGCAGTCACAGCCTCCTG
The DNA here is from genome assembly GCA_000818905.1 of Trebouxia gelatinosa. Taxonomy (NCBI): domain Eukaryota; kingdom Viridiplantae; phylum Chlorophyta; class Trebouxiophyceae; order Trebouxiales; family Trebouxiaceae; genus Trebouxia; species Trebouxia gelatinosa. The sequence goes on along the minus strand of JUBA01000134.1, from coordinate 10,383 downwards.
GAGTTGGCTGCATCTGGCTCTCAGACTGCTGTCTGCCCGCCTTAGCTGGGCATTGTCCACTTTCAGCTGCACAGCCCTGTCCAGTGCATCACCCTGCAGTGCAACAAGACACTGTCCTCAGCACAAAACAGGCCTGTCTACAGCTGTGAGCAGGTGTGCAGCTGGCGTCAGCCCTACCCAGCTGTACATTTCTCACGCTCAGCTCTACAGCTGTGTCAGATGCATCACCTTGCAGCCAGCGGCTAGGTCCAGGTAACAGTGCTTTTGCTCCCCAACTTGGCGCTGCCCAATCTAGGTTGTACAGCCTCTCTTCAGCCCTGTCAGCGCATGCGCAATTGCTGCACTGCAGGCAACGCAATCAAACAGGGCAGTCGCAATCATACAGGGCAGTACTAGTGAACAACGTCGCATGGGACTGCCTGAGCCCTGGATGGGGACTCATGATGACATCATCACTGTCGTCAACAAGCTAAGAAAAATACTGACGCTGATTGCAAGCAGGGCATCATGTTCAGGCTACTTTGTGTTCACACCCGGCAGTCCCACACCTGATCAGAAGTGTGGTGCTCTAGCTTGGCTTCAGCAGCAGCCCTAGCCTCTACCGCAGCTAGCAGCTCCTTCCACAGCTGAGCAGTGCTTGCTGCAAGCTCCTCATTGCTGGCCTGCAGGCGCTGCATGTTTCGGAGCCAGGCTTCACACTTCCAGGCTGCCACCTGTCCGGCTTGGGCTATCTGTGCTGCAGCCTCTGCTGCTGCCTGCTGCCCCTGTGCCCATCTGCACACCTGACAGACTTCAACACTTTTGGGGCTTGTTTCCGGCTTGTGAGTCATGGGATCATCAGCTACTGTGTGCTGATCTCATGTCCACTCACACAGCTGTAAAGGCTGGGTGTGGTACCCACCACAGGAATGTAGGGCTGCAGCATGGACCCGGTGTCCCTTTTGCCTAGCAGACAGTGTTGGCAGTACAATGGATCCTTGTGATTGAGAACTGTCCCGAAGAAAAACTCTAATGCAATTGCCAAAGGTGTGGGCATGTACAGGTGCCAGTCAGCACCACATAGGGTAATGTCAACTTGTTATAAAAGCCACAATTGCAGTGGTGGAGGCAGACAGCACCATACAATTCCCAATGACCATGCAAGGCTGTAGTGTGGAGCACAGCATACATGCCCTTGTCTGGACTGTTTGGCTCACCTCAGGCTGGACTGTACAGTTGCAAGGACTCCTTGCACTTTGCTCACTTGCATCTGGAGCTCCTGATTACTGTTCTGTAGCCTGCTGCACTCAGCTTCCTGATGATGGGCAGCACTGTTTGCCAGGGAGAGCTTGCCCCTGCAGCCCACAACAGCTTCAATGGTCTTGCAAGCTGCCACAAGTGCTCACAAGCAAATGACTTGGGGTAACAAGCTCCAACTGCTGGTGGAGTACACTGTAAAGGTGGTGTATTGACCAGGTTAAGTCAAACTGCTTGTATGCAAGGTTGTGATTGCTGCATGATTGGACCGTCATTGTGTCAGCTTTNAGCCAGCCGTTGTCAGCCCCTTCGCTGGGGGCAAGGCATTTCCTGCAAGAATGGATGCAGATGCCATGACAATTGCAGCAGGTCGAAATGTCTTGCTCTCTAAACATGAGGTGCATGCCTCAATTTTGGAAAGAGCTAACATTCTTGATCTTGCAGGCACTGTATCCGCTATGCTTGCAGCCAATGCTGCTAATGGACAATCTGCCAAGTCATCTGAAGCAGTATGTACCGCCTGTAGCCTGACCATGCTTGCTATGTACATGTTTGGCTGCATCCAGAAAACACCTTGAAGTGCTCTCATGTCAACTTGTGACCAGTGTCTGGTGTAATGTTTGCATACCTTCGCAACACTGAGCTGAATATGGTACCAGAGACCATTCTGGAGCTGTTATGTCTGGGCCTGATGGGTGAGAAAGCTTTGAACACTCTCGCTTGCCACATGGCAGTGCAACAGTCGATGTAGATCAAACCATGTTCATGCATACTGTAGCCTGATACAAACTGCGCCAGGAGTGTCCAGGACAGAGAAGTGCTTGTTAGACAGGCAGCAGGGTGCCCCANCATGCTTGCTATGTACATGTTTGGCTGCATCCAGAAAACACCTTGAAGTGCTCTCATGTCAACTTGTGACCAGTGTNGCTGCCTTGCTTACAACACTGTAACCATGAAACCTGACACAGGCTGCTGACCTGGCGTTTCTGCTGATCTACAAGTTCTTGCTGAGCAATGCTATCAGCCTCCAGCAAGCGCATGCCAGATTCCAGAGCAGTCACAGCCTCCTGGAGTTGGCTGCATCTGGCTCTCAGACTGCTGTCTGCCCGCCTTAGCTGGGCATTGTCCACTTTCAGCTGCACAGCCCTGTCCAGTGCATCACCCTGCAGTGCAACAAGACACTGTCCTCAGCACAAAACAGGCCTGTCTACAGCTGTGAGCAGGTGTGCAGCTGGCGTCAGCCCTACCCAGCTGTACATTTCTCACGCTCAGCTCTACAGCTGTGTCAGATGCATCACCTTGCAGCCAGCGGCTAGGTCCAGGTAACAGTGCTTTTGCTCCCCAACTTGGCGCTGCCCAATCTAGGTTGTACAGCCTCTCTTCAGCCCTGTCAGCGCATGCGCAATTGCTGCACTGCAGGCAACGCAATCAAACAGGGCAGTCGCAATCATACAGGGCAGTACTAGTGAACAACGTCGCATGGGACTGCCTGAGCCCTGGATGGGGACTCATGATGACATCATCACTGTCGTCAACAAGCTAAGAAAAATACTGACGCTGATTGCAAGCAGGGCATCATGTTCAGGCTACTTTGTGTTCACACCCGGCAGTCCCACACCTGATCAGAAGTGTGGTGCTCTAGCTTGGCTTCAGCAGCAGCCCTAGCCTCTACCGCAGCTAGCAGCTCCTTCCACAGCTGAGCAGTGCTTGCTGCAAGCTCCTCATTGCTGGCCTGCAGGCGCTGCATGTTTCGGAGCCAGGCTTCACACTTCCAGGCTGCCACCTGTCCGGCTTGGGCTATCTGTGCTGCAGCCTCTGCTGCTGCCTGCTGCCCCTGTGCCCATCTGCACACCTGACAGACTTCAACACTTTTGGGGCTTGTTTCCGGCTTGTGAGTCATGGGATCATCAGCTACTGTGTGCTGATCTCATGTCCACTCACACAGCTGTAAAGGCTGGGTGTGGTACCCACCACAGGAATGTAGGGCTGCAGCATGGACCCGGTGTCCCTTTTGCCTAGCAGACAGTGTTGGCAGTACAATGGATCCTTGTGATTGAGAACTGTCCCGAAGAAAAACTCTAATGCAATTGCCAAAGGTGTGGGCATGTACAGGTGCCAGTCAGCACCACATAGGGTAATGTCAACTTGTTATAAAAGCCACAATTGCAGTGGTGGAGGCAGACAGCACCATACAATTCCCAATGACCATGCAAGGCTGTAGTGTGGAGCACAGCATACATGCCCTTGTCTGGACTGTTTGGCTCACCTCAGGCTGGACTGTACAGTTGCAAGGACTCCTTGCACTTTGCTCACTTGCATCTGGAGCTCCTGATTACTGTTCTGTAGCCTGCTGCACTCAGCTTCCTGATGATGGGCAGCACTGTTTGCCAGGGAGAGCTTGCCCCTGCAGCCCACAACAGCTTCAATGGTCTTGCAAGCTGCCACAAGTGCTCACAAGCAAATGACTTGGGGTAACAAGCTCCAACTGCTGGTGGAGTACACTGTAAAGGTGGTGTATTGACCAGGTTAAGTCAAACTGCTTGTATGCAAGGTTGTGATTGCTGCATGATTGGACCGTCATTGTGTCAGCTTTGCTCTGACACACATTTCACTTGCATGATCATTCACATGGTGTCTTGAGCAGCCCCAAGTTTTCGCAGTCTGTGTGATTCGCTTGCAACTGTAAGGCTGTTGCTAGCATACTGAGTCAGCACTGCAACTCAAGGTGCCCTGTAACTACGTGGCAGGTCAATGAATGGGTGAAATTGTCATCATCATTCCACTGCACTGCTGTCAACACCAAGAGCTGAACAAGTTGTTGGCTGCGAGCAGAGCTTCCTGATGAGACTGACTTGTCAATCACAGTCAGCAATTCTGACATGCAGGGAAAAGCTCTGGTTTGACCTGAGAGACGCCATCTCAGCTTGAGCAGCAACAAGCTGAACAGGGACAGGGCACTTGGCATCTGCAGCCCTGAGGGCAGCTCTCAGTGCTGCCTCTTCATGCTTCTGATCTCTGGACTGCCTCTGTAACTCCTGCACACCACTGCTGTAAGCAGTCCGTATTTGGTATTATTTTAATATGCAAAGTATGCAATGATCAGTACACACTTTTCTGACCCGACTGCAGCAGCCTGGCTGTCAAAAATTGCACTGCGGCTTGCATGACCATGATGACGCAGACACTAAAAACACCTGTGCATGTGACGCTGCAATCACACATGCAACTGCATAGAGCCTCAGTGGCATGATGTTGGCCGGCTGTTACAGAAACAGCAGTGCTGTGCTGGCACTTTGACACAATGCATGAGCGGTACTGTCATCCAGGATCCCTATGTACGGCATATGCACTTAGGGACAGTGGACGTGGCATTGGTGGCCCAGACATGGCTAATGAAGGGGGTCACAAGGCTGATTTTTGTTTACTCAGCTATGCATTTTGTTGTGACCCTCTGTACATTGCACTGAAGCAGTACCAGTGTGCAGATGGTGCAGCTTGGTGGAGAAGGTGACATCAAACATGGGACAGGGTGCTGTTTGACAGGGCAGCTGTCTGTACTGTGTTTGCAGGAGCATATATGTACTGATTTACTGCCTGAAGGTGTGTTGTGTCCACTGTGAACAGCCAAGCATAGTTCACTAAAGAGGTGCAGGTGTCCATGCCAGCAACATGTTCTACACAGTCTACAAGCCACAACCTCTCAACAGTACAGGCAGCACAGAGCATACTTTCAGGTTCAGGGCTGCTTGAGCATGCTGATCCTTGACACTTTGCAGTGTGGCCCGTGCATCAGCCTCTGCCTGCTCTGCCCGCTGTGCACGCTGCCACAGCTGCTGCACCTCAGCATAGCATGCACCACCCTGCACAGGCCAAAGCACCTCCTTACCAGATCGGTCACCTTGGCAGGAACAGCAGAATTAGAACTTGCAGGCAAGCTGAGATCCTTGTTTGGCTACGATGCCTCTGACAACTGCCTGGCTGAAACACTCGATATGCTCAGATTGGTTGACAGCGTAGCACATGAGACAGCCTAAGTATGTCATAGACATAGCCTGTATGGCAACCATCTGCAAGCAGTAAGGGCAGGGCAGAGTCAGAGGCCACGCGGCAAGGCATTTTGCAACAGGGCAGGGCAGGGCAGAAGAACTGTCAGCAAGCAATTGCAATGTGAAGCACACAGGCACCTCATAATGCTGGTGGACCTGGCGCTGCTCCTGTTGTGCTTCATGCAGCTGGCGGGCGAGGCCTGCCACATGGGCTTCCATGTGACCAAGGCTGTCATGTGCTTGCTGCGCTGCCTGTTGTGCTTGGCGCCGCTGCTGCTCTGCAGAGTCTACTTGCCTGTAAATATGGCCCACATATCTATGTAAATGGCAACCTCCATTGCTTGCACCGCATCAAAGCCCGTCTGCTTTGTTGGTGAGTGGCACAAAGGCGGAAACCCCCCCATGCTCTCAGTCTCAAGTTGTGCTGTTGAGTCCCTTGACATTGTTGTAGGCTCGTATACTTTGTCAGGTACTGTTGCTTGCAGCACATACTGCTATGCACAATTGGGTACAGCCTCAACAGAATTAGACATGTCAAGGCAATGTCTGGGCACATGCAGAAGTGGTGTCAGCCCAATTGCTGTACTGTTGGCGGGAATGCTTGTCATGACATGTACTCACCAAAGATACATGCTCGCCAAACTTTGGCTTGTTGTGCAGTGTTGTCTTGTGAGCAGATCTCAGTTTGACACTTCAAACAGGTCACAACCTGATGCTGTTGAGCCATTTGTGCAGCGGTGGCTGAAGCGACGAAAGTCAACAGCTTGTATACAGAGCAGATATGCAGCGGTTCTGAGGGTTTCTGAGTGAAGCCAATGTGAGCAACAGCAAGCAAGCAAGCAGGCAAGTCAACAAGCATGGGAACCTGAGAGCTGATGCTTCTCTGACACGGCTGTCCACCAGGTCTTTGACCAGCCCTGGGTCAACTGATCCAGCATGACTCTGATTTGACCCGCTCTGCAAAGCTTGCTGATGCAATCTGCACAGTGACTGTTGCTTTTGTGCATGAATAGCAAGATTGTGATTGTGTACATGACACATACAAGCATTGGTACATAATGCATGAGCAAAAACAGTCCAAGCATGGAGAGGACACATGTGCAGGATAAAAATTGAGCAGAGCTGCGGAGTTTGCAGAATTTGGCCATGTCTGTGGTACGATACTCAACTACTGTGCCTGTGGCAGTAACTTTTGTATACTGTGATTGCAGAGAGCAGACAATCATCGCAATGCAGTGGGTACGCCAAGCTGAAGTATGTGCAGGACTCTCCATCACACTCTTGCCTGACATGCTGTGATATTTGTTCTTGCCTGTGAATGGCTTGTACTGCAACAAGTTTGTCCAGTGCCTGAGCCAAGTCAACTCTTGTCTTTGCCAACTCTGCTCTCAGCTGCACCGAGTCTGAGGCTTGAGTGACCACACCAGCTTGCTGCTCCAGGAGTGTTTGGTGCCGCAAGGACAAGGAGTGAAGCTGCTGCTGCACTACTGTGTACACCTGAGTGCCAATCTTAACGGTTGTTACAAGGTGGGAAGTGACAGTGATCAGCTGTCATCTGCAGCAGCTGTCAGCATGAGAACGTGAGAGGCAAGCTGGTACGCCATGATTGGCAATATGCCGTTGGACCTGAGTGTTGTGCAGTAAAGGTTGCCGATGTTTTTCACGTGATGCTTTCATGGCAGGCTTAAATCTGATACAGAGCAAGCTTATCTGGGTCTTGCGGCTCTATCTTGGCCCGCATTATAAGCTTGTTATGCAAGGCAGAGACATGAAACAGGCACATGCTGTCCATTTCAGGTGTCAATACATGTGCATGCGAGGTTTTGCTTTGAAAACATCCTTGCCTTGTGAGTGCACATACAATATCTGCAGGTTCAAGTTCAGCAAAGGATGGGCAGGTGTTACTAAGTTGAGGGAGTGCGCATAAACCTTGCGGCAGACCATGCTGCCGGAGTCCTGCTCAACTTGACCGCCTGCATGCTGTGTGCTCTGTGAATGCCCTGATGTACCGTTCCTGGCTGCATCCCCACTTCTGGAAGTCAGACCATTGCTGTTCAGGGTGGGGTCATCAGCATGCGCTGCAAATCTGTCATGTGTGTGCAGGCTTGCCAGGCAGGCATTGTCTGCTTGCAGTTGCCGTGTGACTGCAGCACGCGCTGTCAGCTCTGATTGCAGCACAGCTGTCTGCTGTTGTTGCTCCCTGCAGTTTGTATTGCCAAGCAAATGGATGTGGCAGCTACACTTGAACTTTCTGCCATGTGTCTTCACTTCTCAAAGCTAGGCTGAGCATTGTTCAAGTCTGTGCATACAGTTCAGCAGAGGCTGCATTAATGTTCATGAGGGACAGCATGACAGTACACTGTGTGGCACCCGCAAGCATGACAATGCGCGCCATGTCACTGCCCGAGCATTTTGCAGATAGGCAGCTGTGTAGCCTCAGCGCACAGTTGTGCATCCTTTCCAATGCTATGCATCCTTTGCCGGGCTGCAGACGCATTGCAAGCTGGTTGCGCCCTGCGCTTTGCATGCTGTGTCTGTCACTGTTTGACCAGGAGACTGTCACCTGAGCAAGGCACGCAGGTGCAACACATCGTCTCCACCCCTGTCTGCCACGTTCTCCTCAGCTGCTGCATACGTCTGCAGGTCATCCCGTCGATGCGTGTCAGGCTGCTGTACGCGCTGACACGATTCTCCTGTGGCTGTGGCTTCAGCCCGACCACTAGTACCACTGTTGCCTTCAGTTGGTGCTGCTTGTGCAAGCACAGACCCAAACTTATTGCAACCCTTAGTCTCAGCTCCTGTGTTGGTTACTTTTGACATGCCACCAGCTGCATCGTCAGCAGTGGCTGCAGGATGAAGCTGCATGCTGGCTTTGTCAGAAGGCTGGCCTGAAAGTAAGGCAATGCTGGCGGGTGCAATGCTGCTCATGTCTGCATGATCTGTTGTCTTCAGTGTGGTGATGAAAGCGTCCACAGCAGCTAGCTGCTCTGGTGTGAGTGCAGGGTGCACCGCAACCTGGCTGTGCTTGGCATTGAACTTGAGGTGGGCTTTCAGGCGGCGCCGTTCCTCTTCCAGCTCGCCCACCTCACGCTCCAGGCAGGCGTTGACCGCTGTTAACTCACTGATAGTTGCCTCCTGTGAAAATTTGCAAGGAACGGCATGGTAACTTTGCACCCCATTCATGCTGAAGAGCTGTTCCTTTTGCAGCTAGGCATACGCCTTCAGCCAGGCTTTGTTGTGCTAGTAGGCAATAAGTGCCATTCAGGCAACCACTGCAAATGCATGCAAACTGACAAGATCACAAGCTGTTTTGTACATGTGTCAACATCTTGTGCAACATGCGCACCACTGCAAACAGTAGGATGGCATGCACACGCCCTTAGATGGTGTTGTATCAGCCATGTACCATACATGCCATGTGCGTCTGCACAGCATATCTGATGGAGTGTGTGCCGCAAATCAAAGTATACGATGCCATTCCTGCCATGAAAGACGCCACTTCCATTCACAGACATGCAGCAGGGCCTGAGGCACTGTCACCTTGGCAAGCCTGACTGGAGTCAAGTCAAGGCCCTCATCCTCTGCTATACCAGATTGCTTCCGCAGCAGCTGATTCTGCTCTGACACCGTCTCCACTGCTGCTGTCAGCTGTTTGACGCGCTGCAGCAGTCCTGCAGAGCAGGAGTACTGATGAGATTGCCTAGCCCACTACGTTGCTGCAGAAGGCAACCATGAGTGAGGTGACAGCAGTCGATGCCTGCTTGGAGCATGAAGCGGGGCAGTTACACAGCAAGCCAGCTACACAAAGAGCACTGGCTCTATTGCCTCTGGCACAAAACTGAACACAGCTTTTCCGGTACAGGTCTATGGCCCGACGGGAGGTTTGACATGGGCAATATAGGAGGCATTATGGCTGTGGTCAATATTACTGAGGATTCAGTTGCTTTTGCATATTCACACATGAGGCGACATACGACTTGCCTGCTCGGCTTTCACTCAAGGCTGCCACTTTGGCCTTCAATGCTTGGATGTCTATGACAGCCTCCGGTAGGCCATACACACCTTGCTCCAGCTGCTTACAGCGTGCTTGCAACACAGCCCTCTCCTGCTCAAGCAGTCCCAGCTGATCCATGGCAAAATCATGCTCAGAGCTGCAAGCAACAAGACTCAGTGTGTTTCAGTGTAAGGGCAACTGTTATCCTGGGGGCTGTTGTGCAACCCACTGAGGGCAAGATGCACAAGCAACAGCATAAGCTTGTGCTTTCCTAAACAGTTCACAACGTGCTCAAACAACGCAAGCATTTTGGTGGATTGGGCGCCGTGTGTGAGATACTCTGTGCTCACTTCAATGAAGGAGACACTGATGAGCAAGAGCCCGAGGGTGTTGTGCTCTGTGAGATAAAGCTTGTGGCTTTCCCTTCAGCTGCGCAGGTGACTGCAGGGTCTGCCTGAGCCTGATCGCCGCTGACAAACATGATATCAGTGTGTTGCGTTGAAGCATCCGGCAGGAGACCGGGGTTCCGGAAGCCGCTGTGCCCCTCCTGTGACCAGTGATCACTGGGTGATGCCGTGCAAGCTTAAGGCAACAGGTGTACTTGGCTTGCAACCCGTATAGTAGCTTGCTTTTGGTCTAGACACGGCTTCCATACAGCGTGGACGGGGGCAGCCGTTTGCACGGTAGAGGCCTACAGTGCCGCGCTGTGCGCCGGGCTCCACATTCAGAAGGCAGCCCGAGCCCCGAGACCACATTCATACACAGGTTGGATCCTACATGCAATGCTCTAATTGTGAAGGATGTGCTGTGTAAACGTGCTGCGCTGATAGCAAGACCTGGAGGATGCATCAGGTCTTAAGCCTGTAGACCTACCCACCATATGCAACCTATTGGCTGAGCGAGTTCCATTGACTACTGCAGCTGCAGCTCAGGTGCGCACCTGATACAACTCTTTGTAGTAGGAGGCTATTAATGCAGCATCATGAAATGCTGGTGACACACCAGGGTGAAAGCTGGCACAGAGCACCCGTTTTCATGGCTATGCAGTTATGTCATCGCGAGCATAGCAGCAGAAAGCGCGATGCAGCGCGCAGTGCCATACAAGCC
>KN805302.1:40088-55960 GCA_000818905.1 Trebouxia gelatinosa | reverse complement strand
GTTGCTGCTGCCTGCTTGGTGTTCTAAGCCTTTTGTGAGCATGCTGTTTGCATGCACACTCTGCAGCGCTGTGCTGCACTGTGCTGCAGTCTGCTTCCATTGGCTGAGCATGCTGTGAAGGCTGCACGCCATGATGCAGCTGTTGTTGGTGATCAGCTGTCTGCATATGGCTGTNTCTGGGTTCCTTTGTCTGCCAATGAGACACCCTTGCAGTATATTTCACTGCATGTGACCTAAGTGAGACATGATCTGCACATTGCCATGGTCAGTAGGCGCGCAAGCATCTGTAAAAGAGACATCCAAAGCCCGATGTACATACCTTACATCAGCAAGCAGGACAGCACATTGGGTGCACATCTGCATAGCAGGTGTGATGGCCACTGTTATTGACAAGACAGATTTACAGGATGCTGCCAGTGTACAAGAAGATGTGCCTGATATGTGGTAACCTCAGCATTTTGTATGAAAGTGCCTTAGCTGCTTACAGCCAAATTCTATTGACGTGGGGCTGCAGTGGGCCAAGCAAGACACATCCAATCAAGCTGCTCTGCTGTTTGATCCTCATCCTCAACCTTGTGCCAGTCACCTCCTCTCCTGTCATCCAGCATTCTACACAGGACTTCAATACTTTCTGTCGCAATTGTGAAAGGAGCTACTCAACTTGCATGCAACTGACTGCACCGAGTAGCAACCAAACATGATCTTGCACTGCAGCTGGTGGAAGCCAAGGAGGCTGGTGCAGCAGGCGTGCTGGGTGTTGTTGCGAATGTCCTGGGCAATGGATCCCCTGTCATGAGCAGCTTTGCCGCGGCAATCGGTCTGGATGCACCAGTTGAGGTCAGCATATGTTCATGGCGCGCAACTTTGCTCTGACAATCGTGTCCCACGGTGGTGACACTGATGTAAGACATCTGCAGCTGATGGTAGAGTTTCTGTTTACATTGTCTGGGTGAGCACACTGTGACTCCCCTGTCACTTGCCAGCATTCAAAGACAGCTAGCTGATGGCAGCTAGTCACACCAAGGCCGTGCTGTGGCAATTTCATTGCAAAGATCAGCGATGTGTGCACATGGTTGCATGAGCACGGCAGATGCAGGAGACAAAGGANACCAGACTCGAACTATAGTTGACACTTGATGACTCACAAGCTCGACAAGCTGCCACTGCATGCAGAGTGACTGACAAGCCTGCGGAGGCAGTGACTGGTGCACCTCTGGCTGAGGCTGCAGAGGAGGCCATGGTTGCAGCTGGCGGCGACCCTGCTGATGGCCCTACCCCAGAAGAGGAAGCTGAGGCTGAGGCAAAGGTGAACGCGTATAAGCTCGGCAGTGCTCAGGGTGGAAACGGCTTGTGACGTCACTACTCCCCAGTGTTGGTGTGTGTATTACCTGCCATCACTGCCTCGTCTGCCAGGCAATCTCGAACGGCGAAACTGTAGCTGTCTCTGTTAGGCTGCTTACAGTATGGTCTCCCATGTCAGAGACAATGTCACCAGCTTCTTCTTTGCGTATGTTTCCTATGCCATATGCCGTAGGTACTGCACACACGAGCAGAGGTTCTTTGCTTGTGCCCCTTGCTTCTTCCCCAGAGCAGGTGCTAAGTCAACAAGTAGCTACTGTGAGTGACAAATGCAGCTTGTGATACAGTAGGATCTCTGCTTAATGCAGCGTGCCAAACCAGCCCACACCCATTGTGACATTGCTCTTTTGGTGCAGGAAATGACTCTGGATGAGTATGAAGCTTTGCAGAAAGAGAAGCGTGGCTCAATGAACAAGACCGCTGAGGCACCCAAGGTCAGCCAGTGCCAGTCCACATTCTGCCTGCCAACTGCTCCAACTGAATGCAAATTATGCATGAAAGTATGCCTGAGTGCATTTGTTAGGGCGATGTATTGGCTGGTCACTACAACATTACTGCATGCTGGTAGCCCTTGCACTGCTAACACCTGATGTGTGCCCTGATGTGTGCGCTGCTGCAAAGCAGTTAATGCATTGCCTGACGAGTTGCTGTAGCAGCAAACTCTTGAAACACTCAGTGTTCACAGCACACCGAATTGTTTCGGCTTACAGGTTGACCTGAAGCAGTTTGAGGGCATGAACGTCAGCCAAGCCAGGAAAGACAAACCCCAGGAAGAGAGTGACCTTGACCTCAAGAACAGGCGGGGCCCCAAGGCCCAGAAAGAGAAGCCACTCAAGGAGGTAGCTCACTGTGCCAGGGCACCTGCATCAATCAGTCCTTTCTTGCAATCTCAGCAGAAGCAATTGAGTTTCTTCATTGATGTCTGCACACCTTGACCTGTGGTGTGGTCAGTTCATTCCTCAGTGATTGGGACCCGTTTGTACTTTCAGCTGAAGTTGTAATGGCTGTGATTGTAGCGACCATTTTTTGCATGGAAGGTCCTTCTCGATATGTTGGTAAGTCAGCAAATTGGGGTTCCCTCGACTGGTTGCATCAGTAACTCTACTTGGTTATACCCAACATATGTCCTGGTCACAGGAAGGCATCAGTACATCAATGTCCTTTTCAATTGCTGCAGAAAAACGTGGTGGAAGCCAACTTCCGTGTGGGTGACGAGGGTGGTTTTGGTGGTGGTGGACGTGGCAGGGGAGGTCGCGGACCTCGCGGTGGCCGCTTTGACGGTAGGCTGNGGGACTTTGCTGAGGCCAGCAGCAGCAGTAGGTGGGCTTCACATGATGAGGCTCATGACGACAACGACCACCAAGATCACTTGGTGAGTGGCATGCNTTGAGTAACCATTGTTCCAGCTGTCTGCAGTGTGCTTTGTGGGTTTGTAGGTGGATTTTAAGACAGCTGTCCAAAGTTCTCCACAGCATTGTCCCATTGGGAGCTTACAAGCAGTCTGGCAACTACAGAAACCAGAGCAGATCACAACACAGAAGGATGTGCAGGCAAGAGTTCATAGCAATGGATCTCCCGCAGCTCACAACAGATTGTCTTGCTGTAGTGCTCTCTGCTGCCCATCTATCANTCAACAGCAGTGGGTAACACTTGCTTGCAGTACTCACATCAAAGCAGATGATGTTTGTTCGCTTGGTGTGAGCCCTTGCCATCTTGATGGCATTCTCTACAACTTCAGACCCGCTGTTGGCAAAGATGTGGCAGTCCAGGCNAGTCAAGCCATCCCCTGATCAGGCAGCCACTAATGGACATGTCGAAAACGGCGCTCAACTCACCACCGATATTATCGAACGTGAGAAGAAGTAAGTCCAACAGCTTTGTACTGAGTAAATCAACAAGGTGACTGCACTCCAGATGTAACCCAAAACACCATCCCTTGCAGATACATGTTGCAGACATATGTCAGGCCTGACATTGTCTTCACGCATGCTGAGGGTGCGAGAATGTATGATGCCAATGGCAAAGAGTACCTGGACTTTGCAGCAGGCATTGCTGTCAACTCTGTAGGTACGAGCTTGCTGATGNCCATACACTGATGCTCTGCAACGATATGCCTACAACATGCACAGTTCGTGTGATCCAAACAAGCTACTTGGCTGCAAAGCTTGATCAAATGAACTGGCTGCAAAATAGATCACAAGAACTGTGCATGTAATTCAAGCAAGTCGTGCAGCCAAGTAGCTGCTCTGTTGCTAAACACGTCAGTGTGCTGAAAAGCATGCCAAGAAGGAACTGCTGTGTGCGCATGAGTGTGAAACAAACTGGCGCCTTGCCCGTACACACACAGTGAAATGACCAACCTGAAAGGCTGGAAGCGCTTGCCATAGTACTGCTCCACAACAGATCTGAACTTGTCAATTCCCCATTCATTCACCAAGTACTTAAGCCGGGACTGCTTCCTGTCATCTCTGCGGCCATAGTCTCGCTGTGTTGCAACGATGGCCTTCATTGCATGGAAGATATCTTCCTTGGGCACAAACCCAAGCGCATCTGCCAAGCGAGCAAAGGTGTTCTCGTTTCTGTGTGTCCGGCCCATGCCGCCCCCAACAACAATGTCAAAGCCCTCAAGCTCTCCTGTAGGGCTTGTGATGACAACTAGGCCGACATCGTTGGTGAAGAGGTCCACGCTGTTGTCGCCGGGCACTGTGATGGCAATCTTGAACTTGCGGGGAAGGAACAAGTTGCCATAAATGGGTTCTGGAGAGTTCTCAAAATTGGTGCCATAGCCATTGAAAGCTCTGTCAGCAGTCACCTTTGGGTTCTGCACCGAAAAAGCCAGTGTGTAAATCCACACAACTATGAGTTTCAGATGAGTACAAAACATGATTTTCACATGAATATGAAACATGAACTTCACATGACTAAAGATGACACTGAGGGAACACAGGCACAATGCATCTGGCCTGAATGCCTTTCACATGCTGTCAAGCAGGGGATACTGCCAAAAACACAATGCATTGTCTGTCCAGTTGCCTGCTTGCTGCTGGCTAGCTTGGCACACATGCGACACTTCAAGCTGACCCGCTTGACCACGTAAGGAAGCTGTCAGAGTCTGGAGCTGAACAAGTAGCGCTTTCTTTTTGAGCACATGCAGCCAAGACACTCATTACACTGGATGTCACATGCCTGCATACAAGTCAGCGCAAAAGTATTGCAGGGCTGCTGGGTTTCTTACCTCCATCTCATGTGAGAAGAACTTCTCGCCATCAAGCCATACGTCATAGTATGCTCCTGACTGTGGCGCCAACAGGTCAGCAATGTCATTGGCATATTGTGTGGCGAAGTCATAATCTGGCCTGTTTTTATATGGTGCAGGCGAGCTCATCACGTTTCTGTTCACATCGCCACATGCTGCAAGTGTGGACCCCATGTTCTTGATGACTGATGAGAACACAGTCTTCAAATCTTGTTTCAGCACGCCATGCAGCTGATACGTTTGCCTTGTCGTCAAACGTAGAGTGCCATTGCCATACTGCAGGGTATAAGACATGGTCAATGGACGTGCCCAGCTTGTGCCATATAGTATGCTGCACACTTGCACAGTTGCTAGTGATGCAGCTACGCCATGCTACACCAGTACTTGAGGAATTGCAATGAGTATGCTCATTGGGGCAACAAGCACAAGCAAAAACTGCACCTGCTCAGATAAGTCATCCATAGTTAGGTACAGCTGGTTCGTGACTGTGCCGCCAGGCTGACGGGTGCGCATCATAAACTGATAGAACTTGCCCTGTCCAAACGCACGTTTCTCCCTGTGATCCTGCTGATAGCTGCCGTGGAACTTCATCAGCTGGACTGCGTCTTCGTTGATATACGAGTTGCTGTTGACGAGCTCCTCCATCAACGGATGGCGCAAGTAATCACTCTGCTCTTTCACGATTTCGACTTTGCTGCGCTTGGCTACCTTACTCGCAGGTGGCCGTGTAGGCGTTGCCACACAGGAAGTCTGAACTCGGATCTGTGCCTGCCTTGCTGCAGGCCTGCAGGTGCGCATTTGCTGACCGGCGAAGGTGCCGCACAAGCCTTCCATGTCTGCAGCCCAGACCCACAGCACTGTAGCAAAGTCGCCACAGATGGTCGAGCAGTCAATGCATACGGTTTGCTGTGACGTGAATGAACTAAAGCCCTCCCGTGCGACTGTTTGTCGTGTCGCCCTAGCAGACCTTGCAGACGCACAGCGCACACCCTATACGCCCTCCGTCCGTGTGGGTGCGTCTGAGGTTTGAGCCTTGGTGCAAAGAAGAACAACGATGTCGCTCGGGGTTGCCGTGCCGTGGTAGCTCGGCAACGTGATCGCACTACCACCACTGATGCACAGCCAGGTACACGAAGTCCAGCATGACTCTTAGCGGGCCCTTTAGCATGGTTCGACACGCAGCATGTCAACGCTACGCCTCGGCCCCCGCTGTGCATCAAGCTTGGTCAAGCTCTACAGATCCAGCAAGTACGCTTGTCTGGTGCTCTGCATTCTCGCTGCAGACGCTTCAAGCCAAGGCAGCACTTCTTTGAGAAGCTAAACATCCGTCCTGTGCGGTTATCTGCCAGCACTTGCCGTGCCTAGCGCTGTGTCTCTGCAGAAGATGCAACTTGCATGTCGCGCGCTCTGGACTTACTTATGACCCATAGCTCATCACAGGCCGTTTGCTGTCAGCTGGCTGCCAGCACCTCCTTCAAAGCTTTTGAGATACTTTGTGCGGAGCGTGAGGCCCGCGGCCTGGTCTTTGTAAGTTCTGATGACTCTGAGAAGAAGCTAGGGGACGTTAATTATGACAGGGATTCGTCATGGCAACATGAAATGGTGTCTGGTCTCCTCAGCAAGCTTGTGGCTTTTGACCTTGGCCAGCTTGCTGGTAAGACCCCATTTAATCACCTTGCTGGTCGCTTGTTGCAGACCTGAGCACCCTCTGCATGTATGCATCAAGCTTTTTTTTTGTAGGCAAGGAAGCATTGGCATTGCTGGGCAGTGGAGCATCTCCACATGTCCAACTAGCATTCAGGAACAAGGAACCAGACTTTGCCTGGATCCCAGCAGATTTGGCAGCAGCGGATGCAGCTCCATCTGTCGTGCTTGAAGTGGCTGTCTTCAATGAGGATGAGGTAGAGCTTCTGAATGTGGGTAATGAATGGCTGGATCTTCCAGAGGTGCAGGTTGGTCCACTCATCTCAAGGTTGCAACCGAGCACAACCTTGTTGTTTCGAGCTCAGACGTCGCCTTTGTTGCTAGCGAAGGTAGCTATCACTGCTCTGCCTGACATTTGCTTGCTCTAGGGCCTTATAGCATAATGTCTCACTAATGACAAAGAGCATTGTCACCAATTAAGGACTGGTCGTGCTTTCTCAGACGCAGCTGCTATATGTTGTTTGTGATGTGCAGGTAGCAGTACTTGTGAAGGTTTTTGATAAGCCCTCTCCTGCAAATGATTGCCCAGAAATTCATGCTGGTGTTTGGATGAAACATGGGGGTCAGAAATGCTTCATAGGCTACAAGGAATTTGGTGGGGCATCAAGCTGTACCCAAGCTGGTCTTGAGGCTTTTTGTATAGATATACCTTGGAAGGCCTTTTTCCATGGAACTCAGGCACACATTCCTGCGAATGTATTGGCAGCTGTGTTCAAGCTGGACATGTGGGATATTCAGATGGCTGTGCGAACTGTCTACAAGGTGCGGTGAAGCTCTGTGTTGCGCTCTGCAATGACATTGCTGCAAAGTGCTGTGCTTGCTATGGTTGGCTGTAAGCCCGGGAACAAACTGATTGCATCTGTAACGTGCTGAGCAGCATTGATCTGCACTGCTGTGCAGTGAGTTCAGCTTGATGAGCTCCTCAGGTCTCATGTGTTACACAGACTCAAGTCCAGTTGAGCCATGCATGCACCTTCGTGTGATCTAGACACGGCCTAGCTAAGGAACTCTCTATTCAGTAACCTGTTACAGCAGCTTGCAGCAAGATGGGGAAACACATCAAAGTGTGGTTGATGCTGTCCACCACCCTGTACATTGTCTGAGCGGCAGACTGAGCTTGCGTACGCAAGTGCAACTGTCCACACCACTGCTCTCTGTCTTGTGATGTAGTGCTCAGCATCTCAAATACTGTGCAGGCTATGCGTCNCTGTAAACCTGTGTATAGCATGAACAATCTCAGAATCCAGTGCCCAAACTATGTCTGTGGTTTACCCTCTGCTGAAGCAGTCCTTCTGAAGGCAGGAATGTGTTGTGCCTGCGTCCGTAACATCTTGCAACATTATGCTGCAAGCTCTGATGTCTGGTCTTGAGTCACCATCTCCATGTTCAGGTCAATCAGTGTCTTCAATCTGTTTGACAAGCGATGTCTGCAATGCGTTTGACCATGTGTATTCATATTCTCAAAGCAGTGCAGTGCCATACAGCATGTGTGTCACTAACAGGTGGATTACCCATTGGAGCAGTGCTTCTGAAGCAGTCCATAGCAGACATCATGAATGTGGGAGATCACGGGTCCACATTTGCTGGAAATCCCTTGGTGTGTCATGCTGCTGAAGCAGTTGTTGACATCATCACTGAGGAAGGTTTCTTGGATGAGGTTGCCAGAAAAGGCAACAAGCTTCGCGAAGACTTGCAAGAGGTGCTGAAAGGCAATCCTCACGTCAAGCAAGTCCGAGGCCTGGGACTCATTGTTGGCGTCCAATTAGATGTGGTGAGTAGCACCGCAAATCTTGTGCCACCTCTTCAGCAAGTCTTGCTCACGGTCTATGGCAACGCAGAGATGTGACTTTCCTGACATCTCATTTGCTGTTTATGTTTGGGATACAGCAATGTGCATTTGCGGTTCAGAGATTCTGGGTCAGCACTCTGAGAGATGTCATGTAGTGTGTCTTCCATAAAGCTGCTTTGCATGTACATGTGACTCATACCTGATACCTGTGGCATGTGCTTGTGTGTATAGGGTTGCTGGTGCCAGTCAGCAAGATGCAAGCACCCAGCATTTGCTGCATTGTATGCAGCACTGCAACATTTGCATGTGCTGTTCAACGTCAGCATATCGGACTCAGGCGTTTGCAGGGCCAGACACTGTCGCAGCCAGCTATTCTGTGATGCATCAATGCGGCACGTGTTTGATCAACCTGTATCAATTTGCACCGTAGGCACTGTGTTGAAGTTTTGTGGGGCCCTTGTCGACCCTAGCATTACACATTCTTGATGTAGGTGTGCACATGTCGTCTCACCATTTGACACTGGAATGTGTCTGTTGTGCTGCAGCCAGCAGGTGAACTCTGTAACAAGGCGAGAGATGCTGGCCTCATTGTGATCACAGCTGGCAAGGGGGATGTGGTTCGATTGGTGCCGCCTCTTATTGTCACCGACCAGGACATTGAGAAATGCTGCAAGATACTGGGAGAAGTTGCACAGGAGGTCTTGAAGTAAATGCTGCAGCCATGACAGATGCTCCTCACTGGCTTGTGGTTTTGGGCTCAGACCCGTCAGCTGCTTAGGAAAATGGTGTGCATAAGCTGACAAAGGTCCTCAGTAGCTTGACAGCTTAGTTGCGTCTCGGTGTTGTCGGTTTGTGAGCTTGCTGTGTTTGGTGTATACAGTATGCAAGAGCTCACGCCCATGTATTTGTGCTGGCTTTCGACACAATGCTGTCTTAAGTCGATGACACCAACAGTTTCAACACAATCTGCAGGTGTTTGCTGTTGACGCTGTCTTACATCACTGTTCTTCACTGAGGTCAGTCAGGCAGCGCAACTTGCATTAGCTGCATCTACAGCGGCACATTTTGATTAGAGCCAAACTGAGGCTTGTTTACGTTGCTTGCTGCTGTGCGCTGTCAAACTTTGAAAGTGTCACATCAGAAATTTGCCCTTGCTGAGTGCATTTCCCTCGCCCTGTACACCGCAGCATGTGCAATGCTTGCAAGGCCTGTGGGTGCATCTGCATCACTTGGGACAAATACATACATGTCATCTGCATGTAGTGATCATAATTGTACTGATACAGTTATGACAAACAGTGATGTCACACACTCACAATAACATCATGTGCACAGCACACTGACTCACGGTGATTACTTCCGAAGTATCTTGGGACTGTGGACTGCTGCTGTAGTGCTTGTCTGCCTAGCCAAGGTATGTTGCTGTTGCCTGAGAAAGTGGCTTTGCATGACCTAGTGCTGCAAAGCCAATAACGCGATAGCAAGGAAGCAGGCAGAGCTGTTAGCTGCAAATGGAGGCAAGGACACTACCAACCGAGATCATCCTCATTCACAGGTACAACATCTATTCCCCCACCAGTGGCATTCAGCATGTCTTGCTGCAAAGACTCGAGCACATTGATTGCAACTTCACAGCAAATGAGCACTTCAGCTGAATTCATGTGATCTTCAGTTCGGTTCCGTACATTGTACTTGTCCAACATATTATATACAGGGCCCAGGTTGTCATAGTAGGCCTGCAGCAAACATACTTTAATTTGGCACGAGAGACAATCCTGCAACTGTCCTTATGACATTGACTTGAACCCAGCCTTACACAGAGTTAGCTATGATCCACAGACAAATTTGGCTGTGCAAGCATGACCATTTCCTTGTGGCAATGCATCTCCACAGTGATGACTGTAGCTGCAAGACAGCAGCCTGTGCATATGTAGCCAATCAAGCAGACACAAGTGAGAAGGGAACAATCAAACAGCAGTATCCTCACAGTCTGACATGGTAGAGCCATGCTGCACAGCATCCTGCATGTCTTTACTGAGTCGTTTGCTCAACCAAGAGCTGCCGCTCATGGTGAGCAGCTGGCGCTACCTCTAGTTGTGCAAAATCAGCATCAGCAGCATACCATGATGTGACATTTTTTATGGGGATGGACCACAGCTGTTTCTGCTGAGCGCAGACACTCCCTGGCTGCTCCTCCATATGCCCTGGCAAGGCCCCCTGTCCCAAGCTTGGTACCGCCATAGAACCTGTAGCACCAGCATCTGATTGTGCGTGTGTAGCATGCGTGCTGGGTTTGAATATGACCCAGCACAGAGCATGGGTCACCTACGTGAGGCCCGGGGTTATGTGTAGGCGCTAGCGGCGGATCAAGGACCTGCTCAATCAATATTTGCACTACCTGGCATCTTGTCTGGGCAGTGTGCCCTGAATTTGACTGCTTGCATGCAGAAGCTGGGGTGACAGTTGTGAAGAAGAAGAAGAAGAAGAAGATTACAGAATTGTGTGTCAATATGTCACGCCTGATGGCCAGCTGCTACAAGAAGCAACTTGATCTGAGCAGGTCCCATCCATGAAGTAACGTGTCATGCTTGCAACCAGAGTG
This sequence comes from Trebouxia gelatinosa, assembly GCA_000818905.1. Classification (NCBI taxonomy): domain Eukaryota; kingdom Viridiplantae; phylum Chlorophyta; class Trebouxiophyceae; order Trebouxiales; family Trebouxiaceae; genus Trebouxia; species Trebouxia gelatinosa. The sequence goes on along the minus strand of KN805302.1, from coordinate 45,250 downwards.
CAAGTCACCGTATTGTGGAAGTCACCTGGATGGCATGCGCGTGCCTTCGCAAAACATGACAGGCAGAGCAGATGCTGTGCAAAGCTTGCCTGGTCACCATGACGCATACCCCATCCAGTTGCTCTCCAGAGATTGCAGACAGTATGGGTTGCCCTGCAGTGCCTGACGGCTCGCCATCGTCATTGCAGCGACTGTCTTGATCACTCTTGTAGGCAAAGCAGTTATGACTGGCCGATAAGTCCTTGTTACTACTGATCAACTTCAATGCCTGTGCAGGCAAATAACACGCTTGGTCATTGCATGCACATTGTGCAGTCAGCAGATGCTGATGCTGATAATGTAAGATGAAAGATGCAGGACATCATGAACACCAGCCTCTTGTTATAGCATGTACTGATGTGTTGTACCTCGGAGCCACTGGTCACTGGCCAAGCTGTTGCAATGAACTTGCTCCTCTTGACTTCAAGCTCAAACTGGTGACGTTGCTTGAGAGTGGTGTAACTGCAACAAAAGCGCTGCTTGCCTGTTTTACCACTGCATGCGGGTACACAAAGCTAGCTCTGGCTCGGACCTGTTTCTTTCGGTTTTCAAGCCAGCGGTCCTGACTTGCGTTGCGTGCACGAGCGGTGTGAGGCAAGGACGTCTCAACAACGCAGACCGGCAGCGGCACGCTAAGTGCATGTATATGTGGCGACAGCCTTAGGCATGCATGTTACAGTAACTGTGGGGCATCAGGTATCCAGAAATGGTACCAGAATGGAGACTGAGCACTGAGACTGAAATGGGTGACCAGTGTTCTGCATAGCTGCTTGCCAGTGCATGCATTTCCCAAGAGCCAGATTGCAGATACGCTAGCATGCTCAAACGCATCATATAGCACTTGCAGGTGCCCTTAGAGGTGTGACTGTAGATACACTCTACAGGAGCAGACAATATGATAGGAAGCAGCATAATTGATGTTTGTAGGTGGCACAAGGTACAAGGCCCGGCAAACATGTGCACGTAGAGTGAGTGTAGATGATGCAGTCTGCTTAAAATGTCGCAAGGTTGTGGTCCTTGATGTGAGGTCTGCAGATGCTCAACATTACAGAGCTTCAATATGGCCTCAAAGGTAGAAGGCACAGCAGGAGAGACCTGCTACACTGTGAGCATCAATACATGGCAAAGCTGTAGAAAAATATCATTACGATTCCTGCTGCTGCTGAGCTGATGCTGAAGCTGCCGCTGCGAGATGGAGGATAAGCTCAGCTGCCAAGAATATGGTGGGCAGTTCACAGTGTGCATGATCAATGTATTTTGACGAACACGTCCTGGTGACCAGCGAAACTTCNAAGCAAGGCTTCATGCAAGCATCACCTGTTGCAGATTATACTGCAGTCGCTCCTTGAACTCTTTGACTAGGTGCACCTCTTCTTCAGCAGCCAGCTGGTCACATGCTTGCTCCCAGGCATCTAGCACAGGCCGCTCTATGTTTGCTTTGCCCCTGCAGTGTCACCAAGCATGCTCAGTGTCATGCAATGCACCATGCGTAGCCAGCTACATGCCCTGTTTATAATGCACATCTTTAGCTGTCTGTGATGTCTCAAGATGCACATCTGAGACGTCACAGCCAGCTTGACACAGAACTCAGCCTCTGCTGGGCATGACAAGCTGGGCTACGCTTGCATTCCAGCTGCAAGAGCTTTACCAGCCAGTCTGCAGGCATGTCAGAGCAGACAGCAACATCATGGCACTATGCACCGCGGGGATCTCCAGCCAATGGAAGACAGTGCAAAGCTACTGTCAGTTGTGACATGCCTTCGTACTAGTCAGTGACATCCTGTACAAGGCACTGTTGCATTGCCGCATGTCAGTTGAGATGACTCACNGAGGGTGCACATCTTGCCACACAATGTTGACAGGCAGACACTGAGTGACGCTGGTATGGCATTGCAACTACATGCGGTGCANGTGTCTGAGGCTATGCTGTCCACTGTGCCATCAACATGAAGCACAGTTTCTCGCCTGTAGTCTACAGCAGTGGCTGCCGTCAAGCTGTCAACTGTGCTGTCAATGTCAGNACCCCAGGCAATCAATGTGTGAGCTACTGGCATAACCAAGTCATCCAATATCACATCTTACATGCAAATTTCTACAAGCGCTCAACATTGCAATCCCAGCTGCTCTGTAGCCAGGTCATCCACACCAAATTTCACATGCAAATGTCTACAAGTTATGTTGACTTGCAACAGCTTTTTTGCAGGCTGGGCAGGCTCCTCAGTCACCATTGCACACAGTTTGCCACACTGACGTTCTCTATATTGCATAACTTCAATGCCAGTCATGGGTTGCAGGTGGTCTACTGGGATGTCCTTGAGCAAAAGTATGCCTCAGAGCTTGCGCACCAGCAGGAAGTCTTTGGTGGTGAGCAAGCAGAGCAGAGGAAGAAGGACTTCAAGTAAGTGCAGCATGCATACATGAAAAGGCCAAAGTCCAGTGGGCGCTCACTGTAAGCAAAGCCAGGCATGTTGCCAAATTGACCTGCACACAAGCTGCAAATGACAAGAGTATGACCGGCCACACTTGCAATTGTCCCGCTTTCAGCTTCTTTGCTTCAATCAGTCCGGTGACGTTGTGATGTGCTTTTCCAGGAGTCAGATACTGCACTGCCTTTCCAGCTTTCAGCATGGCTGAATTTGCACCTTGCAGTGACATGCACATGGCAGCCTTTTGATNAGCCATTGAGTTGAGCACCTGCAGACATGATCGAGTCAAGAGCTGGAGCTACAGCTATGACTTGTGGTGGCAAGATGCATTTGAAGGCAGGTGCTGCGTGCATGCTGCCTGGTGGTGTCCCATGTGGGAATGAGACTGTTCATTTTCCGTTTTAATACTGCAAATTGTTGTTGGGCATGTTGCACTTGCATTCAAGTGCAATGGAGATGCACACCAGGTTGCACAAGTCTGTACAGAACAGTGAGTGTCAAGTATGGGGTTGACTCAGCATGCACTTTTGACAATAGTAAAAGGTCAGCTCTCACCTGAATCTGCCTGGATGCCAGAGCTGCATTGCGTCTTGACAAGTACTGCAGCAGTGGGCCTGAAATGTAAGACGAAGGTGGCACAAACTCCCCAATCACCCTGCCAGATGATGCCAGCTGCTCACTGTGCCGCATCACCTGCATGAACAGAATGCACTCAGCCTACGCAACACTGCTAGCACAGACAGCACAGCTTCAGGAACCCCCAACACCGCCCCCCTGCTCACAACCAACTCCACATCTGTGAAGGCTGGCAGGCGACCATCAAGTAAGCTTNGGGCTGTCTTGCACCTGACAAGCCTTCAGCTGCTGCTGTGCATGTGGCAGCTGGTGTGCAGCTGGCAACTGATGTGTCTCTGGCAGCTGATGTGCCTCTGGCAACTGATGTGTTTCTGGCAACTGATGTGTCTCTGGCAATTCATGTGCCTTTTGCAGCTGAGCAGAGTATGGAGGCGCTGGCATGTTGCCCAGCTGCTGCCAAGACAGTGGCAGCTGCTGATGAAGTGGGTTGGCTACCTGCTGAGACAAAGCACTTGGCTGTTTGGTCACTTGCTGCTGCATGCTCGCTGCCAACTCACTGGCTTGCACATTTGCTTGCCCTATGCAGCTTGCTGTTGGCTGCACATGCTGATCAACCTGTTCACAGGCTGCTCTACATGCTGCAAAAGCGGCATCACTGTCAGGTTTTGGCGCGTGCCATTGCTGTGCACCAGGGTCAACATCAGAGCTCAACCCATGAATCACATCACCAGCTTGTTCTTGTTGCATTTGCTGATGCTGCTTCTTGGTCAGCAGCAACATGTCTGGCTGTGCTGTGTGTGCTGCTTGCTGACGGAACCTGTGCTTTGCCCCGTTGTTGACTGCTGCTGCATGACCCCTTCTTGGATGTATTGCAGCTGTAACTGGTGCATCTGCAGGTTGATGCTCACCACATGTTGATCTGTCACCAGCCACCCTGATGACAATGGCTGGTATTGCTGACGCAGCATCAACACCAGCATCAACTTGACCTTGCTGCTGCTCTGATCTGCCTTCACCATTGGTGATGATCATTCCCTGGCCAGAACCCAATACTGAGCAACATGCATCCACAAGGGCAGCTGCAGAGGGTGGTCCTTCAGTAGGCCCCATGTGGTCCTGCAGCAGCTGCTGCAAAAGCTGCAAGGCTGCTGCCCTGCTGGGCTTGGCAGGCTTTCCCTTCACAGGCTGCCCCTCAACCCATGTCTACATCACATGCACCACAACATTGATCACCTTCAAGAACCATTATCAACAATGCACTTTGGTTGCATACATGCAGATGTGGCATTGCGTCATGACCAGCACAAAAGTCAAAACGTGATGCCCTATCAGTGGCAGCCGGATGCAGACACCCACAAGTTGCACTCGTGTGATAGAAATTGTTGCCCATGCACCATACACATTTTTACAACATGTTCACATAGAATGATAAAGCTTGCATATCTGGCTAGCCAGGAGTCAAGCATGACAGATGTCGGATGCTCATGCAGCATGCTGCACAACAATGCTGACTCTGTGGCACCATTGGCATGCATCACCATACTGGCACTTGACAAGTTTACCTGATCTGTGAAAGGCCAAGCAGCCTGGATGGCAGCATGCAAGGGGCCAACATCCTTCACCTGACATCAGACACCCAATGTCGCCACGCAGAAATTGTGACAAGCTCAACACCACGCAGCCAACATGTGCTCAATCTCAACTGCTCACTGTTGGAGTAATTGTAACTGTCAGTTGGTGAGGGAGACTGACATCACAAGACTGAGAACCTCTAGCATTAAACACAACTCCAGCAAAATACAGAACAATGTCGTGGAAAGTGTGGTATATGATGCCTGGCAACATTCAGGCAAAGGGAGAGCTGATGTGCAAAACCAGCAGACTTTGACTCACGTACAGAAGTGTTTGATGTATGCCTGCAAGGAATGAGACTGCGCATCTAGAATTACCTGCAAAGCCTCTGCCAGAGCAGCACAAGCTTGGTCAATGCTGCGCTGCCATTTGCTTGCATACAAGCACAGTACATCTTCCTTGCTAGCTTGGTTTGCCCCTGCATGTCACGCTGTAAGGTTGACATTGGCAGATGGCAAGACATACGTGAAGATTGACTGTGTTTTCAAG
>KN805302.1:0-38332 GCA_000818905.1 Trebouxia gelatinosa | reverse complement strand
GGGGTGGGGCGGGGGGTGCGGGGGGGCCAGGGGGCACTGGCTCTGTGGAGTTGTACGTACAGCTGCCTGTTTGGCACTGCATGCCCAAAGACGCTAGAAAGGAGCCCTCCTGCAAGATGCAGACATGTGATGTGTGTTCAGTCAGCGAATTGAGCAATTGGCATGACCGTGTCACCGAAAGATGCTTGATCACCTTACGGGTCAGCAGGGTCAGGAGGGGTGTGAATTAGATAGGAAGGAGGAAAGAAGAAGGAGGGTGGAACATGGAGCAGCAGCCTGTCCAATGCTGTGAACCTCATCAGCTAGACACAGCGGCTTTAATTACCCTCCAGCTGGAAGAAGAAACAAAAATTTCAGGTTTGGCCAGCCAACGAGACTGACCACCAGACGTTCTTTGCTCATCAGTGATTCAAGCCATCACACAGGTGCACCCTCAGAACAACAAGCAGCCCAGGACATCTTTGACTGGTTGCAGACTTGCAGACAGAGCATTCCATCTGGACAGCTGGGACAATGTGCAGTTTGGCTTGATGCACACACTGCACACAACTCATGCTTGCCCGCAGTTGAGTCAGGAAAAAGAATGATTTGCATACTGAAGTTCTATTGCACAGACCATACCTGCCCAAAGTAGCATTGGAAAGTCCCATTCACAGCGTTGGGTTTGCATGTCAGAATGGTGGCCGTGTCATTCTTGGGCANAGTTGGTCTACAAGCTGTGCTGCAGGGGGGTGGGGTTGGGAGGGCCCAGACTGCTGTGGAAGGGTGTCATGCTCAAGGTCAGAAGCATCAGAAGAAGCTCTGCTCAGGTTGCTGGCATGATAGGCTCCAGAAAGGGTAGGGTTGAGACGGCTGGCCCGTCTGCTTGGGTTGTGATGCCAGGGNCAGGCCGACTTGTGTGAAGCAATGCAGTGTCGTCATCGGCAACCTCTTGATCAAGACCCATAGCATGAAGTACGTAATATCGACTTGGTGCCTGTTATCCACAGCGACTGCTGCTATCATGACAACAGCTTCAGCATGTTGTGCTGTCATTCATGCTGCAGCAGCTGGTAGACATTCTCTGGGCTTTTGGAATGGGGAATTACAGTGTAACGTATGCGTAGCGGTTGACAGTGAACAAATAAGTTGCCTGGGCAACTTGTTAATCAAGCTTCAGAATGGGGTGAAACCCTGCGTGTACGCGTGCATGCACTGCGCACTAAAGTCAAAGGACATTCATCAAAGTAACACAGTAGCAAGCCTAGCAAGTATTGCTGCCCTGCTGACCTGCAAGTCAGATGAGANAACGCACAGTGTAAATGAAGTAGCAGTACCTGCAGCTGCTGAATGCTCATTGTCAAGCAAACTGCTGGACCACAGCAATGTTCTGCTGACTTGCTGTGGGACTTGATTGTGCCAATGGCTGCCTTTCTGACAAACAAGCAATGTGATGCCCAGGCAACTAATAGTGATAGCAGCAGAGCACAGCATGCATCACAGTGTTGCGACACAGCTTTTTGTGACTGGTGCAACATAGCATTACAAACGCCATCAAGGACTGAAACAAAACCACATGCTACTGCCGTCAAACTAGCTACCAACAGTATGCTGCCTGATCCAGGTCATGCATGGCAACTGTCAAGTACATAAGCCAGCCAATGCTAGGTCTTTGTGTTTGTGTTGTGGCCGGTTGTGCAGGTCTACCTGTGCTGGGAGCATAATCTGATTTGCAGCTCAGGTTGTGTCATACGATGCTGCCAAAGTGAGTTTGCAGATGTGCTACAAACCTGAAAGCCCTGCATTGTCAGAGGAACAAAATTGTATGTCATCATTGTTAGTCATGCCAGTCAGCTTGCTATCGCTGATGCTCAAACTGATGTAAGGTATATGAGCTTGAGCAGCTTGAGTCACACTCCACCACTCTTTGTTACCAAAGCCAAACTTGCCAGTTGAAACGGGTAGCATAACAGTGCGGGCGTGACCCTGCAATTGCAAGAAATTTGAAATCATGCAAAATTTGTTTCTGTGACAAGCATCATGGGGCAAAGCATGTACCAGCTAGGACATGGCCATGGTCGCAAGACTTGCGGAACGGGAAGCTGGTGTAAATTTGTAATATGATATGCATCATGGTGGTGGTCAGCAATATGAAGACAAATATAACCCCTGATTTTGTCGGAAGGCTGGAAAAGCGTAAAGCTGTGGTCAAGCCTGTCTTTTTTCTCAATTTCTCTGCATGAAACCTTGGCGCACCGTCATCTTGTAAGTCTGCAAATCTGGGCAGATATATGCAAAGACGAGCATATGCATCAGTCTGACTCTGAAGATCTCCGCCAATCTGTACATCGGTGTCATGTAGTATGTTTATGACATGCTGTCAGCATGTAAAATTGCTGGCACATACTTCCACATGTGTCAAGTTGTGGCTGTGTAAGACCATAAATTGTCACAAGCAATTGTCTTCAGTGAGTGTCATATCACATTATTTGTCACGCGTTCCGAAGTTCACCCTGCTCCGATGAATGATAAATGCACAACATCATGTGAAGATCACAACACCATGAGCAGTGAGGATTAGCCTCCCACCTGATTTGGATGTAGTTATTCGACTCAGAATCAACTTAATCAACAGCATACGTATATAGCATCAAACCCTCCATTGTAGGATCTTGTACAGCAAGTCTATACCGCATTTCTACTTGGTAATGCCTCATCAGCTAATAGCTGACAGGTGTCAAAACCACCAAGCCTCCTGCCTCGCAAACCAGCTGTGTCCTGTCCCCAAACTTTGCTCCCCCCCTGCCAGCTATACCATGACACAGGCCACAAAAGAATTCAGCAGCAATTCGCTTCTACCAAGTGAAGGCGCTTCTGCCAGAGGTAGCTATAGCAGCACTGCTGCATGGGGTGCATGTGTGGCTGCCCTGACTTATCAGAGCTTTCAGGTCAGGTGTCTAGACCTAGGCCTGTTACTGAAGGCCTTAAGTTAATCTATATCCTCCTTGGTGCATACCAAACTCTGAAAAGGTGTATGCTGCACAGTGGTCTCCCTGTAAGAAAGCAAAGTTCAATGAGGCTGGGCTTCATACAAAAACATCTTCTTGCAAGAGAAGCACATTGACAAGACTGATGCTGTCTTGGTGGCAGACAAAAATCTGGTGTGCCGATTGTCATGCATTACTCAGCTGTGCTACCTCAGACACAGTGCCTTTAAAGATGCCTTTAGAATTTTGACACCAGCAGAGTCATCACGCTCTTCATGCAAGTCAACATGACAGCATCACATGCATGCCGTGACAGGTTAACTGGGTATTCCAGGAAAACAAGCATGAGCGCATGCATTTCAATTGACCAGTGAGCTGCACTAAAGATTGCAAAAGATCGCTGTCCACTACATATGTGTACATCATGTATCACAAAATCAAACTACAAGTCTTGTTTACTGTTGTTACTTCCTGGCTGCACATTCGCTGTTGCATCAGCTTCATATCACACAGACTGCGGCATGACTGATCCTCAGGGCAACACCTTAAGCTTTCATACGGTTCACCATAATGTCACAGTTCATCTTGCAGCAGAGACACTGACTACTTCAAGTAACTCAAATTTGGGTTGCCACAAGTTGAAGTTCAAATTGGGACCCTCTACTTTTATAAAAAGGAGTATGAGCTGCAACTCATCAAACGCTGTGTCAGGGCCATGTCTCAGAGAAAGATGCTCCACCAAAGAGCATCAGCCAACAGCGCTCAAGCAAAACAACCGCCCATCTGAACTCAAGCACTGATGTGCTTATACGCGCATAGACTGCCCTGTCATGCTGCATGATATTGTCTTTGTGGACTCCCAACATTTTGCCGTACGCAAACTGTCCCACTTCTTGCTCCTCTGGGACCCAGTTTGGCAGGCCAATCAATGCAAAGTAGTGACTCACAAGATTTGAGCCCAATGGAACCCCAAATGTCTTTGCCATCTTTCCAGCCATTGAGCACATGAACTCATCCCTGCATTCACTGAATGTCAAGCAGGCATTGTGACATGATGCTGTGTCACTTGGCACACACTACCTGAAACAGATCGTGTCAAGCGTCATCAAGCTGAAGGTTTCACTGCGAAACAAGGGATGCCTCTGGTGCAACGAGATTATTATTCCATTTGTGACCTCTTTTCTGTAGATATACGACATGGTTTGAAGCCTGTTGAGGAGCTCTGGCTGCTGTAGCAATTGCAAGTACTGTGGATTGTGCATGAAAGCATCGCCTTGACAGAACGCTGTGTAATTCGCAAGTGTCCCCCAACGTTGCCAATTATAAGCTGCCATAAGTTCTCCTTCCCGACCGTTGTCATTCTGCTGAGGGCAATGGTGGTACTTCAGGGACCTGCGGTGCTACGCAGGTTGGGAAAGGACAGAAAAACAGCATGTGTAATGCGCAGTAACAGACAGGTCGTGCATCAGCACCTGCTTGAGTTCACCTTGTACTCGGCTCCCTTGTTGAGCACTGTGACCTCACAAAAATCAGGGACCTGGTCCACCCAATTCTCAAGAAGTTCTGCTACCGCAGGATCACAACTTCTACTGTGGACTATCTGGACGTGCTGGCAGGTCCTTCAGAATCAAGCTTGGCTCCGGTGTTCAAGCACCGATTGCTGCACGATTAGTATGCCGCGTTAGCTTCGACCCGCCGACACATTGCTGGCTACACAGCAGCGTGACTAACAGCAGCAGTGTCTGCCTGTTTGCCCACATTGCAGAAGGCTTTGCATGGATGTTTGGATCACGTTCGTACGCGATCGTAGATAGTCAGTAACAACGCCGATCAGAGTAAGCGTCTCTGCAACATCGCTTTCGTCGTTGCATTACGATTTGGCATCGCCGCATTATGTCTGATTGCGCTGCTGACCTTGAAGTACACGGCACGTGCTGCGACGTCGCTTGCACAGTGCCAACAAAACAACAGACACCGCTCTGCACGCAGATCGGTACAGGCACAAGGATCACTGTCCGGACCTCTCTCTCTCGTCAATTTTTGCACGCGGTCGATAGCCATTCTGGTTGGTGGTTGCTGCACAAGTATAGATTGTAGATGCATTTTTTTCATTTGGTACTGCACAGTGGTTCCTTGCTGCAGCGCAGGGACACATGCTGATGAAAGGCGCTTCTTACCCGGGGTTGTCCAATGCCATCGTTCAGAAATATACAGCCAACAACACGCTTATTGTGGCTGTTGCAAACACAAATCATGTAGAGTATACAATCAACTGGGTGTCATACCTGAGAAGACTGAACATTAGCACCTATATTGTTGGAGCAATGGATGCTGAAACAGCACAGGCAATGGCAGATCACACCGTGCATTACTTCAACATGTCCGATGGCCAGAATCAGTCTCTGCCAAAGCTGCCAGCAGGTTCTGAATGTGACCTTGCATGATCTGTGATGCTGTCTGTTTGAATATGAGGTCAAAATGCTGTTGTGACTCACCTGCATGGCTGCTGCACTCTCACAACCCCCCACCTGCAACATGCAAATGTCTCTTTGCAGAACACTGTGCTCTGGGATGAGTGCTTGATGTTGCCAAAGACTCCAATACAAGCCTTGCTGGGTGTGTAGGTGACCTATCCTTCATGACCCCAGGGTTCCTTTCCATTGGACGGCATAAGCAGATGCTTTACAGAGCAATTCTCAGCTAGAATGTGGACATTGTGTGCTCTGATGTAGGCACAGGTACAGTTCGTCCAAGTTCCAAGGCTTGTTGTTGTGGCCCATGATATGAGCTTGGCTTAGTGAGTCCTGCGCAACCTGCTGCTGTGCTGTTACCTTCACACATGCTTGATTAGCTGCCACAGCACGATCATGCTCAATGTTGCGCGTTGCAGCTGAGACTGGGTTTAGTGCGCTGCAGTTTGGTTGAAGGACCCCTTGCCATACTTTGCCAGGTATCCTGAGGCCAGTATACTAGCGTCCTGCGATGCCTTGGCCCCTACCTTTATTGATGGGGGCCTTGAAGATCCTGAGATATTGCGACACTGGGATCTGAACACAGGTGCAACTGTGTCACAACTAACACTGTGTGGCAGGCCAGCACTGCATGCATGCAGCACTCACAAACTACACTTGTATGCCTGTGACAAGCTGACTTTATTGCTGAGACACAGCAGTGTGAAGCAGGGAAGCAGGCAGAGTTGGACTGCAACAGCATGTGTACATAGTACTGACATTAGTGTCAGCGGGTGTCTGGCGTTGCCCATGAGCTGAACCTGCTTACCCCTGGTTTGTACTCAGGAACGCCACATGAAGAGCAGGCTCAACGGCAGGACCTGTGAGGCATGCACTTGTTGCAACAGACATGCTGCTGCTTGATACTGACATTTGATTTTGCTTCCAGGCTTCATGTTGATTCGTCATTCAAAAAGCACTGTCAAACTTTTAGACGCCTGGGACGAGGTTCTGCAGCAGCAGGACAGGCACCATTGGGATCAAGCTGTCTTCAATGATCTTTTCAAGAGCAGCATGTTCAAGAACCAGTCTGTCAGTCCAGACAGGTATGTGTTTGTCGTGATTTGGTCAGCATGCTATGGGCATACTTTGCCCCTGCCCCTTTTGACCCTGATCAAGCACTAGCGCAGCCACCCCAATGTGTGTTACAACAATACAGGGAACATTGACGCTGCCTGTCCAGGCCCAGATGCAATTCCACTGGCAGAACCTTGCTGTGCAGATGGTTCAAGTAAGCCATTTCAAACTTGCTTGCTTGTTACTGTGAACACTCCGCAGTGTGACGTTTTCAACTTGGTGGTTCAACAAACTTTATGCATGTGCTGATGCTGCGATGAAACCCTGTGAATCTGCAAGCCACTGCGTGAGGCAGCTGTGTGACAGTTCCTTGCAGGGAGGTTCTGCTTGCCTTCAGTCTGGCCAGCAACAATTCCCTGTGCTGCACTCACTGAGTCCTCTAAGTGCCTCGCAGAGCCTGCTTTCCAGCATATGCTCAGCGTTTGTCAATGTAGCAATTGGCTGAGGGCAGTGTTTGTTCCTTGCCCCTATATACGGCATCGCTGTCCAAATGGCATAGGCTGGCTATCTCTTTTCTGTATTGTGTGGCGACATGTGTTGATCCAGCGTGTTGGTGTTATCAATGCATGGACTTACACAACTGTGTTGGAATTTTGCAGTAAGAAGGACATCAGTAAGAGCTGATTTTGTCAGTGCAGATCTATGTACGTGGTGAGATCAAGCAGGCTGACAAAGTCCTGCATGCGAGTCCTGGGCAGCAGCTCAATGTGTGGTCATGGACTCTTGAACTTGCTGAGATGCTTGCTTGCAGTTTTGGGAAGCTGCTGCAGCCAGTGTTGCTCTGAACAGAGTGCTGGTCCTTCCACAATTTGTGTGTTACTGTGATGAGGGCTGGAAGTCGGGACAGTGTCAGCGAGCAGGAGCTGTAAACCAAAGTCTACCCTTCATTTGCCTGCCTGACTATGTTGTTAACCTTCTCAACATGGATGACGATCCGCTGCATTTTCGTGTGTCTCTAAAATGGAGAGAGAGCACCTTCCTGTCCAATCCCAAAACCCCTGTTGCTGCAAAGGTACAGCACTCTTGGCGTGCATTATACTGTTTACATGATGCTGCAATGTGCATGCATCAATGTTGTTTTACCATTGCCTTTCTGCTGAGTGTGCTGCAAGCACTGAAGAACAGCATATCACAGCAAGCTTGCAACAGCACAGTCATTGTGATGGATCACAGGCTATGCTTCATTTGCACCAGTGTATTGCTGCTCACTGTGCTGCAGACAGACATCAAGAAAGTACCTGTGCAGCAAATACAACTTGCCTCACAGCTTGTCAACCAGAGTCAGGCTTTGGGTCCCTGGAGTGTGACAGAGCGCGATCTGCGTGCGGTGCTTGACGAGTACAAACACCACAAGGTTTTGCACTTTGAGGAAGTTGGGCATGTTTTGCTAGATTATCACTGGCATTGGAGCAGCCGCAGAGCGTATGCAACATATACTTGGTAGGGGCACAGGACTTCATCATGTAACTATTCACCAGCATCCATTCTTCTTTTTGATGAAATTACAGATCCGATTAAATTTTTCTTGGCAACCTGATCAATATTTTCAAGTACGATCATTTCACAGCTTCCAGCCGTTTACACTGTGAATGCACCTTCATTTTTGTGGTACAAACTGCTGAATGACAGTGCTTTTGCACTCTTGTGGGACTCTTGTGTAGGAAGCTGAGGAACAAGTCCTTTGGACTCATTGGGACTTGTTCCTCAGCGTGACGGTCAATTTGAGGCGAGTATGTGGTTGCAAGCAGTGTTGCACAGCAATGCTGCTGTACAAAGTTGATTCCCTTCATGTTTGCACTGTGGAGTGACCTTTAGTTTTCTGCTACAAATTGCTGAAGTGATCACTTCGTGACTCTGCCTAGTCTGTTCTAAGACAGATCATGCAGATGTTTGCTGGAAGCATATGTAGTGAGTCCTGGTGTTGTAGTGAGTCCTGGTAGTGTGACTAGGTTCATGACTGTGTATGCAGACAACAATACCACCCAGGCTTTGGGGTGTGTACTGAGCATTGTTTCAACGGAATCCGACACACAATGCCAAATTGTCATGTGCTTATATATACTGATGTCTTGCTTGCATGTGCAGCATGCATAGGATACAAGGTTGTCGTTATCTACTCAACTGTGAACGCTTCAGGATGCGTCGATACAAGCATGATATGGAGCCAATCTAGGGACTGCGTTCCAAGGACAGATGTAATGCTGTGACTTTCATGCCCTCATGTGAGCGCAGACAGAGCTACCTGAGTCACTCACACCCAAGACCACAACGATCACACACCTGAATGCTGCTGTGTACTGCTGATCTGTGCGCTCAAAAGTGTAAGCGGTACTTCTGGACCGGCAAGCCGTTTGGGGTAGCGCGGCCGGAGCCGCCTCAGCAGGTGTGAGGTGGTCAATCCAAAGAGTGCAAGACAACAAGGCACTGTAGGTCACAACACAAAATGACACCCTGCATAGCTCTGGTGTGCACACCATAGTCTTGCAGCAGGCACGACCTGCCTCAAGAAAAATCCAGACAAGCGTGCCAGCTGAGGCTAACTTTGAAGCAAGCTAGCTACGCCAAAGTACAGGTACCGAAGGACCTCAAGCATCAAGACCATACCTCAGCCTGAGGACAACATCAGGACACGCCAGCGCCACGGGCTTCATTCAAAGCATGTACAACCATGCCAAGCATTGATAGTGGCAAAACCAGGAGCCAACAGCCAAACCAGAACAACAGACAAATACCGTACAGATGCAGGGCAGGGATATGTCAACTGCACCGGGGATTAACTGATACAACATAGCTGCTGATTGCAGGCCAACCTGCAGCCGCACACACAGAATGTCAGAGGTGGGTTGTCAAGCCTCAGAGTGAGAACTGATTAGTTTTGTCAACATCACAAAGCAACATGTCGCAGTGTGGCAAGAGACACAGCAACATACAGACTGGCACACCACTCACTAGGCCATCTGTTATCAGCGCAAGCCAAACTGTGCACAATTCCATGACGTCCACACACCCCTCCCGGTCAGTGTAGAGCATCCTGGTCAATCTACAGACATTATGCTCAAATAGACTGCTGTTATATGGGCCGTTGATCGAAGAGCATGGGCTGATACCATCATGCACAGAGATACGTACCACTGTTGCACAAGCACAATATTCACGTCATGCAACACTTCATATGAGGGTCCAGCCTGGATTGTTACCCTGGGCTGGCGTAGAGGGCAACCTAACTATGGTGCTGCCTCGTGCTGCACAAGCATTGCAATGTTTCTTCCCCACATCTGGATCTGCATCTGCAATCTGGATTAACAGACCTGTCATGCATGACCAGGTGCATCTGAATTGCATCATATGAACACAAGGCATAATTCCACAGTCAGCATGCTTAGTGCACAAAGAAAACCAGACGAAACTGTGCAAGAGCCTCCACTTTGTTCACTGGCACCATAGACACACGTGATCGTACACTGCGCTTGCAAGGTAACAGGTACATGGAGGGGCAACCCATATTATGCAACAGTGAAGCTACAAATTGTCTGCAGGCCTGCCCTGCTAGGCGGCCAAGGGCTGTGCCGTCACTACATGTTGCCAGTGCTGCTTTTGCCTTTCTGGATGGCACAGTCTGACAATTGTTCGGCCACAATTAGACTTTAGTAAACACTGGCATGCGACTAGTATGATGGCTGCCTGTAGCAGCCAGCGCTGGCCTCAGTGTGGTTATGCAGCTGATATGCTTTGCCTTCCATTTAAAGCTTTCCTGACAGGGATGTAAGGCAAGATGTCTGCGGTCAGAGTTCCTGCTGTCATCAGACCTCATCTCATTGCAAAAGTGATTGGTCCCCATTGACATCACGCGTTGTGCAGCTGGCACTTATTCTAGTGTTGTCTCAGCATCACATCCATTGCAGTTTGCTCAGGCAAAGCTGTGCTTACGAATTTTCACACTCGTTTTGTGAACTGATGCCTCACATTTGCAATTTGAGGTAGCATGCTTAAACTGCTGCTGAATGCTACAATCATGCTGTGCTTACTTACAAAGTGCCTTGTGCTGCATAAAGCTTGTGCAAGTTAGGCCGAGCATCAGCTGGCACACCTGTAGATCATCTGTATTACAACGAATAATCATGTCTGTCTGTTTGTCCGCCATAGCATTCGCGTTTCGATCTATGCCAGCGCGCTGCCTGTCGATCTCCATCGCAACACGTCTGTTGCACCAGCGCATAGCTGCGAGCCATCACAGCAGACAAGCTGCGCTATGGCTGCTTCCTGCTGGCCATCCTGTCACTTTTAGCCTGACCGTGCTGTCGACCTGCAGTGCGTGCTGTTACGTGCTTGAACCGTGTCAGTGTCGGTGGTCAGCCATGCTGTCGACAGTACGACGGCTTTCGCACCACAGGCTGCAGCAAAGCTAGAACATTGAGTCAAACTCCCGCAGCTATCA
Organism: Trebouxia gelatinosa; assembly: GCA_000818905.1. Classification (NCBI taxonomy): domain Eukaryota; kingdom Viridiplantae; phylum Chlorophyta; class Trebouxiophyceae; order Trebouxiales; family Trebouxiaceae; genus Trebouxia; species Trebouxia gelatinosa. The sequence continues at coordinate 27,344 of KN805302.1, read as the reverse complement.
AAATGAGGGTTGCTAGAGCAACTGCAGCAGCTGACAAGAATCATGACCGGCTGCAGCAGCAAGATGCATGGCAAGCTGTTGTCAGAAACTCAGAAACAGCTGTTCACCAAGAAGCCAGGTGGCATCAGCAAGCAGCACGGCAAGCTGCAAGCAGAGCATGCAAAGCAGGTAAGGAGCTAGACAGCGACAGCAAGCTACTTGGCGAGCTGCAAGCACAGCATGTGAATCACCTCCGCAGCTGGACAGCAGACAGCGACAGCAAGCAACTTGGCAAAGCAGAGCATGCTAATCGCCTGAGCATTCGGACAGCAAGCGGCGCCAGCAAGCTACCTGGCAAGCAGAGCATGTGAATCACCTGAGCAGCTTGACGGCAGGTGGTAACAACAAGCTACCTGGCGAGCTGCAAGCAGAGCCCGCAAATCACCTGGACAATCGGACAGCCGACGGTGCCAGCAAGTTACCTGGCAAGCTGCAAGCTGAGTGTCTACACTGGCAAAGCTATGGATGGCCGTGCTATCATTGGTGACATTTGGAGTCGTGGCTTGGTTCCTGTTTGGTACTGCGTGAACACGGTTTTGACTTGACATTCATGCATCCACGCATCCATGTTGCACTGTTGTAAATATATCAAGCCTTTCCTATGATAATGACTGTCCCTCCCTTGCACGCTTTTGTGTACCTGTTCAATCCTGCAGTGCCATGGTCGTTACAAACGTCCAGTGCTGCATGGTGGTAACGATATACATTACATCGCAACCGTTTCCCTGCCCGTGCGAAGCACGGGCCCCACAGCTTGTTGTTTACTATCAAGTAAGGTAAAGTTTGCATCTGTAACTGCATAGCTTAATGCCATTCAGGGGGTTTTTCCGACCGCAGCAGGGTGTTAGGATACGTATCAAAACACATGTTCCGACCAGAATATGCAACCCTACCTGTTCTGCTTCTGCAACGCTCTTGACTAGCGTTGATGCGACGGGGGGTACNACTTGGCGAGCTGCAAGCACAGCATGTGAATCACCTCCGCAGCTGGACAGCAGACAGCGACAGCAAGCAACTTGGCAAAGCAGAGCATGCTAATCGCCTGAGCATTCGGANCACACAACTGACAGACATGAGCACATGTTCACAGCAACAGAGTACCTTGACATGTCTTGTGCTAGTAGCTGCAGTGCCGCTTCGCACTCGCATGCCTCATCCACAGAAACAGACATGCACTTGCATAGCACCTACAACCGTCAGGAATGATAGCGAGCAANAGGGGATGTCAGGTGGAACATGCTTACTGCATAATGCATTCACGGCTGGACATCAACACCCCGGATTTGAGGAAGAAGTGCAACGCACCAACACAGATCAGGAGCATGCCTACAACCAGGCTTTGCAGCTATGATGAGCACCGTCAATGACAAGAGGCTGTATAGTGAGCAGCTTTGTCAATGTCTAGCTGCTGTATATGGCAGGTTCCGCTGGCGTGCTTAGGTGATCCAAACGGCGACAGCATCATTGTGCACATTCAGTATGACTCTGAGCAACACAGGTCAAAGCAGCATTTGCAGTGGCTTCACAGACACATTTTTTGTGCAGCCAGGTGTTTGGACAGCGAATCGGAAGCAGCAGTGCAGGTTGAGGGGTTGTGATTGCACACATTCATGTTGCATCGCCCGGATTGGGGGTGCTGCAGTGCCAGCCGCTAAGCAAGATGCGGTTGTTGTTTCTTAGGTTTGACATTTCCAGCACTACAAGACAAAGAGCTNCCACGGTTGGGGGTCTGGCTCCTCCCACCCCTGCCACCCATATCACCCCTGCCGTCAGGCCGCTGTGCCTTCACCTCCTTGCTGGTGTGAGGTATGGCATTCTTCTTCTTCCAGGCCAGCTTAGCTTGAGAGAAACCCTGTCAGCATGCATGCCATACATGCAGGCGAGCATTCTGCTCTCCAGTTATCTGATGTCAATGCTAGCATCATTGCCATGCGCTTGAAAGTCCACAGCCACTGTTTGATGGGTATGAGCTATGAACACATCACCACTGCTTGCAAAGCACTTCATTGCATGTGCATGGGCAGTGCAAATTGCTCTAAAAGGTAAAATCCGTGTCATCTCTGCATGAGGGAAATGCAAATCTTCTCTGCATTGTCGCAAGATGTGACCAAAGCTACGTCCAAATGGGTTTGCACAGATGAAACCTATATGCAGTGTATACTGAATTACCTCTGACAGAAACCTGTCCTGGCGACAGATATTGTACAGCTGGCTGTTGAAGTACAAATTGTGCTCCAGCGGAACCGGCCTCTTCAAGGTCCCGGACACATACAGCTGGCGGCGCTTGGTGCGGCCGACCCAGTCAGCAAACTCCATCACGTTGGGCACTGTTGCGGACAGCAGGATGAGGTTGACGTGGGCTGGCAGCATAATGATCACCTGCCCACACAAAATATATTACTACTGATAAGCTTGCCTACAGTGATACGACGTCAGACAGGCTACCGAGCCAATGTTGCAGTGGTGGTCCAAGTGCATGCACTGCATGCGCAACATGCACCTCCAGCTGTGCAACAGGATCCAGAACGCCAAGCATGCCTTGTCAGCAACAAGCAGGGCTCAGCAGGAGCATTCTTATCCAGTGTCGCAAGTTAACCCTGTCAGCTCTGCTTTCACCCCTTGTCAGCACTCATAAACAACCCGACGCAGTTGAAGAGAAACCCATTCGTTGGCACATTAATGGCAGTTGCAAGGACGAAAACTCGAGCAGGCAACACTTGCTGAAGCAGTGCTGATATGCAACAGTGCCAAGTATCCAGTGTCATGACTGCATACTTGAACACATAATCATCTCGATACACTTTTCCATGCATGCCATGTCTCTGGGTGACACCTAAACATCAAGCTCAGTCAGGCAATGTGCCCTGTGCAGGCGCTGACCTCTTCCCAGACAACCCCCCTCTCGGCATCGTTGACGTAGTGCACCTCGTCAAAGATGACCCACTCGATGTCTCTGATGATGTCGGCGCCCTTGTACAGCATGGACCTCAAAATCTCTGTTGTCATGATCAGGCATGCGCTCTCTGGCTTGATGCTCACATCCCCTGTCAACAGGCCTGTCTGCACCAGCCAGCAGTGTATCAATGGAGATACTTAAGTCACGCCTCTATTCAGATGACAACTTTAGCTAGAGCTCCATGATACTGCTGCATGAATTAACACCGGCTGGCAGGCGTGTATTCTTATCATTGTTATCTAAATACAAAGTTTGCCTACATATCTTCTGTGACAGCCTGAGAGTTGTCTGCATCAGCCCACATTGCATGAATGGCTGTACTTGAGCCATAGCTCTAGTCAAGCTATGAATGTAGCTATGCTATGCATGAAGTATGCTTAGTGTCAGGTGTGATAGGTCGAGAAGGGACACAGGCAGACCTTTTTGACTTTTGCTCTCAGCAAACTTTGTGTGGCCATGCATTGTAAGGACTTCATGGTCCGCAATTTTAGGATCTGTAGTGCTGCAATGCATGCAGACTTGCTGAGAGGACATGTAAGCATAAGATCGAAGCCTTAGCACCTATCTGTCCCCCACTCAGTGATGCATTGGAGGACGTACATGCAGAATTTCAACAAGAACCTGTAGTTACGCCTGATGCCGGCACCATGAAACATGACACACCAATTTTGCAACGTCTGGGCATCACTGACTCCCAATTTCCCAACATATGTGCAACGCCTTCTGTGCCAGTGCAATGCAGCCTTGTATCAACATGGGCATCCAAATGCATAAACGGAGGAGTTGCATAGCATCAGCCATGCAACAGCACACCTAACAACATACCACATAAAGCTTTAGAAAATACAAGTTGGGGTTCTGGACACCAACCTCAAAAGATTCACCAAAGTCCCGGAACTTCTGGTTGGAGATGGTCTTGATGGGGGAGGTGTATATGGCCCGGGTGCAGTGCTTTGCAGCAAGCGCAAAGGCGTACTCTGCAACCACAGTCTTGCCTGCGCTGGTGTGTGCCGCCACAAACACTGACTGCCCCTGTTCCAAGTGCAACACCGCTTCTTTCTGAAAGGTGTCCAGTTCAAAGGGGAACTGATGTGCCATACTTGGTCGTAGCCTGCAGTTACGCAACAGGCTCTGAGCGTCAGGAGTGACCCATGCACTGGAGTGCTCTAGGGTTACACAGGCATTTTGCGTGTTACAGGCATTACAGACGTTACAGGCATGGTTACAGGCTGTCACGAGCAACAGTACTGCTTGGGCTTGCTTCCAAATGGAAGGCTTGTGTGCGCTTTCAACTGCAGCGACATGACCAGTCCATCATCAGCAATGTGATGTACTGGGTTGCATAAGCAGCCGCTGTCCATGCTGTACTCACCAATGCATTCCTACGAATTGAACAAAGTTTGCGACAGGAATGTGCATCATGTGTTTTTGCCCCCAATGCATGTCAGCCTTGTAGGAGCATAATAAATCTGTATCGAACCTGCAGACATACATGGACTGGCATCACAGATGCATGCGTTGCATCTCATGAAAGTTCTGCTGGCTCAGAATAAGGCAAAGCCACGGCTTGTACACCTGGTGAAATGCTGGCTGTATGCAGAAGCCTGCGCCCTCAGAGCAGGCAACCCATACAGCGCAATATCTGAATGATCCCATTCTATGTTCGCTTCATGTCACCTGCCAGATATATGTGTCGCCATGAAGGATGATTCACAGAACTACAGGACTGAGAATGGCATCTTGATCAGCTACTTATGACTCCTTGCATGCTGAAAGTGATGACCAAACATGGCATGAGCCAACGTGAGCGGCTGCTTAAGGATGCCTTGAGAGACAGACTAGAGCTGCTTTTGAGAGTTGTTCTAGCAACTGATGAACTATTCACAAGCAGAGGGCAGATAAACCATTGCGAACGGGGTACATACTTGTTGTACAGCTCGTCCAGGTTGGGGAAGGTGCCACTCACTGCCCATTCGTACTCGCTCTTCTTCTTTGGCAGCTTGGGGCTTGTGCTGGACCCCTGCTGGGCCCAAGGGGTCAGCTGACCCAGCCCAGACTGAAGAAGAAGATCCAGCTCGCCCTTCGCATCACCATTTGTCAACCCTGTGTGGTGCCCAGCTGCAAAAACGAAAAAGACATCGGCTGATGCTGGCAAGGTTCTGGTCTCAGCCAAGTATGACACAGTGCAAACAGGTGCCAAGCCAACATCTGCAGTTGACAAGTGAAGAAGAGAAAGATTACAGTGTGACCCCCAGTGATGACTCGCCTTTACAAAAACATCATGTGACTACCGTACCAACTTTAACAATGTTCGCAAACATAATTAATTATTTCGGCAAAACCTTCGTTACCACCGTCATTACGCGCCAAACACAGTGCAGAATGTTGTTACCAACCGTAACTCACGGTGCCGACGACATGTAAAGTGCGAACATATTACAAGTCGGTACGGTAGTTGCAGATTGAGTACGCAATGGGATGCAGTCAGCTGATTCTACAGAAAGAGCATGGGCACTTGCCAGGTGGCTGGATGATGGTGTGTATGGCAAGTCATCATGGGCAAGCTCACCACAGCAGGCATGATGCGATGATGAGGCATGCCAACGTCAGCGTCAGGCATACTCAAGCTTATACAGTCTACCTTGTCTTGTAAGTGTGTCTGTGTCTGTGCGACACGCGTATGCTTTGTGACAGGTAACACACCCCCTGCAGTGCCAAAGATCATGACATGTATTGATGACTCATCATGCTGCACACAGTCATCAGACTGTGTTCAATCAGAGTGTCTCTGCCTTATGAATGCAACAGGCACATCACGTGGAGTTCATGCTTACCCACAGCACCATCAATCTCCGAGGCATCCGGCAGCTGTGCAAGCTGAGTCAGCACACTAGTTTCCTGATGAGGCGCCAGTATCTGCAGAGCCGCGCTCTTTGCTCAGGCAGCAAGCAGAGGACACATGTTTGTAGTTACATCATTGACAGTCAGCAAGGTGACACCTGCAAAGCAACTTTGGCCAGTACTATTAATGAGAGTCACACCATGTCAGTCTGCCCAATGAAAAAAGGCAGTAGAAGCTGACCACACGCCAAGGTTCACATTTGCTGTATGTCTCTAGCATGCACAGCTGTCGAGCATATGTGACAGTTTGAGTTGAATGCTGTTAGGCAGCAATGGTCAGCATTGCAATAAGTCTGAGGGCCCGGTCGGTGTTGAGGTTGAAGCCAAGCAGTCTGGGACCAGATGCTGAACACATCACAATCACACTGCCACTGTCGGCTCATGCCAGCAATTTGGGCATAGTGTGTGATTGCGCATGCATACGAATGGGTCTGTACATGCACAGGTGTGAGCACTACCTCCTTGTCTTGAGGATGCTGTGCCTGCTGAGCAGGTTCTGTGTCCTCTTCTTCCTCCTCGGCCAGCCACACATCCTTGAACAGGTCTTCCAGAGCAACTTTGGCTGTGCTTTGCTCCTGCTGATCTGACGTGTCCACCCCTAATGGCGCAGATGCACCATTGGGCAGCCCTGTGCACCATACAGCTCATGCCCTAGATGAAGCTTGCTTTTTACACGTTGTGATGTGCTGTGTTGCAGCTGCATCAGCAGTACACATCCATCACAGTGCAGCACTGCAAAGGAGATGACACATCTTGAATGCTGTGCAGCTTTGCAAAGCAGCAGTGCGTCCGGTTTGTATCCTCATCAGACTGTACCCCTTGTGCTGGTGAGCCTTGGTGCAGAGGTATTATCAGACAGCTGTGTAGCACACAGTTTCTGCGCCAGATCACATGAACTCCCAGCATTCACAGCAGGACAGAAGTCTTTCACACCAGGTCAACTGTGCTACCAGTAGCGGACTTGAGTCGGGCATGTACAGCTGTAGCTTGACAAGGCAATGGCACAGCTGGGCGCATGCGTGACTCACTAGGCCAGCTGTAACATACAGCCCTTGCCCTACCACTTCCAAGTGTGCGCCCTTGATCAGCATAAACTATGCTAATGCAATGCCACACATGCTGTACTACAACTCAGCATCCAAAACTGCGTGCCAGGCGCACAATGCAGGATGAGGCCTGACTACACAGCCTGAAGTGTGTGCTGTGCCGCAAGACATCTCAGGGACAGTCATAGCTTTCAGACCCACTTGAAGTGTCAGACCCAGCTGGGTTACCAGTCATACTTTCAGGCACAACTGGACTACAACTGTGTCAGGCCCAGTCAGGGTACCAGGCACCCGTCAGACCTGTAAGGGTGGGGGTGGGAGGGGTGGTTTGCCAGGGCCCAAACCAGCCCTCTGTAAGGCCTGGGGCTGCAATGCGGGGCAGATTGCCTGTCTCCAGATCCCGTAGCCAGATGCCGGTGGCTGCCTCCTCTGCAGCCTTGGTTGCAGCTGTGCTGACGGCCTCAATGGCTTCACCACCTGCACAGACAGACAGTCTGGTGTAGTGACCAGGGATCAATGCTTTCTGACACTTTCAGCACACGCAATGTATGGGACAGGCTGACTCAGCCGTTCAAATGCCCTCGTGGGTTTGTCTGACCCAGGTTTGCTTGAAGGCTCTGAAGCTGCTAGGAATGCAGCTTGCATGAGATCCATGTACACAATCATGCTCACTATGAGGATGTGCCTGCTACTCTTGGGCTTAACCTGTGCATGAATTTGCATAAGGTGTACATACAAGAGTGTGATGCAGCATGGCGCTCAACATCAACTAGGACCAGGGACTGACATGCAAATGTCAGAGCAAGTCAAACCTGGTGCAAATGGCATAGATGCAGTGCTGCCTCGCACAAACTCTCGAGTGTTCTGCCTCGCATGTGGGCGCCTCAGTAACGCTGCTGAGTTGAGAGCAGCCTGCAGCAACACACCCAACTGCGTCGGTTGATCAACGCTTCACAAGAAAAGCGCTGGTGGCAGCACTCCAGTGGTGGCTGGCAGTAGTGGTGGCTAGCTAGTTCTGGCCTCTTGTGTCAAGGCCTGTCTTCTGGTCTCACGCTTCAGTGAAAAGGGAAGAAGAGAAGAAGAAGACAGAAGAAGAAACAAAGCCGGAGCTCAGTGAGGCATACATTCAGGCGTGTGCTTGCAACATTGTATTGCAAAAAGAGTTTCTGACAACACAGGCTGTGGTCTCTTCAACTAGGTCTGTCATGCAGAATGCAGGCTGCTGAGTGGTATGCTACTTGGCTTAGGACTTATGATGCAGATATCATGATTTGCCGGTAGCAAGACATGTCGCATGCCTAAAGCACTTACTGTGCAGCTGCAATGTATAGATCACACACTGAGTGAATAGTTTGCAGGAAGTGCATCAATTGTACTAGAGCAGACCGCAAAGCACAATATTGCGACTGCAGCCATTTGTAGCACTAGCAGACAATGGCATTGAGGGCGCAGTTTGTGATGATGCATGAGGTGCATTGCATATGGGACAACTTGATTGCGTTCTCTCCCAGCGTGTATGCACACTGAGCTGCAGCTTTCAGATGCCAGTACACAAAGTATAGCACAGATGTGCAGCATGCCATAGGGTTGTGTGCAAGCCAATGGGTTGTACTGCGTGAAGCTGACCTCCGAGCCATCTGCAAACACTTCCTTGAAGTGGACAGGTTCGTCAGGCTTGTGAGGGTCTGGGAGTACAGGCTCAATGGCCGCAGTTGGAGGGAAGGATTCTGTCCAGATGGTAGGTGCGATGGCTGTGGTTTCCATGAAATACCCTGTACATCCATCACGCCTCTCGTGATGACATCAAAGTGCATCTGAATGTTTTAGCATGTGAGACTCGAAGGATGTGACCATGTCATCTGCAAGACTTCCTGGCCAATGTGTGCCTGCCAGCATACGTGCTTTGCTGGTGTGATGACATACCGGGTGACTCTTGTAGGGCGTGTGGTAATGCGTCCAGGCTGAAAAGCTCTTGCCATGCTTGACTCAGCCAGGCGGAATATTTTGGAAGAGCTAGGCCCTTCACTCCATCAGCTCGTGTACATTTTTTGAAGTGCAACAGCAACAAGTATATCAGCTGCAATGCTGACTGACCAGCAGGCTGTGGTGCACCGTACCTGCATGTAGTCTGAGCCCTGTGGTGCTTCTTGCATCTTCAGCCCAAACCGACCTGACGTGCTGGGAAGCAACGCGCATGGCGGATTGGGCAGGGTGGTAGACATTCTGCCGGTGGCCCTTCTCAGTTTAAAGCTGATCAGTGCAGTTGTGTACGGTCGCCGTTGCTGACGATGGGTGACGCCGACCGACACGCTCGATATTTCTGCGGTTTTTTAATGCGCGCCGCAATACACTGCTAGCACTATAAGCGTGTGTAGACGTCACCGGTCAACCTCACAGGCTGACATGCAAGCCGTCGGGTGCGCGCACAGGCACACACATACGATCCCTTTGCACCCGCATTCCGAGTGTTTGCAAAGTTTTGCACGTGCTTGTTTTCCACCGGGTCACTCCTGCGGATGGTCCCGGCATAAAATCGCAGAGCATGCAGACTCACAAGCACTTGCAGAGCACCATATCAGTCATGTCAGGAGCTGATTAGGTATATCTCGCGAGGGAGAGCACACGTACCTTCTATAGCCGTGAAGGCAGTGCATACCTTCTGACATCATCTGTTGATCACACGAAGCCATACTGACAAGCCATCTAGCAGATTCAGCACTGCTATAGTCGCTGCAAACCAAAGCAATACTTTGATCTAACGCGCGTGTGTTCAGAACAGCGCGCTCACTTGGGCTGCAGCGCAACAACAGACTTTCCTCCAGCCAGCAATATTGCACGTTTGGTCACATATAGCCTACACCGACTACATTTGGCGTTCAAGACGTGCGCGTAGCCGTCATGGTAAATAAGCCCTTTCACGCATACATTCTGCAGCTCTCTTGTCCTCAGTGGCTGCCTCTGCAACAACGAGTCGATTCTGCAGGCTTCCCGCCTGTTGGCCAACTTGATAGTTGCTGGGGGCTCTGTGATCATTCGCGCTGCAAGTCAGGCATGGAAACAGGCTGTCATAAGTGAGTTATGCTAATGGGTCCGCTAGCAGTAGCCATCATGACTTGTGCTCAGCACGTTGCGGCATTCAGATGGTCAAAGGAGTGGCATGACTCCTGAGAGCTTGAAAAGCGCAGCAAATGCTAGCAAACAAATCAGCTTAGAAGAATCCTACAAGATTCTTGGTACAGACTCCAATGCTGGTATTGAGGAGGTCATGAAGGTAAGNGAGCGTGACAGGTTGTATGCGATGGAAGCAAAACTTAACATCCTGACGAGATCAGCGGTACTCACCAAGGCTGTGGCTGGACACCTGAAGGACAGCATTGTCTACATGGATAGCGGTGCTGGCGAAGCAGCTTATGCAGCCTACGGACTGAGGCTGCTGCAAGGTTGGGCTGCTTCTGTCAGGTGTCCCACGCATACACTCTCAACCATATTGTATTGATTTCACTGCGCGCATAGGCTTGCATAACTCGTGATGAACTTTGCAGTGTACTGCTGCAGATTCAAAGCCTGTTATGCTCCAAGAGCTGCAGCGCGCCAGCATGCAAGATGCTCATGCAGCAGCTTTCCTGCATGGTGGTCAGGTTGCCAAGATTGTGTTTGTCCTGCATCAGCTACTCACTACAGCCTTTGATGCAATTGTGAAAACACTCCAGGTACTGCTGTGCATTGCTGAGGCAGCATTTCTCAATTCACAGGTGCTGGCATCTGAGCCTGGTTGACCTTGCAGTTTCACAAACAGCTCAAAGAGTGCCTTATTCTATCATCCTTTTCTGAGGCCACCCATACTTTGGAGACTGATTTGGGGGAGCATGCTTACGCACAGTATGCCTCAGCAGTCACAGCTGTAAGCATGTCCCAGCACTACTTGTGCTTGCCCTGATGTGTTTACCACCTACATGCACAGTCCCAAAAGCAGGGGCATGTGTGACAGTGGTGTGAATTTCCAGTGCACTGTGCAGGAACAGTCTGCAAGTTCACAGATGTCACCGTCCCAGTCTATACCATGTCAAGTCTGGGTTCAGCACTTTCCGCTGCATGTATGTCCCCTGACCAGCAGCACCTTTGTACTGCCAGCAACTTCATCTGTGTCGCTTGCCAGGTACGAGACTTGTGCATGTGACTGGCAACAGCAACATACAAACCTGCTGATTGCCTGTGCAGTACGAAGTGGACACAAAGCTTTAAGCACAAGGCATGCCACTCCAATGAGCATGGCATGCTGACCTTCTACTGCTCAGGTTGTAAATGCCTCTGGACAATCATCACGACATTTGCTTGTTGACCCCATGATTGGATGCAACAGTGCTCAACTGCATCACACCTGTTGACACCATCTGAGCCCTGTCACAGGTTGCCATTGACACTTGGCATCTGTCAGTGACTCTTGTTGTCTGACGCTTCAAGCAAAGCACAAGGAGGTTGCATCGTGTGAGAACTGAGGACAGTTCCTGATCTCCTGACCTGAGTTTAGCACATTCATAGCCACAGCTGCTACTGAGACATACAGGACTGCTTTCTGTAAAGTCAATGCACTTTGCTGTGTGGCGGCCGCCCAGCACCTGTATGATTGCTGCAGTTTCAGAGGCAAACTGGCTGGGTACGCTGATGGTGGGCGCTCCTCTACAGGTGAGCATACACCTGTTCTACCCATCCCAGCCAAGTCTCGTACTGCCCCTTACATGGTTGGAACTCATACATGTGTCTTGATGACACAATAAGATGGAAGATGATGCTGGTTACTGTGCGTGTAATGTCTACAAGTCATGTCAAGTCTGATTGGTCTGGTTACTGCACCACAGCAAGTGTACAAAGGGAGCACTACAGTTCAGATAGGCGCTTGGCATGGCATGTACACTCCATAATAGCTACAGTCATGTGCTGCACAAAGCTGTTCATTGCATGGCAGGTCATTCAGCTGTGCCTGCTGCTGATGATCGTGATGTTGGCGATGATAGGCAACAAGCGGCACTGAGGTTGCTTGCGCACAGCCTGGTAGGCTTTGCAGCTCAACAAGATCTGCGGCTTGACACCTTTGCACTTGGGCCGGCTTCCAGAGCTTTGGGTAGGCCTGCTGACTCTGCACTAAGCTTTTCTTGCAAGCGTCATCCTGGATGACGTAGACCAGATCGCATTGAACCCCAATGCGTGCTGCTGTCATGCACCTGGCACCATTGGTTGCCTTGCAAACAACATGTGCAAGCTGCCGCACCTGCAACATGAAGCTTTTGAGTCAGCCGTCACAATGCAACTGGCAACTGTGCCTTCAGCATGTAATCATGTCTTTCCTCAAATGCCTTGACATTCTTTTGGCCGGCACAAGAGTGCATCCCTGGCAAAGCTTATCAGCACCGACTTGCAGACCGCACCTACTGGCATGAAAGCAGCATGGCAGCTAACATACCTTCAGCTTGAACACCGTATGCAATGTCTCACACTGCCATCGTGTTGCAGGTGATGAGATCTGTGCTTTACCAGTACCACATGGACCTGGAGGCTCTCAGCCCTCAGCTGTAGCATCCTTGCTGCTTGTTGACAGGCATCTGGACCTGCTCACCCCGGCTCTGCATCACACCCATGTGCTTGATTGCATCTTTGCACAGATACCACCCAGACAGTGCACAGCAGGCAGTACAGCAGCAGCACACCAGCCACAGTCAGGGAGCCCATCGGCACTTCCTGAGGATGCAGGAAGCGACACACAGACTGTACAGCATACAGAGCAGTTGTTCACAGTATCCTTGGCTGGCAGTAGTCACACAACTCAAGCTGCTTCTGAGGATGACCAACATAGCATGCATGTAAACGCTCAGGAAGAAGATGCAGAAGAAGCGTTACCATCGCGCTCTGACATCATGGCTAAGTTACAGGCAGACACAAGCTGGCACGTTGAAAACAACCGTGCAGATCAAAAATTCAGCCTGAGGTGAACAAGTCTTCACGCATGTACAGATCAGCCAGTCTGCGTAATCTCTGTACATACCACGCAACACAGCTGCCAGTTGATACAGCAAGCAGTGCTGCAAGACCCTGTCAGCAAGAGATGGTAACGAACCAATGAATATGCTGCAGGTCAGCCAACGTCAGGGTACCAATGTCCTCTCCTCAGCATGAGGGAGAGATGCACAAGGGTCTGGAAGGGTCTGTGCTCGAATCGGGACAAGCCAAAGAGTGGCTGCAGTTCCTGCTGGGCAGGGAACCCAAAGATGCACTGCTGTACCTGCGTAAATGGCTGCGAGAAGCAGCCAGGAAGGAAGATGTGCAGTCAAAAACTGTCAGGAGCAAACTGCCAGGTAGTAGCTGTATGCAAGCCACGACAAGTTGATAATCAACCAGTCGTCTGAGTGCTTTTGTTGTGGCAATTTTCAAGCCCAGTATGTTTGCCAGTATGGCAGGTACATGAAGCTTCCTGGTATTCTAAGCCCCTGCTAGTATGTGTGACAGACTCAACTCACAGCAACATACAGCAATATGCACGATGTCATGCTGCTGTACCTGTCCGGTGAACTGCTAGAGTCTACAACCAGCTTCTGAAATGTTCAATTCTGCTTGCAGATGAAGGAACCATATCACAGGAGATTGTATCCCTCTGCAATGCCCTTGCAGCAGAGCCTTCGTGCATGCTGAGGCAGCGAGCACTGTTGCAACTCGCGTTTGCTGCTGTGCACGCTATGCAAGGAGCTAGTGCTTCTGAATGGGGAAGCTTGCTGAGGCAGGAGCAGCTGCTCATGAAAGCAGCTGCACAAGGTACATGCCTCTTTGCAACTGGTGGTCTCATATGCTTTCGATATGATACAACAGTGGGCCCTCGGGGGAAAGAGGGGGGGGAGGGGGTTGGTTGGGGAAAGGGGGCGGGTTGGGGGGAGTTTTGAATTATAGTTGACTCGTTCAAAGTGTGCGCGTCTGCTGACAATGCAAGGTGTGCTGTACTGCACCCTAACAGCTAGTGCTGTGACCACCACCTGTCAGCACCCTAGTTGCTGTAGATGTTCAAAGGCATTGCTACTTTTGTTGTGAAGGGAGAGATAGAGCATTGTCTAGGCACCACAGAAGCTTCCAGTCAGCCAGTGCTGAAGCGTACAGCTTGCCTGCACTCTGCTCAACACAGCATAGTACTCAGATCTTCACAACGCCCAATCAATGCGCAGGGTTGATGGGGCCAGCACATGCCAGGCAAGTGCCGACAGCTGCACCAGCACAGCTTATGGGTTCAGAGTTAGACTAGGGTTTAGGGTTGCATCGCTGCTGACTAGGCTGCAGCGTAACACAGTGGGCATGCCACGCCTGCATGAGTCAGTGCTCTCTCACAGTAGCATTGTGCCAACATTCTTTGCAGGCTCCGAGGCACTTGCAAGCGCAGTGGTAGACATGTGGCAAGCACAGCACAGCAAGGTGGCAACAGAAAAGCTGCAGTTTCAGGACTTGATGCTGCTGACATGCGTTGGGTATTGGCTAGCGGCAGGGGCTGATCTGCAGGCACAACAGGACATTCACAGTGATGTGTACACACCCTGGCTGCCAGAGCAAGAAGCTGCCATCAAGGTCCAAGTTCACACCAAAAGCATCATTGAGCATGCATGTGATGTGCAAGCAGCGCAGCGCATGTACCTGACTGCATGTGACTGATATCGAGAACAGTGCTGTGAATTTGCTGCTTAACACTATGTGCTGCTTGTTTGGTGACATGTGCATGTTGTACAAGTTGCACAGAAGAGGTGTAGCGCCATGACACGAGCAGTCCCGTACAGGTAGCTTCTACTGTCTGTGATGGCATTCTTGACTCTGCAGGATGCCATTGTTGAAGCTGTGCTGCAAAGTGAGTCTGCGCCTTTGGACCAGCTGCCCTGGTTGCACCACTTGCAACACAGACTAAAACACCTCCAGAACAGACGGCGTGAAGCACATGCACATGAAGAAAGCGCCTCTCCTGGGGACAATTCATCTGGGCGATATGTAGCAACTGACCCTCTGAGTCCAGACAGCAACATAGCTCCACAGCAGCAACAGCCACATGCACTTGATCTTGACCATGCTCAAAGTGCTTCAGACACTTCAGACACAAGCCGAAGCTTGCATCAGCAGTGGCAGCAGTTCCGGCTGGAGGTACAGCAAACAGTAGAGCGGCAGCTTGTGTGTATACGGCATACAGCAGCATTGCAAGCACGTACGCAATTGCGGATGAAGCCACTGGCAGAGCATGTCCAGGATACGCCTGTAGAGCAGGAACCAGAGACTGTCAGAGCTCACTTGATAGAAGCCCTCACCAGTAAGTCTCTCACTAGCAAGACAATCTTGTGGATGCCATTTGTGCACCTTTGCTATGAGTGTCGTGACTCTGTGGTAATGATAGCGTGATGAAGATAAGCTACTGGGCCTCTTGATTTATAGCCTCCTTCGATAGGTGCATGGTTTGTCCTAGCCTTTTGCTGCCTCATTTTATGCATGGTGCGCAGCTTTGCCAAGCACTCATGTCACAAGTATGTCATACAAATTTCCCTTGTTGCATGTGTATATGTCAGTGCAGCATTGATTGCACATGCCACCATGGATGCTGATCACAGCCAGCACAGCTTCCGCATACACACTATGCCAAGCTTGATCTTTGAAGAGTAACATGGCCTGGGTGCCCTGGTTGCATCGGAGCTTGCTTGCAGGAATATGCTATGCAGGTGACTGCATTGTAAGCATCACAGAGACAAGTGAATGTTGTGAGTGTAATAACCATTTGGACATGACACTCAGACCAGCTCGTGTAGTCAATGCCATCTGTGGTTGCTGTGCAGGGGCTGTTCTGCAACATCAACCCATTCCAAGCCTGTACCATGCAAGTGCCTCTCTCAGAGGTCTGCTCAAGTCTGGGCTTGGCCGCATTGGCTTGCTGCAACCCAAGCAACCACATCCAGCTGATCACAAGACAGTCATTGTGTTCGTGCTGGGCGGCATCAGTATGGCAGAAATGCGAGGTGTACAGCAGACAGTCAGCAGTGTCCAGGCATCAGATGGGTCAAGTGCGCAAGTAATGGCTGGTGGCACAGCATTGACCCGCCATGGAGATGTGTATTATAACTTGTTTCTGTGCTCATAGGGACGCTTGTGCTACCGGCATGCATGGGAAACCTCACAGCTCATAGATGCAGTGTCCTAAGTCAGTCCAAACGTTTGACCTAGGTAGATTTGATCTGAACACCGTTGCAAGTCATTGTCCATCTCGTTGAATCGGTGTACCGGTGACGTGTCTCTGCTAAGCCTCGTCCATTTGCACACATTTGAGCAAGCCGGCGATGTCGCTCAGCGTCCTACCTGACAGTGTTTTGTCGGAGATATTTGGTCACGTCTCGCCAGGAACCCTTTTGAAGATATCACTCGTGAGTGCGCATACATCGTCTGGTGCAAATGATGTACCGTCCTACATGCACGCTGCGCAGAGCATACCGAACATTTGCTGTGTGTGTCACACGCGTGCGTGTCTTTGCAGGTCAGTAAACGCTTTGCTGCAGCTTGTGAGCACAACTTTCGTATACACTGCACAAAGAACCGATGGGCAGCACCCCGCCTGCCCAGGGGCCTCGCAGCAGTACATCATCACTTTCCCCAAAGGGCTGAGTACAGGTGCATGCGCACCTTGTTTGGTCAGGTGGGCTACTTCATTGCTTGACCAGCATGCCTAAAGCTTATTTGTTTAGGCGCCATGCTTGCATTTCCTGTGGAGAAGTGGGGGAGTTTCCTGTACGCTCAGGCAACCTTGGTGGCACAAAGCTAGCACCTGTTGCCTTCCTGATCTGCAAAAGGTGCGTGTACACATCACAGAGTCATTGCACACTATAGCACAAGGGAACAGCAGCTTGAGTCCTCAAGACGAAAAAAGATATCCCGCTGGTCCTTGTATGCAGGTGTACAATTTTACCTGCAGCTCAAAGTCGACTTGTTGCTGGCAGCATGTATGTTGATACAATCAGCTTGTCAGGTACAAAACGTCTTGTCAAACGTAAAGGTGTAAAAAGACTGGTGAAGCAGTGAAAACATTGTGGGTCCGCTGAGACAGCAGCCTTTGTGCCGTGTAAATCAACTAGCTTCTACAGACTCTTGCAGTTCACTACTGCCTAATTCTTCCCTAAAGCTGTACCAGCGTTTAATACGGCCGTTATAAGGTAAAAGAATAAGGGCCGTTTTATACCAGTTTTTGAGATGATTCGTGTATAATTGCAAGGTTTATGGTACCATTCTTTCTGCGTGTATACATGCAAGCGATTGCTATCGCATATAAACACGGTGCATTTTACTTCCGTTTTATACGCATCGAAACATTGGTGCGTATTATACGGACCGTCTCTGAATGCATACTTTTAGCTTGTTGCATATTGTCGCAGCTGCTGTTGATTCATGAATAGTCAAAATCTTTTGTCATTACAAGAGCATATGGTGACCAGTAATCAACTAACTATAGCTAACACAGAGTCCAGAGGGCAGAATACCAACAGATGTATGTAGGTGGCAAAGCTGCAACACCAATACTTTGTACATGTTCTGGATCATTCCAACATCTATCAACAGAGCAACTCACATTGGCCTATTTCATTGCTCAGCTGAAGGTATAGTTTACATGAAAGGCTTGGCTGCAAGCCTGACTATGAGATTGACCAGACAACACTTGAAGCAATGAGACAAAGGCATAGCTCAATTATGCTTTGTGAACAGACATGCCCTGTCATGGCTGATGTGAGGCACAAAGCTGCCTCATGCCAGGTCTGCCTGTTGGACAACTTGCCAGTGCCCTTGCTGCACCTGAATACCCTGCGTGTTATGGCAGCAGAACAAGGAACCTGAGGTTAGCCACTTCTTGACAGCAGGCATACTGCCAGATTTGCAGTGGTCTTCACACAGACAAGCTTTGCTAGTTTGCTACAGCGCTGGCTGAGTGCTTCTGCTGCTTGCTGCTGCAGTGGCGAGGCATTTCTTGAGACCTTAGGCCACAATGGCTGCCTAGCAAGGGCAGCACAGCTTTCGCTTCTGGAGCTCTTGACATGTGAAATTCAACACTGAAACACTGTGCTTGCAACGTGCTTGTGCTCACCCAGTGGACAGGGTAGTGAAGCAGTGACAGCTCAATAAGCAGTAGTTGGCCAAGAATAGCAAAGGCCTCTGCGAAAGCAAGGAGCATAGCTTACTGATGCACTGAAGTAAGTCATTGCTGTTGCCTTACAGATGCTGCAGCAGGCAAGAATCTGAGCAACCTGTCCTGTTGTTATCAGCATATCTGAAGTCCACCTGTGTACACTTGTGTGTCACTCCCTGTTGGGTGAAGTGCGGCACACATGGGAAGCTGAGGTTACACTCCAAAGCTCATCCAGGTCAACCTTCAAGCTTGCAGATAGCTGCAGGCACTGCTTTCTAATACATACAGAGGAAGCAAGAGAGACACCTGGGGGTGTTTGGCATAAATGGCAGTGAGCCGTTACCATGGCTCAACTGGCACGCTGCTGTGTCAGTTCGCTTAAATCAAACAGGGGAGTTCTGTCCTGACTTCTGCAGCAGCAACATCAAACAGTCTGAGTCCTGCAGCACCGTGGCTTGCTACTGCAGCTTGTCAAATGTTTGCAATTAGGCAGCTCCTTGGTTCAAGATTTCATGCAGTTTCCATGGCCAACACTCAAAGCAACACAAAATGGCACAATGGCAATTCAGCAGGGCCTGTTGCAAGGTCAAGTTGTTTGATCTTGCAATGCAGGCATGATTGTGTACACCAAATTCGTCTGTGATGATGTTTACTTCGTGTAAGTGCAAGCTGGCTCATTTTGGAGTGAGGCTTGTGCTTGGTACCATATCGATAGAAGATCTCGTACTGTAGGGCAAATTGCGCAGTCGTAGGAGGGCACGCTGTGCATTATGTCGACGCTACCTCTGTAACCGCGTTCAAGGTCTGCAGCACTGCCTTAGCAGACTGATCCTGCAGTCCAGGTAGCAGGACGCATGCATCGCCGCATATGCCTGCTGTTTCACAGTGGGGCATTCAATCAGAGGAAGACATCACCATAGTTGCTCCTCACAGGAATTGTCAGCAGCATGCGCCTTGCCTTCCGAAAGGCAGGAGCGCAGGCCGACGTGATCCTATGATAGGTCAACTTCGAAATTCAAATACGGTATTGGACATGCATACATCAAGTATCTACGCACCTTCATCGTCCGCCCCCTCATACTGACTAGGAAGGACTTTGGAGTGATCAGCTGCCTCAAGGCTTACTTACTGTACACTTCCTGTATGGCTAAGTGTACTGACACCATTGATCTCTAGCTGCTGCTTAGCAATCCTGCACAGCTACCTTCTAGAAGACGTGAAGTATTTAAAACAACAATTTTTGTTGGCTGCGCAGTGTCAAGATACCACTTTCATTGCTGGAATACATTATGTCATCATGTACATCGCTTGCCAGCCTGCATGCAACTAAAGTGCTCTGAGGGTTTTGACTAAGTCAATGAAATTGGTAGGGGCCATTGTCATTTCTGGCCCAGCAACATGGCGTTACGAGAGGACTGCTTGTACAATTAGACAACATCACTCTAGTGGTAGATAGAGAGCAGTCCTAGTCGACATTCTGGAGTGAGTGACCTTCAATTGTTTACTTTGAGTATGGATCCAAGTGGTGACTCTAGGTAGGATTTCATGATGTTGAGCAAACTGGGCACTTATCCAACACCACAGGAAAAACTTTCAGAGACCTGACGCTACAGCAACAACATCTTGGGTACTGCCGAGTTCCACGCGACGCAGCTCAGCAGATGGTGACCAAAGTGGGCACTTGTCCAACACAATAGGAAAGACTTCCACAGACCTGACACTACAGCAACACCATCTTGAATACTGCTGAGTTCCACATGACGCAGCTCAGCAGGTGTCGAGCAAAGTGAACACTTGTTGAACATCATAGGAAAAACTTCCACAGACCTGACAGCAAGGTAGGCACTTCTACAACATCACAGGAAAGACTTCCACAAACCTGACACTACAGCAACAGCATCTCAAATACTGCCAAGTGTCACGTGACGCAGCTCAGCATACACAGAAATTGATCACGCTGGATGTAGCCAGACTAGCTGAGGCAGCAGCTCATATGCCAAGGAATAACAAGGGGAAGTCTTGGTAGGAGCTGGGTTGTCCTGGGCATGGCAGACACACTGCAGGCACATACAAATTTGGGTCAGAACAGACTGCATGGGTGAGATATGTATGATGCCGAGCACTGTTATATGTCCTGTGCATTGGAGTCAGGAAAGACCAGTTGAGATGCAAATGCAGCCACAGCAGAAGGTCTAAGCTACAGCAGTAAGATGCGGCACACCAGATGATGTGGTCAGCGTCACTACTGAACAGCACCCAACAAACCCCACCTTGCTCATTTCCAAGGTGCCAAAGGCTGACCAGGTGCAGCCATCTTGCTTGAAGGGGCAGAATTGGAGGCAGTGTTGTGGTGGGCCTCGGCAGCGCCCTTCTCAAAGCGATGCGGGACGCCTGCACAACACATAGCTGCAAGTTGCGAAGGAGCTTACAGAGATGCAGCTGCAGACAACTGTTCACCATTTCATCATGACCCTGTATAGTGAGCTATAGTGAATGCGACGCACACTCCAGCCAGACAGACTTGCACTGCAGGGTGTTGTTCTGGCTCCATGCACTGGCACTCAGTATGTGGTCAAAACGAGCGCATATTGAACAGCAGAAATCAAGCTTGAGCATGCATGATAGCTGAACACAGTGTAAGGGAGGAGTACTGTGCACAAGAGTCAGATCGAGCTGCAGTATGAAGTGATGGCATACCATTGGCATCTCTGCATATCACAGCCTTGATGCGCTTTGTGGCTGGAGCTTTGATGGGCATGTCATCATCATCTTGCTTAGTCTTAGCAGCAACATCATCCTGTGCAGGCATTAACAAAGGGTGTCAAGCACTGCTTGCAGCTGGACTCACATACAGTTTGCATGATCTGAGACAGGCAATGCTGGTGCCCATGTCTACAGCATGTTGTCAGACTGTGCAGTTGCAGTTGCGTATTGCAGAGATTTGCCTTGCAACAGAGCATATGCTACACTGCAATGTTATCAAACAGCACTGCTGGGGGTTGTGTCTCTAATGTCATGTATAATGCACATGTTGCCTGGATTGATATAGAGGGTGCAGAAGGATGTTGACACATGCTCAGCAACTAGCAGGCATCATACATTATTGCACACATCACATTAGCTTGCACTGCTCACCTCAAGCTTGCGCTTCTTGCCAAGCTTGCTCCTGCTGCTGATGCTGCCTGTCTTGCAAAGCTTGATCTCAGGCTTGCTCCTTACACCACCATTGGTGGCATTTGCAGCCATGCTGACTGTGGGCATTGTAAAGGAGACAAGTGGAGCGCCTGCTGTTGCATTTGAGTTGTTTGTGTTGACAAGCTTGACCCTCGCAGTGGTGCTCAAGCCTGCTACAGCGATGGTCTTTGTAGGCAGGTTGTGGGTGCTGGGCCAGTCAATTGTGGCTGGGGTGAGCTTGCTCGCAGTGGGGGCCTTGCTTGTCATGTCCCTGCTTGAGGCTGTTGCTGTGATGTTGGTTGCGTGAGCCTTGAGCAGGCCCCCTGCTGCTGCAGTGGACTTGCTTGCATGAGCAAGCTTGGCAGTGCTACTGGTGTTCGAGCCTTCTGCGGCTTTGTTGTCTGCAGCAGTGGTGTTGAGTGTCACCAGACTATTTGTTGCTGCACTGGAAGTGCTTCCATGATTCAACTTGTCACTCACAGCGCTGCATGTGGCCTTTACGGTTATGTCTGTTGGAAGTGTGTAGGAAGCCAGTGGGCGCCGTGCATTTGCCATGGAGGTGCTGTCAATGGCAAGCTGACTGTCACCTCGAGCAGAGCTGCTGTGGTTGGGTATGTCTGTCATGAGGCCCTCAGTCTGCCAGTATGCACACAGCTGGTGAACTTCCTATGTGCACAACAGCAATGTTTGTGTCAGCAGGAGATGAGAATCACTACAGCTGGATCGGACCAACATATTGAGGACAGCTGTGGTACAGAACTGTAGGTTGAATAGGCCAAAGTGTTGGATGGCATACAGCTTGCAGAATAAAGGCAATAGAGGCCATTGGCTGGTGCCAAATAGCAGCATCAGGTATGAATTTGCTATTGAGACACATCATTCTCGCCAGGAGAGCTTGAAGGAGGGGAGAAGGAGGTGAGGGGAGAGGGGAGTGCAAAGGAGACCTGGGAACAGAGACAAGTGAAATGAGGGAGAGGGGGGGGGGAGGAGGAGAGGGGTGGGGGGTTGGCAGGGATGGGTGCTGAACCCAAAACACAGGCTGAATGGTAAGAAGGGAGGGGCTGCAAGCTTACCTGTGCTGTAGCAGGGCCTGCTGGCTGCAAGGCTTCCCTCTGCTTGTCAGGCTTCAGAACACAGTTGCCAATTGGCTCATCCACATCCATATGATTGTGTTCCTGCTGCAGCTTTCCAGCCTCTTCAGCCTGGGCAATAGCTTGAGCAGCAGCAGCAGCAGCTGCCCGCTCTTCTTCTGCAGCTTCTGTCTCAGCAATGGCTCGGGCGGCTGCTGCAGCAGCTGCCTGCTCCCTCCTCTGCTGAGCCTCCTGCCTCACCAGCTCCCGCTGCAACCTGTGCACAACACGACCACCGTGCTGAGCACGCAGACTTGAGCCGCGATTTTGTATATATGCTAAAATTCCGCAACCGCCTATATACATCATGCTGCTTGCGACATAAGTGGACAACTGAGACATGGGCAACACAGCATCTACATGGGAAAGTGTTTATGTGTAGTGGCTGTTGACATGCACCACACTGTA
This sequence comes from Trebouxia gelatinosa, assembly GCA_000818905.1. Classification (NCBI taxonomy): domain Eukaryota; kingdom Viridiplantae; phylum Chlorophyta; class Trebouxiophyceae; order Trebouxiales; family Trebouxiaceae; genus Trebouxia; species Trebouxia gelatinosa. The sequence continues at coordinate 4,523 of KN805302.1, read as the reverse complement.
ACAATCTGAACACAGCTGGCCATATGAAGATATCACAACTGCATGATAGCTTATGTTGGGGTCTTGGTCACGTTTACGCGTTGCAGTGCATGCCTTATACACCTGAGCCTCTGTGATGTTATGGTGTTGCAGTCAGGCTAGCTCAATTGCACAGGCTATACAGAATGAGATGCGTTCAATATAGTTATTGACAATAACACATGCTTTGTCAGAGACCATCTGGTTTTGGCGGAGTCCTTGAGCATGCAGGGCTGCCACCAGCTCAACACTCCATGTTTTGTACCTTGCAGCAGTGGCAGCCTGTTCATTGCGCCGCCTGGCTGCCATTTCTTGCTCCCACCAAATGGCATCATCCTTGGCCTCCTGGATTTCATCAGCCCTGCATAGCAGCATTGACAGTCATTGTAACAGCACAAATTGCCAAGATATACTGCTACAGAATATTGATTGGCGACGCACAGCACTGCTGCCAAAGACGACTGCGTGAGTAAATTTGCCGGTCAATGGCCTTGAACAGCAGTGCATTGTGTAGTGCAACATGCAACATGCAATGCTGCAAAATCAAAACAGCTAACACGCTGTTCCAAGCAAGTGTCAAGACCCTACGTCATTGTGTTGTAATCTCAAGCAGCAAGGCTGATGCTCTGTGCCTTGCTTCTGCAGCATGCAACAGGATAGGGGACATGCAAGGGATTTGCAGTGCAGACATCTGCGTGAGCACAAGGGTGACTGTGTACTTTACACACCTTATGCAACAGTCGGCAACATTTTGAAATACAGCAAGCAGCAACTAGCGCATGGTGTGGCTTACAAGGATTGGTACTGTAGACTCAAGCTATTGGTTCAAACAGTCGCATTGCAGTTCTGCATTTCTTCAGCTACCATGACAGTTGTGTGTCAACAGGTATGCAATCTCAGCATCAAGCATCATGTGAGCTGCAGTTGCTGGCTGTCAAATGACCACGTTGCACACACATCAAGCATAACAGCAAGACTCTTGGCAGGACAGACAACATCCTGACAGCATACCTAGCAGCAGCCTGTGCCTTGGCCTGTGCTTCACTATCAGCTTTCTCCACAGCTGCCTGCCTGTCTGCCTCAGCTTTCTGCTGCTTCTTGGCTGTGTCTTTGGCTTTGCCTTTACCAAGTTGTGTGGCTGGCTTTGCCTTTTGAGGCTGATTTGCCACGCCTGCTGCATTGACATAGGCAATGCCCTTGCCTGCTGCCTTTGCCTGAGAGGAAGACTGTCTAGACACGTGTGCTGCTTTGGCTGGTACTTTTGCTGCCAGGCTGCCCGCTTGGCTTGCCTGATTTGCTCTGATGAGGCTGCTGTAAGAGCCCGAAGGCTTGAAAGCTGGCCTGGCCTGTACTCCAGTGGCTCTCTGCAGGCTATGGCCAGAAGGAGGACGCGCGCTAATGTCTTCAGGGCCATCGCTGAAATCCCGCGAGGCCTTGAGCTGAGCAATTCGCCAATCGCGTTCGGCTTTGGGCAGTGCGTTGAGAGCAGCCAAGCGCCTCTCGGTGGCCCGCTTGGCTTCTGCTTGGCGAGCGTTTTTGGCCCGGCTGACTTCCTCCTCCCTCTTGAGCTTCTCCTGCTCCTGCCTCTCCTGCTTCTGCCTCTGCTCAAACAACTGCCTGGCCCTTGCCTGCCTCCAGGCCTCAGCTCTGGCATCATGCTGCCTGCAGCACAGAGCAAAGAAGCTCACTATGTGCCGCAAACCTTGAGAAACAGGAAAAGATGCTGCTGGCTGCTATCGTCACAACTTTGCAAGACGCAAGTGACCCTCACTAGAGCATGGCAACCGTCAAATCTCTGGCAATGCGTTCCACCATAATAAGGCCATATGGGGGAAATGGAACATGCTGTATGCTGGACATGCCCACTGGTAAGCAGGCAATGGCAATGTTGTGCACAAGCAGCTCTGTCCTTGAAGCCACATGCCCCGAGGTCACTGCAATGATTGTGTGGTGCCTCACCTCTGGGCATTTCTGGCGTGCTGAGCATGAGTAGGGGTACCCTTGCCGACAGTCATTCTGCAAGGCCCATGATAATGTCGTTGCTGCACAGAGTCAGCATTGTCCCAATTGCAGGGTGCTCTGTGCAGTGGAGTTTCTGTGGCCCCCCTTCTGCTGCCTTTGGCAAGCTTTGCATGACTACTCGATGCAGCATGGGCTGCCGAGTGTTGCTTGATACTGCTACGAGCCCCTGTTGCATTGGCTGCAATGCTGCTGCCATGAGTGCTTACACCCTTGCCTGGGTTGATGTCCATGCGACCAGCCTTGCTCATGGCTGCATCGCTCAAAATGTCATCCTGAACCTTGCAGGTGGCCTTCTCACCTACATTGTGTTTCTGCCCAGCTGAAATGCTCTGCACTGGTGTGTTACTCTGCAAGCCAGTTGAGCAGGTCTGACCATGCTGCTCTGATGCCTTGACAGCAGGCACAGCGATGCTGGTATCTGCTTCGGCGTTGTCGTTGGCCATGTCACAACTGTGAGCTGTTTTAGTCATGCTGTGAGGCCTTGAGTTGCAGCGAGCTGGGAGTGAGCCAGATGTATCCTTCACACTGGAGCTGCCAACAGGCGCTTCCGGAAAGGGCTTAGGTGCAGGGACCTTGCCTGCAATAGGCACAAATAAATGTCAGCTGTAAGGGTCACACTCACCTGTGTAACAAGAACACGCTTACACGCAAAACATGTCAGCCAGCAGTTTGAACTACATGCATCGACCCTGCAGTCTGCAGTATGGTGGCACAAGTTTCAGGCAGTGCCTGTTTGCATGCAACGGCACTGGCAACCCTGCTACTGGCGGCAGCAGTAACACCATGTTTGCAGGATGTATGCAAGCATCTGTGTATTGTTTTCCTCCATGGCCATGCATGCATATCCGCAGTCCCAAAGGACACAGCAATGTCAGCAGGGTCTTGCATAATATGCTGCTGTGTACCTTTGCAGAACTGCCAGCCCATAGCCAAAACTAAACTTTTTCCTGGTAATAGGCTGCAGCAGGGATAGGGAGTTCTGTTCTGCATTGTCATTGCCAGCAAAACCCCCACCAGGATCTCTGCAGTGCATGAAATCTGTCATTCACACTGTGACCACATGCATGACAGAATGTGTTCAGTGCACAGATGCATGTCAGGCAAAAGCTGCCCAATTGCACAGTTCATATCTACTCGCAACAACCCTTGAAGATGGCCTACCTCAGACTGTCCTCCATGGGTGCTGAGAAGTTCATCTGCATGTCTGTAGTCGTGGCCCCAGCCCTGGGTTGAGGACCAAACCTGGCCTGTAGCAAACAAGTCAAGCACATCATCACACACTGTTCATTGCCGGCATGGTTGGTAAGCAATGGTCAAGTGTTGTATGTATAAACATGGCTACAGTCCTTAGCTGCCTTATGTTACGCTGGCTGTGGCAACTCAGGCACTTGACCTGAGCAGTCACAGTCAACAGCAGGTGCAATTTTGTTTGTCGCAAGGTCAAGTGGCTGACCTGAACCTGTGCTCGAATATACTGCTGTTTCTTCANAGCAAGGGCAAAGGCCAAAGCTGGTGCAGCCCCAGGCAGAGGCAGGGGGCAGTAAAAGTACTTACATATCATCCACAGATGCACTGCATGACAGCAGCCAGCAATGATTGGCGCAAGCTCATGCCTGGGGCATATGCTAATGTGTGATGTTGGAAAGTCTTACTCGCACTGACTCAGCAGTGCCTAACTGAGGCGACTGCAGTGATGACCTGTCAGCCACATGTATAAGTGGCTGCTGCACAGTAGTCTGTGTAGTTGGCATTGGCAGGGTTTGCATGTGCACTTTGCTGTCATGTGTGGCGGGAATACGGTTACTCCTGGATGATCAAGCTGCCAAATGCTGGCAGAGCTTTTGAGAGGCGCTGTGCGCAGGCTGTTCTGTGTTGATGTATCCAATATGGCAGCATGTAGACCTGCAACGAGTCATGCAAGTTCGACGTTTTGTTTGGGCCATCTCGATAGTGGTGTCCTGCAGAGTGCTAAGGCATAAGGGAAGGTGTGTTGCCAAGCCACTTGAATTGTGTTTAAGAGTCTACATTTTAGACAAGTGAAATCTGCATGTTCCAATGCTTCCTGATACTGCTTGGTGCGGTCTCATTGTCAATCACGAGTGGCAACGAACATTTATCCAACTCTGTAAATTGCTGCATCGTGCTTGTAGCAACAGTGCACCCTGGCTGCCGACCTCTCCCAAATCTTCACACAACATTGACACAAGAAGATTAGATATATGCAACACGGCATCACCATCACATAAGCTTTTTCTCGCACCCCAAATTTCATACCCTGAGGCCCCTACTGGATATCTACTCGCCTACTGTGTTCTACGCTACTGGATGCTACAAAAGGGTAGATTTGACATAAAATAATACAGCATATCTCAGAAGATTCTGCAGAGCCAACAAGACCAGCTGCATTGCGGCAACAATTAAAGAAGCCCTGGGCCAAACGATTATACAAGCCATATGGGGCAGGGTAATAATAATAACAATAA
>JUBA01000130.1:0-20014 GCA_000818905.1 Trebouxia gelatinosa | reverse complement strand
CCACAGCTTTGCAGCAGTTCTGTGTAGGACACATTGTGTCAAGCAAGCGCGTCAGCCATTTTGTGTTCAGGCTTTGGCTCAATGTGGTAAATACATGTGTCGGGTAGACTGGCAGGCACTGTCACTTGCAAGGGCTCACTATCCTCACCTGACCAGAGCATCAGCCAGCATGCAGCGCACACAAGTTGGTTCACATCTGTAAGCAGCCCGACTGGTTGCTGCAGGCAATCAAGGCTAGATCAGAAGCAGAGAAGAAGAAGCAGGAGAAGAAGGCAGCGTTGGCGCGACCCACCAGGGCCAACTCCTTCCCCAGCAGGAGCCCAAGTCATGCCCAGCAGGCCGANACTTTGTGGAGATCATGGACATTCCCCGCCTGCAGCAACGCATTGACTGCTTCATCTTCACCCGTCAGTTTGCACCCAACATTCACAGGGTAAGCTTCATAGGGTGACAAGACAGGGCAAGGTCAGGTTAGTGGACAGCATTCAGGGTTCAGGTTTTAGGGTATTCAGATCATTGTCTTGGTGGCAGAGCATATTTAGCAAGCTGTGCTGTTCAATCACTTCACCCTGTACAGCATGCACAGTGATCTGTCGCTTACCTACACCAAACAATGACTAAGAAATTGGCACTGCCCTGACAATTCGTCATGAATATTCATACAAGGACATGCTGAGAAGCCTTTCAAGGCGTACTACCACGTACATTGGATATCGCAACACAGTGTGACATGGCTGCCACATGTTGCAGCGTGTGTATAGGTGCGAAGCCAGCTGGAGGTGCTGAGTAGGGCATCTCAGGAGGTACAGGGCAGCCAGGACTTCACTGCCCTACTGCAAGCTGTGTTGGCGCTGGGGAACCATCTCAATGAGGGAACTCATAAGGGTAATGCATCAGGTAGGTTTTTTGCTGGCATGACAAGTACGCCTGTCATGCAAACCCAGTATGTAAACAAAGGAGGGCATGCAGCAGCGTATCAGCAGGGCAGGTCCCTGAGCAAAGACAGCTTCGCAGCTGTTCAGCATGTATGTGCATGAGGCATGCATCAGGATGAAACTCTTTGGTTCTGGCAGTTGTCATTTGTGACTGCGCAGGTACAAGCATGTTGGGTGCTTGGCTGCACCATGACGCCTCTTGCTGACACTGCAGCCTTGTCATGGCATTCAATCTGGGAACTGTGTTTGAGCTGCTTCACAAACTGGCAGTTCCTGACTGAAGCTCAACAGATGCTGCTACATCTTCATCACGAGCAAGATGCGCGATTCATCCCCCTGGTCTCTGCAGGTTTCAAGCTGGACACGCTGCTGAAGCTGGCAGATGTGAAGGGCACGGACCGCAAAACCTCCCTGCTGCACTTTGTGTTGGACCAGCTGCTGAAAGAGAGCCCTGCCATGCTTTCCCTGCCTCACCAGCTCTGTGACGTCAAAGCTGCTGCCAACTTGCAGGCAAGCACAGCTTATGCATGGTCTGCTGCTGGCTTCAGTCATTGTGCATTTTCAATACGCATGCATAAGCATTCAGGCCCCTGACCAAGACCACACTTGAGACTTCCTGCCTCACTAGCTCTTTGACATGAAAGCTGCTGCAAAACTGCCAGCAAATGTTCCTCTGTCCTGTCATGCATGCACAGTATGTATGTTAAGGTCCATCTGATATGTACTTGACACAGTCTCTTTTGCACGCTGACATGCGCCTGTCACATGTCAGTTTTAATGCTTGCAGTTGATGATGGTGTGCTGTAAACGTAACACAACACAGGGACTGTGGTGTTATGCACCAGTCTTGGTGCTGTTGAGTTTTTGCATTTGCATTGTGCTGACGTCCGCAAGTCACACAGTCAGGGTGCTCGTCTGCTTCCTGCCTGCTCGGCAGCAGGTGTAAGTGCTGATTCAAAGCCTGTCATGTTGTAGATCTCCGCCATCAAAGTCTTGCTGGGAGACCTCAAGGGTGGACTGAACAAGGTCAACACAGAGATCTTGAAAGCAGCTGGGGTGGATGCCAACAGCGTCTATGCCCACAGGCAGTTTGGGGACCTGATGATGTCATTCCATCAGCATGCCAAGCAAACCTTTGCTGAACTTGAGGCAAGTTTGGCTCAAAACTTTTGCTTTCAGTGTCCTCTATACCAGCATTGATGCATGCTTGGAATGCTGCTGTTTGACTGTTTATACAGTTCGCTGTGCAAAGTATTGCACCGATGTATGTAGTCAGAACTGCATCAACAAGGTAAACCCTGTACATTGAACCATCGTCATGTGCCCCACAAGTTGATTCCCATGTGCTGCAACAAGCAGTTGCCGAGCAGAAGTTCACCGGCTGCATCACTGGCAGAATGAAATTCTGCCACTCCATGGTATTACAATGAAAGCTCAACACCAGCTGTAAAATCTATTGTGTACGTGTGTAGAGCTGTAGTCTTATAACGTCTCTGCCAAACCAGTCCCTTAACATGCTGGAAAAAGTCATTGACTTGTATTACTTCAGTTTGCCAGCCTATGATCTGGTGCTTTTGCTGCCATAGACAATCACTCTTGCTGCGACGCTCTCCTAGCGCATAAGACATGGGGCGCCAAGAATGTTTTGTGTTGTGCAGGAGTTTGAGAAGCAAGTCAATGCAGAGATGCAGAAGGTGACAGAGTACTTTGGTGAGAACTACGATGCTACAGACCCCGGCAAGGTGCTACGTGTCATCAGGGACTTCATGCTTCTGTTTGATAAAGCCATCTTTGAGATTAAGGTGAGCTGAGACCGCGGCAACACATGAACAGGCAGTAATGTTGCTGTTTGTGGCTGATCAGTGTTATAGGCGGGCCAAAAAGCTGCACTCTTCTTCTTCATTATCTGGCTGGACCTGTCAACGTGCACTCCATGGCACCCTTCTTGCCATGCATCAGCTGCTGCCTGCATATACTACCTTTTGTGTACCTCAAACATCGACATAACAAAACATGCATGCACAGCATGGGCCAACCAAATTCATGCAGGCCCCATTGCCACACCTTGCAGCTTGCTCAGTACCTGCAGAGTTGCACATGTCTGTGTGCACATTATGTATCAGCAGCAAGTCTGACAACCATGAAAGTCAGATTGAGCTTCTGAGGATGCCGCTGGCGCATTCATTTGTGCTGTTGTGCTCTGTCCACAGCTTTGCAGCAGTTCTGTGTAGGACACATTGTGTCAAGCAAGCGCGTCAGCCATTTTGTGTTCAGGCTTTGGCTCAATGTGGTAAATACATGTGTCGGGTAGACTGGCAGGCACTGTCACTTGCAAGGGCTCACTATCCTCACCTGACCAGAGCATCAGCCAGCATGCAGCGCACACAAGTTGGTTCACATCTGTAAGCAGCCCGACTGGTTGCTGCAGGCAATCAAGGCTAGATCAGAAGCAGAGAAGAAGAAGCAGGAGAAGAAGGCAGCGTTGGCGCGACCCACCAGGGCCAACTCCTTCCCCAGCAGGAGCCCAAGTCATGCCCAGCAGGCCGAGCCTCACACCGACAATCAGTCACAGGCACATGCAGCACCTGCTTCACAACAAGCAGCAGACACAAATGCAGCGTTCCCATCTCCCCAGCCAAGTCAGCAAAGTCTGACCCAAGCTCCCAGTGCACAGCAGGCCAATGGTGCACACACCACAGCTGCCGCCCTCAGAGACCCATCGCAGCGCATGGTGCAGCGGCCCACTGACAGAGCGCAGGGCAACAATGAAGCACACCAAGCAGCGCATCAACAGCAAGATGGCAATGACTTGGCTGGAGGCTCTGCTGCACAGCCTGGTCCTTTGCGCATGCAAACTGCACCTGCTGATACAGTGAGATCAGGGGTGGCTGGTACAGGTGAGTTCGCAGACAGAAGCACACAGCTTGCCAGACATGCTGCATGCACAGCTGGCATTGCACCATGCCCTCTGCGTATCACATGCAGCTTACATTTGTGCGGTGAAGCGGTGGAAGTTGGTCAACAACAGCCCAATTAGCCAATCAACCCTGACCGTTGTGACTGCAGGAGCAAGAGCTGAACAGCTTGCAGAACTGAGCAATGCATTGAAGGCTCAGACTCGAAGGCGGCAGAATTTGCAGACCAGTCATGCCTCCTTACCCCATAGTCTGGCAGCAAGCGAACAAGGTACAATTGCTGCTCGCCATGGGAAAGCACAGTGGTGTGTGCTAAAACTTTGCTGCACTTTCACTGCCCATGTAGGACTGCATCAAGCATGAAGAGTGCAAAGGTTGTTCTTTGCACAGATCAATCTCTGCACCAAGTATGAGCATGCTCTGCCTCGCAAGACATTATGAACTTCCTGACTGTGCACACTCTTCACTGCGTGAAGGCCTGACATAGACACACGAAACACAGAACGAGGGGGTTTTTCACAGCCAAAGAGTGAGCAACATTACCGTGCTTCTGAGCAAACTGAAAGGCGCGCAGCACAGAGGCCGAGATCCCTTGCATCTTATCACCTCAACTTGCTGTGCTGACTGAGGCAATTCTTGCAATGCACAAGAATAAGCAAACATGCTGATGTGTTCTGCCACACAGGCGCCAGTCAGTCACATGCTGAGGCACTGCCTGCAGTCTCATCAAGTGGAATGGCGGCATCAACAACAGCAGCCATGGAGTCGCGCAGGGCTTACCAAAAGATGGCTTCAGATCCTGGTCGGGAAGCCCCTGACTTCCTGCTGCCCATCTCTGCAGCACAGCATGCATCACAGCAGAGATCGCCAGCCGCATCTTTGCAAAGTGGGCATCAGCTGCGGTTGAACCTTGAGGACAGTGTAGGCAGTGTGACCCAGAAGTCTAGGCCAGTTGAAGTGCAAAAGGAGGCATCAGTTGAGCTAGTGGGAGCTGAGGAATACGAAAATGAGGTGGTGCAGCAGCACAAAGGCAAGAGCCACAAACCAGTCTTGTCTTCAGAGGAGTCTGCTCTCAAGGCAGTGCTTGCAGAGCTGCATCTGAGATCTTCTAGTGTCTCTCCAGTCTCATTCTGATGTCAGCCCCATACTCATGTGTAATGTGTACTCAATTTGTGAGTGAATTCTGTCCGTAATGAGCATCCATTGACGTGTTGTCTGTGCCTTCCTCATGACATAGTTCCCTGTCATGTTGACATAGGACGAGCAGGATGGCTGCCCCGCTGAATTTGATTTCTGCACATGTGTATATGCAACAACTGGTTGTGGATGATTGCACGAGGCCGCCTGTTGTTTTGGTACCCGCATTCGGTACGTACTTCCTTTTCTCTACCGTTTTGGGCCCTAAATCGGTGGGATGATAATTGTTGCGAAACCACGAGTGAGAGATCACGCCTCAATCTGCTCGAACGGACTGCACGCGAGGCGTGACAGTTAGTAAGCCCCATGAGTGATCATTTGTTGATCCGCAAAAGGCCCATGTGACCCAATTAGGCAAAAAAGGACTGCCAGTCAGCAGCCAATCTTTACGCTACAAACGCTGGGCCGCTCGAGTTTCCATACCTGTCTCTACACGCGCTGCAGCACTTTACATTTCACTGTGCCCTTTATACTGCTCGAGCTTGCTTCAGTTTCGAGTGACGTTTCAAGACTGTTCGCACAACAGCAGTACTTGCCCTGAACTGTCGTTGTCAAACGCGTCAGCGTCAACTCGAAGCGTTGCATCGCTAAGTGACACAGCAAGCCGGGAGTTGCTTGTCCGCAAGGGCATCAGCAGCCTTGCACGGTATGGCAGACAACGCAGATAGTCCTTCCAGGGGGTTGTTTAGAGCTTTGTCCAGGAAAGTGACAGGCTACCGTAATAAGAAAGCCTCTGCGCATCAGCCATCCTCGCCGATATCGCCTGCCAGCGAGGGTTCCGAAAGCCAGAGTGAGTGCCGGTGCCCAGCGCCTGCACGCGCTGTGTTATCGCTGATCTGCGTACTCGTTGTCCAACAGCTTGTACTCCTCCCGTGACTTGCCTCATCATTATCTTACCTTGACACAGGAAGTCAAGACACTGATGTTGATCTGCTAGAAGTCCAAGTCAGTGGGAAATCAGCACGCTCAGCACGCCGCTTTCATGGCAGGCCAAGCCTATGTCAGCTTAGGTCTGCACCTGCAAATGCCCTGGTAGCAGCTGCAGAGCAAGCTGTAGCAGATCATGCAGCAGCGTCTGGCTCACCGCCTACATTTGACTACCTCACCAGCTCAAGCCACGGCTCAAACGTGAGCAGTAGCTCACCTCACAGATATGCTCGTTCCCAGTCACACATGGACCTTCCACGACAAGGCAGTGAGGCTATTGTCCCAAGCAGTATTCCAACTTCGTTTGAGCCCAATGAGCCTATGCCTCTTGTCCAATCTCACAGTAGACCTCTTCAATCGCCATTTGCTGCTCCTATCAGGAGTCCTGCTGCTGCACCTGCTGTCCAGCAAGCCCCCATCAATCAGCAACACGATGCATCAGCCAGCAGCAGCACCTTGTCACGCCACCTATCACGCAAGATCAGCAATAACAAAATGTACATGTCAAGGGGGCAGGACATGCATGCAGAACAAGGAGAAGTGATGTTGCCTCCTGAAACAGCTGCATTTGCACAAGCTGCGCCAGCTTGTACAGATGATTTTGAGGTTTGCTTTAGTGGTAAAAGTGCTAGGGCATTCAGGAGCATGGTCAGGCCAACTGACTTGCGTCCAGTCTCTGCACATTAAGCAATCTTTGTCGACATTGTAGCATAGTATAGCGTCACTTGTGTGCATGCTGCTAGATCAGGTGTGAGTTCTGTACGTTGGCAAGAGTTAGAATCATGTTTTGCACCAAGTTGTGGTCTATTGCCACCCGGCACTGGGTTTTGATGAAGCTGCATGAAGGGTATGTCAGGTTTGTCTGCGGTGGGGTGTATTTTGTCATGCTTGACTTTTGTTGCAATGCAAGGATGACAAAGCTTTTCCAACAGACATACTTTTGTGGCTCCTTTCATCAGTGGAAGTTTTGATGTCTGTCCCTCAGGGCCTAACGTTGTCAGGTTGCCTTTACATTTCACCTGTTGAATTTATATTGAACAGTACTGGCTTTATCAACACACAGTTGTGCATGCGTTATGCGTGATTTTATTGTAATATACACTTTAGGCCCAGGAGGTTTTTGAGTGAGTGTGCCTGACTGTATTGGAGTTGCAACTTCCTTCGTGTAACAGAATGCAGATTCGCGAGCTGTGAGCACTGAGCAATATGCCTGAAAGGATTTGAGACATGCGGTTACAGCATTAGCAAACCATAGCGCAGTGCCGCTTGTTGCAAGGGCCAAACTTCATGTCCTGACCGGTACTCATTACCTGCGGTGCTCGTTACTCACTACAGTTACACAATGCGCTGCAATGCCTGAGCAGTTGATTTTGCGCATGTAGAGGTGCCTGGGAACGTGACGATATGTCACAGCCTAGAAAATTAGCTTGTGTAATGTTTCATAGTTTGCAGCAAAGTCACTGTCTCGGTAAGTTGACACAAATGTTTCAGCAAGTCTGCATTGGATCATTTTGCCCTTGATAGCCTGTACTTACAGCTCCAGGCTCATGTCAGCAGCACCCAGACATCCTCCTTGTCACCCTGTAAAAGATAATCTATCATAGTGTCTGCCCTGTTGCATTGTGAGATGCTGGGAGATCCTGTATGAGCTGCTCTGCTGTTGAAACATGAACCTGGATATCTCACTTCACGTCAACATCTCGTTGATGACCTAGCATGCAGCTCAGATGCATGCCCATACTCAACTTACGTCTTGGCGCACAGTTGTACTTTCTGACAAGTGCATGTGCAATGCTGGTGAGGGGTTGTGTCAGCTTGAGCTGAGCTGATTACATCACTCTCAATAGCGCTGCCTGCATATACCGGCAGACAAATCAAAATCACTTTGCAGGCATGCCACAGTGACTAACGCCTGCTACAAAGGGCGCAAGCAGCAGTGTGACAGCAGCATCAACAACGATATAAGCGAGAGACAACATTTGATGGTCAAGTGCAGCACATGCTGAATTGAGCAAAAACGAGCTGGTAGCTTCATGGCTGGAAACTTTCAGAGATGATGTGAGCCGCAGACAGCTGCTGAATTTCTTCTACAGAGCAGAGACAATTGGCTGATTGAGTTTGGGAGCTTGTGACAAAGCTGGGATTCTGTTTGCACTGTTGCAAGCCCTAGTTCAAAGCTCCTGACTGCATCACTTCTGCTAGTAGCTCCTCCTGTAAACACTTAGGCAATTGTTCAGCATGTATACAGTCACCCCACCATGGTCATGCTGCTTCCTGCTACAGGGGGTCTGCATACATGCAGCAATGTTGTAGCTTACCTCTTCAATGGTGCGAATTTCACAATCACTCTGTGGCTGGGCTACACAAAGCAAGGCATAGCCCTTCTCCTGTACATCCTCATCAAGCATTCCTGCTGACTGATCAATTTTGCCAGAGACCTGCAAGCATGGTCAGGTGGATGCAAAGCGCAAATATACTATTCACAACTTGCTCAATACAAAACTCACCATCTTTGCAGGACAAGTCATGCATACACCCATCTTGCAATCATGAGACAATTCTAGCCCCTGATCCAACGCTACTTCCAATATTGTCTGGTCTTCTGCAACCTCCAACGTCTCTCTTCGACCGTTAACATCTATATCGACTCTGTATGCTAGTACACGATATGTTGCGCTTCTACATCTTGCGCTTGGCTTGACATCGTGCAATCTTGAAAGGAGCTTGGTCAGACGCGAAGGGCGCTGGCACCGAGTTAGCGTGTTGCACAGTCGAGTCTGCATTCCGGTAGCAGGGGTGTTCAAACAATTTTCAGCTGCACAGCCATGACCTGGCAGCACTAGTCGACCTTTTCGAATATCAAGATCGCCCGGTATCAAGCCAAAAGGTTGGTGCACGGCCTTGTCGACTGATATGCAATAGCTTCACGCTTATCTGAAAGTGAGGAAGAAGATGTATGATTGAGCCTGCCTATATATCCACATACACATACGCCTACACCCGTAATTGCACGCCCCAACGTGCGCTTCAACAAAGCAAGTTGGTGACGTCTGTGACCAGCACAACACATCCAACATGTCTTGAAGCGGACGTGCATGCTCAGACGCAGTCTGCGCACATGTACACTGTGTGCAGCCTATAACAGGACCTTGAGCATGCATTTAGCAAATACATGACTAAACTGCCTACTTGAGGCACGACGTTTGCGCTTGCTAGCGATGTGACCACGGGGGAGCGGTTCATGCGCCAAGCGCTGGCGCAGCCTGGGGAGGCGTCTACCTGCCGTGAAAACGATGGGTTAGGTGCGACAAGCGGTACTCCGCTTGACGTGGACGGCACTTCTGAAAGCTGGAAAGCTATATCTACGCTCGCGCACGAATACACACATGCTGCCGCTCGCCCCTTCATTGGAAGCGCTGACGACGTTGTACAGAGCGGCAATGTTGAGCAGGAATCAGAAGTACAGCCGGACTCTCAGCTCTCGGTCAACCAGTATGATCCTGACGCGGGTTACAAGCGGCCGCAACTTACCGAAGCCGAGTNAGGGCATGCATAGCCCCTGACTTCCTGCTGATGCGTCCAGGCGATTGGGTCTACGAATCATTCCTTTTAGCTTAAACCATAAGTGTCCACAAAGCAGGTTCAGGGTCTGTCGCACACACCCTCACGAACACCTGCTATTGCAAACAAGTGCACATGCTCACACAGAATTCAAATCGTTTTCACAAGCACAGCCAAGCGGGTGAGACCATACACATGTGCAGTGTATGTCTTCACTTCTCAGTCATGGGGGGAAAGGCGTCTGTCACTGAGGTGCGTGCGTGCCAGTGCAGATCTTGACCCATGTGAAGGAGAAGCTGCAGTTTGCTCAGAAAGAGAAGCAGGCTCTGCAAGCCGAGCTGGACTCAGTTGAGGCTGCTTTGGCAACTCACAGGGATGACTTGACTCGGGTGAAGGTGAATCGGGACAAAGCCAAGGTAGCCACTCGCAAGATCAGGGATGCAGGCAGCCATGTGACCAATGATGCCCTGCTTGTGGACATGGAGGTGAGCATCTCAAACCAATCTGCTACATGGACACAATAGTAGTGTTTTGGACTTGGGTGCTGTTGTGCTTTCTCTGATACACTGTACTGATCACAGCAGCAGAACCTACAAGCACAGCACATCAAGACCTGCACTGCTGTCCATGCAAAGACAAATCCGCCACCTGCGAGACTTGGGACTACCAATGTTTGATTTGCCTGCTTGCTGAGTGTGAGACGCGCCATGCGAGCTGAAAATAAAGTTGTATCAGCAAACAGAACTTGCACCAGCAGGAGTAGAGATTCTGTAGCATTGCTGAGTAGGATGGAACACGTATCACTCAGAAACAGCAGTGCCTGCACATAGTGTATTGACCTTTTGCTTCGTTACCAGACTCCGCAACACTGCTGAGTGTGCTGTAGGCATGCAAAGAAAGGAAAGCCATGCTGACAGACAGTCTAGACAGACTGAAGCTGTCGTACAGTCAGATGACAACACACACTGCAGAGCTGACCAGAGAGGTGATGGGCATGTCTGCCTCTGTCCAGTCACAGGCAAGCACTGACTCTGTGCCTGCAAGATTGCTATTGTGCAGAGCTTACATTGATTGGGCAGCATGCTGTGCATCCTGTTCCACAGTCTGTTGCTGTTGGCAGCGAGCAACATTGGCGTGCTGAGTGCATGCTTTGCAATAGTATGCTTGTTATGTCTGTTAGTGGGCACACAGTAAAGCTGGTGTGATCTGGTCCTGCAAGCTCAAGGCAGAATGTGCCCAGATGCACTAATTTTGCCCACTGCCCACTTTAGTTGTCTACCACCATGAAGCTGTTGTACCAAATTAGACAGAGCCTTGCTTGCTGAGATGAGCCCTGTTCACAGGTGGAGGCTGCAAGTCTGACAATGCCACAAACAGAATTGGACAGTTTGGCAAGCCCACAGTTGGCGGGAGCAAGCCCAGGTGGAAGTCATGCTGCAAGGCCGCACTCCATTAACCCAATGTTGGCCCGCTCCAAGGCATCATTCCGTAGTGCACAATCAATGTCCAGCCCGCGAGCAGGCACAATTTCTGCAGTGCGTTGAGGGCTCAGGCTCTGAATGTATGTGCCACACGGTGCAGCTTGAGACAATTCTGATGCAAGTCGCTGCACACATCCAGGATGACACATCCTGACTCATCCTAACTCATGACAACCATCACAGCCGCCGTCACAGCTTTTAGTTAGCGCACTGAACCAAACCAGTAGACAGCAGAAGTCAGAAAGCCAAAACTTGTCCTCAGGTTGTTTTGCAGCCTGTGATAGGCGCCTATGCTGGCTCTTGCACCTGTTCTTGTTACTCTGCAACTTGCTGTGTTTACCCATGTGTCATGCTGGATTGCAGTAGATCTAGACAACATGAATGTCACCCGTGCCACCCGTGGGTTGACAAATAGTTATACGTGTTGAAATGCCTTAAATGTAAGAAGTTGAGGTGCACACCAGTATGTACTACTTTGAAGCAGAGTAGCAACAAGTCACAATGATGATCAGCTGCACAGCTCCTGCAGGACAGACCACATTGACTAGACAAAAGCATTGCAAGCATCTGATGACCACATATCCAGACAGGGACTGGAGAAGTGGCAGGACGCTGTCACAATGGTCAGCATAATATGAAATGCCACCATATGCAGACCAGCTTCTCTACAAGTCTTGTACTGTCTTTCCAGTCACAAACTGCAGCACTGGTAAGATGGACCTTTGCAGTGCGTCTGCTGCCAGCTGCAGATTTTCAAGAAACTCCTCCTGAGGCGGTCTCTCACCTGCATTGCCACCCATGACTGAGGCTGGTCTGTGAATTCTGCATATTATTAATTTATCAAACACCACATGCACCTCATTGCAACCGTTGACCCCCCTGCTGCCACAAGATATACATCATGAACGGTGTCAGGACAAAGAAATGTACATGCCGCGCATGCAGACAATGTCCGTGTGGCATGTCACCGTATTGCTGGCAGTGTGTGTGTTTCCAGTTAAACATGTAGATACTTCTGCTCTTTTTGAAATCCTTCTGCTCTTCCCAGCCCAATGTACCCCTAAGGCAGCATGCTGCTGATGCATGAAGCTCTGTTCAGGCTTGCAATTAGCCTGGCGCAACACAATGATCCTGAGGAGCCAGACCATATTTGAACCTACCTTGAGTGATATGCATGCCACAACATCTGTTTATGCACATTTTTGATGTCTGCCTCATGGGCTGACAAGTGACAACAGACCTTACCGTCAACAATGTCTGTGATGGACTTGATGCTGAACATGGGGGTCTGAAAGAGGGCAGCCACCCAGGCAACAGCCGCAGCCTCCATCTCCTTCACCGCCACCTTCTGCTTCACCATGAAGGCCATGTCTTGCTCCGTGTAGTCCAGGCTGCCACCTGATGACACCAGGCCTGACTGCAGAACAACGCAAACCTCTGTAGGTTGAGGTCAAGGTTGTCACCATCTCTCATTCACAGCTTGTGAAGCTGAACGTGTGCGCAACAAGAAGTGATGTACACATGCTAGAACAGAATACATGGTGTTGGACAGTATCTGCCAGCAGAGCACAATGCATCTGGGGCTTCTAGCCTTGGTAATTGCTGTATGCACATACATACCATTAGGTGCCCAAATGCACATGCTGCACGCACGACATGCCAACCTGCTCAGTTCATATGCTGAAGTGTTCTAGCATACACAAGACATGCTGGTCCAGATGTTTCAGGCAAGGCTTGACCAATTGCAGCAAACAAAGTTCGTCCATTCCCAAATTGCCTGATGAGTGATTGTTTACAGTGCATGTGGTAGCATGTGACTACAACACAGCTTACCTTGAGGCCAAGAGCTTTCTGAAGGTTGGGGGTAGCTGCAGCTGAGCGATGGTCAATGCCGTACTTGTCAAAGCCCTGCACACACAACAAGCTGGTCAGCAGCCTCACACCTACCTGTGTCAAATAACAACAAACAGCTGCAGTCTGCAACATGCTGCTGTCAGTAGTAAAGTGACCTCACCCTGTGCTGACATGGACCTGGAACTCAGTGAAAACTAGTAAGCACTCACCAACCAGCTGCAGATAGCAGCTGCTGCAGAAGCCAGGGCCCATCGAAAAGCATGCATGCACAGCATCTTTCTCTGTTCTGTGCACAAAACTTCTGCAAAAGTTGTATGACTGAGTGCATACATATTTGAGGAACATGGCCCCAGTCAGCACTCACAGGGATGGGTATCCTTCTGTCATGGTTGACGGTGCCAGTGCCCACAAAGACATCCCCAATCTCAGCCCCCTGGGCTCTGAAACCACCTGCTGTCCCGACGCTGATGATTAGGTCAGGCTTGTGTCTCTGGCAGGCTAGGTAGGTGCTCAAGGCAGCGGGCACTGTCCCCACATTGTCCACTCCATGCTCCTTGCACTTGCCTGCATTGCCAGTACATGCATTTTCATAAGCATCGCATGCTGCGAGGGAACATCTGCAAGTGTCAAGTGCTGCCAGTCAGGGATGGGTTGCATTACCCAGGCTATGAAGCGCCAAGCTGATGGTTGTTTGCAGTGTCGTTCTCATAGATGCTGTCAACAGCGGTCGATCATGCTGACTTGTGTAATCCGGCAGCAAGCANCAGAATTCAAATCGTTTTCACAAGCACAGCCAAGCGGGTGAGACCATACACATGTGCAGTGTATGTCTTCACTTCTCAGTCATGGGGGGAAAGGCGTCTGTCACTGAGGTGCGTGCGTGCCAGTGCAGATCTTGACCCATGTGAAGGAGAAGCTGCAGTTTGCTCAGAAAGAGAAGCAGGCTCTGCAAGCCGAGCTGGACTCAGTTGAGGCTGCTTTGGCAACTCACAGGGATGACTTGACTCGGGTGAAGGTGAATCGGGACAAAGCCAAGGTAGCCACTCGCAAGATCAGGGATGCAGGCAGCCATGTGACCAATGATGCCCTGCTTGTGGACATGGAGGTGAGCATCTCAAACCAATCTGCTACATGGACACAATAGTAGTGTTTTGGACTTGGGTGCTGTTGTGCTTTCTCTGATACACTGTACTGATCACAGCAGCAGAACCTACAAGCACAGCACATCAAGACCTGCACTGCTGTCCATGCAAAGACAAATCCGCCACCTGCGAGACTTGGGACTACCAATGTTTGATTTGCCTGCTTGCTGAGTGTGAGACGCGCCATGCGAGCTGAAAATAAAGTTGTATCAGCAAACAGAACTTGCACCAGCAGGAGTAGAGATTCTGTAGCATTGCTGAGTAGGATGGAACACGTATCACTCAGAAACAGCAGTGCCTGCACATAGTGTATTGACCTTTTGCTTCGTTACCAGACTCCGCAACACTGCTGAGTGTGCTGTAGGCATGCAAAGAAAGGAAAGCCATGCTGACAGACAGTCTAGACAGACTGAAGCTGTCGTACAGTCAGATGACAACACACACTGCAGAGCTGACCAGAGAGGTGATGGGCATGTCTGCCTCTGTCCAGTCACAGGCAAGCACTGACTCTGTGCCTGCAAGATTGCTATTGTGCAGAGCTTACATTGATTGGGCAGCATGCTGTGCATCCTGTTCCACAGTCTGTTGCTGTTGGCAGCGAGCAACATTGGCGTGCTGAGTGCATGCTTTGCAATAGTATGCTTGTTATGTCTGTTAGTGGGCACACAGTAAAGCTGGTGTGATCTGGTCCTGCAAGCTCAAGGCAGAATGTGCCCAGATGCACTAATTTTGCCCACTGCCCACTTTAGTTGTCTACCACCATGAAGCTGTTGTACCAAATTAGACAGAGCCTTGCTTGCTGAGATGAGCCCTGTTCACAGGTGGAGGCTGCAAGTCTGACAATGCCACAAACAGAATTGGACAGTTTGGCAAGCCCACAGTTGGCGGGAGCAAGCCCAGGTGGAAGTCATGCTGCAAGGCCGCACTCCATTAACCCAATGTTGGCCCGCTCCAAGGCATCATTCCGTAGTGCACAATCAATGTCCAGCCCGCGAGCAGGCACAATTTCTGCAGTGCGTTGAGGGCTCAGGCTCTGAATGTATGTGCCACACGGTGCAGCTTGAGACAATTCTGATGCAAGTCGCTGCACACATCCAGGATGACACATCCTGACTCATCCTAACTCATGACAACCATCACAGCCGCCGTCACAGCTTTTAGTTAGCGCACTGAACCAAACCAGTAGACAGCAGAAGTCAGAAAGCCAAAACTTGTCCTCAGGTTGTTTTGCAGCCTGTGATAGGCGCCTATGCTGGCTCTTGCACCTGTTCTTGTTACTCTGCAACTTGCTGTGTTTACCCATGTGTCATGCTGGATTGCAGTAGATCTAGACAACATGAATGTCACCCGTGCCACCCGTGGGTTGACAAATAGTTATACGTGTTGAAATGCCTTAAATGTAAGAAGTTGAGGTGCACACCAGTATGTACTACTTTGAAGCAGAGTAGCAACAAGTCACAATGATGATCAGCTGCACAGCTCCTGCAGGACAGACCACATTGACTAGACAAAAGCATTGCAAGCATCTGATGACCACATATCCAGACAGGGACTGGAGAAGTGGCAGGACGCTGTCACAATGGTCAGCATAATATGAAATGCCACCATATGCAGACCAGCTTCTCTACAAGTCTTGTACTGTCTTTCCAGTCACAAACTGCAGCACTGGTAAGATGGACCTTTGCAGTGCGTCTGCTGCCAGCTGCAGATTTTCAAGAAACTCCTCCTGAGGCGGTCTCTCACCTGCATTGCCACCCATGACTGAGGCTGGTCTGTGAATTCTGCATATTATTAATTTATCAAACACCACATGCACCTCATTGCAACCGTTGACCCCCCTGCTGCCACAAGATATACATCATGAACGGTGTCAGGACAAAGAAATGTACATGCCGCGCATGCAGACAATGTCCGTGTGGCATGTCACCGTATTGCTGGCAGTGTGTGTGTTTCCAGTTAAACATGTAGATACTTCTGCTCTTTTTGAAATCCTTCTGCTCTTCCCAGCCCAATGTACCCCTAAGGCAGCATGCTGCTGATGCATGAAGCTCTGTTCAGGCTTGCAATTAGCCTGGCGCAACACAATGATCCTGAGGAGCCAGACCATATTTGAACCTACCTTGAGTGATATGCATGCCACAACATCTGTTTATGCACATTTTTGATGTCTGCCTCATGGGCTGACAAGTGACAACAGACCTTACCGTCAACAATGTCTGTGATGGACTTGATGCTGAACATGGGGGTCTGAAAGAGGGCAGCCACCCAGGCAACAGCCGCAGCCTCCATCTCCTTCACCGCCACCTTCTGCTTCACCATGAAGGCCATGTCTTGCTCCGTGTAGTCCAGGCTGCCACCTGATGACACCAGGCCTGACTGCAGAACAACGCAAACCTCTGTAGGTTGAGGTCAAGGTTGTCACCATCTCTCATTCACAGCTTGTGAAGCTGAACGTGTGCGCAACAAGAAGTGATGTACACATGCTAGAACAGAATACATGGTGTTGGACAGTATCTGCCAGCAGAGCACAATGCATCTGGGGCTTCTAGCCTTGGTAATTGCTGTATGCACATACATACCATTAGGTGCCCAAATGCACATGCTGCACGCACGACATGCCAACCTGCTCAGTTCATATGCTGAAGTGTTCTAGCATACACAAGACATGCTGGTCCAGATGTTTCAGGCAAGGCTTGACCAATTGCAGCAAACAAAGTTCGTCCATTCCCAAATTGCCTGATGAGTGATTGTTTACAGTGCATGTGGTAGCATGTGACTACAACACAGCTTACCTTGAGGCCAAGAGCTTTCTGAAGGTTGGGGGTAGCTGCAGCTGAGCGATGGTCAATGCCGTACTTGTCAAAGCCCTGCACACACAACAAGCTGGTCAGCAGCCTCACACCTACCTGTGTCAAATAACAACAAACAGCTGCAGTCTGCAACATGCTGCTGTCAGTAGTAAAGTGACCTCACCCTGTGCTGACATGGACCTGGAACTCAGTGAAAACTAGTAAGCACTCACCAACCAGCTGCAGATAGCAGCTGCTGCAGAAGCCAGGGCCCATCGAAAAGCATGCATGCACAGCATCTTTCTCTGTTCTGTGCACAAAACTTCTGCAAAAGTTGTATGACTGAGTGCATACATATTTGAGGAACATGGCCCCAGTCAGCACTCACAGGGATGGGTATCCTTCTGTCATGGTTGACGGTGCCAGTGCCCACAAAGACATCCCCAATCTCAGCCCCCTGGGCTCTGAAACCACCTGCTGTCCCGACGCTGATGATTAGGTCAGGCTTGTGTCTCTGGCAGGCTAGGTAGGTGCTCAAGGCAGCGGGCACTGTCCCCACATTGTCCACTCCATGCTCCTTGCACTTGCCTGCATTGCCAGTACATGCATTTTCATAAGCATCGCATGCTGCGAGGGAACATCTGCAAGTGTCAAGTGCTGCCAGTCAGGGATGGGTTGCATTACCCAGGCTATGAAGCGCCAAGCTGATGGTTGTTTGCAGTGTCGTTCTCATAGATGCTGTCAACAGCGGTCGATCATGCTGACTTGTGTAATCCGGCAGCAAGCACACAGGTTGCATGTCAGACCCACACCGGGCCGTAGATTCTGGGTAGCTTTTATGTACTGTCAGTTGTCACAGCTGGTGTACCAGGCATGACAGTACTAAGCAAGTTAGTGCACACCAGCTATGCATGTGCTGAGAGCACTGTGCCAGGTGTCTCATGCATTGACATGATGGTCTCAAGAGCTAAATGCTGATTACAGCTGCTCCAGCTTGAGCACCAAATGACCGTGCATGGCACAAGCTTACCATTTTGGATGAGGTGTATTTGAAGGTCATTGAGCTTGCCAGACCAGCTGAGGCATGGGGCAGGAGCTTCAAACAAGGTGTCAGGCTCCAATCCCAGAGTTTGGACCATTGGCAAAGCTTCTGCTGTCATGGCTGCAATAATGCAACTGTGCACTTAGTCTGACCATGCTCATGAGCCTTGTGCACACTGAGACCCTGCATTGTGTGTATGCTTACCACAAGCAACTAGCACTGTCTGGATGCGTGTGGCTGCCGAATTGCCTGCATGGCAAAGTATCCTCAGGAGCATAACAATGTTAGCATGGCAGCATGCAGCCTTAAGACCCAAGCTTCTGCACTTAGCTACTTGGACACTGACCATTTTGCGCAGGGGACGTGTCTGCCTCTGACAACACCCTTCGTGGGTTCAAGGAGTGCTTGAGCCCTGCCATGCAGGCAACTTTGTTGGCTGTATTGGGTCAACGCGGGCGTTATGCCGGTGAGTGAGGCGTGTTCAGGTGGTCAAGCACGTAGCGATGCGTGTCGGCCAAGTCTGTGGGTCGCAACGCTCGTCTTGATGCTCTTGACTCGCTGCCAGTGCTGTTACGTCACGTCGAAGCGCATTGTACGTGCTATGACTTCTGGGTCGTCTGCTTAACAGGTGGTCCCGGAGCAAGTGAGTGTTGACGCTGCTGTGTCAACGCGATACATCAAGAGCTGTCACAGCAGAGTGAAGGCTTATGCTGGAGGACGAGCGTGATAGTGCAACGACGCTGCGGAAAGCATATGTGATGGCTGCATGATGCATGCACTGTCAACTTGGAACAGTAGTAAGCTGCAAGATTCCTTGTGCAGCGTACGACGCCTATGCGCTCAATGTTTGTAGCTGATGCTAAGGTTGCAGACATCTTTTGAACAGCTCTACCAGCAAATGACAGTGCAAATCACTACTGTGCCCTGATGAAAGCCGAGTGGGAATGTTGTGTTTACCTTGCTACCTCATAGCTACCACAACTGTACAGGATTCTGCCCGACAGCTGCACGTGCGCAGCGCATAGACCATGCTCTACATGCCACACTTCCTCTGACGCTTAGACATGGCTGCTAGTGAAGCAGCATGCCACGGAGGTTGTTTGCCACTTGCACACTCTTAGGCTGCCCAACTGTCTGGGCGATTGATCACCTACTTGCAGGTGATTTGCCAGGTCTGGTACTGCATGCATTCAGGCTGAGGGCCACTGCACTGGCAGGCCAACAAAAATCGGCCTACTCAGCTGCTCATTGCAGAGTGCAACTTGCTTGTGTTGCCGCCATGCTGCCAAGCTCTCTGCATTTGTCTTGTGGCTGCACATCCCCTAAGCCAATCAAGGTCTGAATGAAGTCTGTGAGAGATGTCAAACAGCAATAGCTATGTTGGTGTACACAGGCACAAGTGGTGATGGGGACCAGGAGTTTGCATGTCGACATGACATAGCAATCCCAAGCTGTCTGCCAGATGCAACCACCAGGAATGGTATCTTCTGCACCGCAGCAATGGGCATTGTGTACTTCATTGTCACCTGCTACATTCTGCTGGCCAAGCTCAGGGCATTCCGCAAACTGCCCTACGCTGAAGTGCAAGTGGCAGTGGTATTCTATCGACTGCAGGTAGGCCAACCTTCAGTCTATCAAGGCTCTACAGTCATCTGTAAACAGGCAGACACAGGGCAAGGCGTTCACTGCATTATAATGTCACAGGCCTGAAGCTTGCCCCAGAGTTTGCACTGCCTTGCATTGTATATACTATTATGAGCTCTGTTGGCTGGATTGGGGTTATCCACTACATGCCTCAATGACTGTTGGCGATGCAAAGTGAATGAAGAGCCCATGTGACACGACCAAACATGCTTTACACCAACATGGACTGCAAGATGGCTGCAACCAGTCATAGACATGTCATATCTGTTTGGTACTCTGCATACAACAGCTGCTCAACAAAAGCACAGCCTCCCCCTTTTTATCCAACATTCCTGTCTGCAATGTCTGCAGTTCCGAATGCGGATCTTGGTGATGGTGTTCTTTGCCTTGACCCTGATCCTGCTCTTCATTGTGCGGACCAACAGCTGCGCAGGCTTCATGTTTTCATGGCTGGGCATCATGCCAATGCAGGTCAGCTGTGTTCACTGTGTTCCTGACCCTATATGCTATATCTAGGGTTTAGGGTT
>JUBA01000129.1:0-18727 GCA_000818905.1 Trebouxia gelatinosa | reverse complement strand
TTCTGCAGCAGCATCAGAAAGAGAGGAATCAGCACTGCCGCTGTAATTACAGTTGTAGTTANAGTATGAGCGGTCCTTGGCGACTGACAGGTCACCAGACAGCTGTGCAAGATTGTATACAAAGGCTTCACAGCAAGTCTGTTTGGTGATCTGCAGCTTGTAAGTGTAACCTGCGTGCAAATTTGCGTCAGTATGTCAGTAAAGGGAGCTGCAGCTGGCTGTCAGAGGCCTGTTGCGCTACACATAAGCCTGCTAGCATTCGAATGTTTGGCATGCCACAATTCAAGAGGCGACATAGCAACTGGCAACATTGCACTTGCCTGCAGTAAATGCCAAACACTCAAGGTGTGGCTGGTCTGAACATGGCAGAGTAAGAGTAACATCTGTCTCTCCTGCCTCATCACGGACAGAGACATGCACCTCCTGCAAGTCAATGCGGTTGATTGGCCTCTCTGGATGTTGTTGAGAATGTATGCAAAGCTTATGACTGTTGCTGCCAGTAGATGACAAGAATGAAAGGCCTGATATGCTTTGCGGAGCGTGTGTTAGATGATGCCTGTAGACCTGTAGACTTTTGAGTTGAGACAAGCAAAACTGGCATCAACATGAGCAAAGCTGCAAGCGAACATGCTTCTGCAGCAGCATCAGAAAGAGAGGAATCAGCACTGCCGCTGTAATTACAGTTGTAGTTACAACAGCACACTAGACACTTGCCTGCCCTGGTGGCATTCGGACCAGAATCATTGTGCCATATGCCACATGCTCAGGCTGTGATCCGATTTCAGAACAATACTCAATGCCACAGTCCACAATTATTGCTTTCTGCAACCAGGCTTGTGTCTCTGACTGAGAGGGGGAATGCACTGCCAAACCAGGCGCACATCTCTGTTCTGAGTCGCGCACTGTGTGTCTCCAGACTGCACAGTCAGCAGTGAGCACATATGGCAAAGCACAACAGGCGAAAGTTTGTATTGATATGTGTGCATAATCTGGCTTGACATTCTGACCTGGATTTGTGCCTGCCAGAAGCGAAGGTTGTAAGCTCCAGACTTCATGCAGGCTGCTTGTTTTTTGCAACTGACATTGTCCTTGTAGCTTTTCCCTGGCAGCTGCAGTCAGGGGCAAGGTGATTCGGCCGACACCATCAACTTGCAGTTCAGGACCTTTTGGCGAGCCTTTGACACGAGATGAATAGAAAGGGGCCTGTAGTAGATCCATTGCCATCATTAGTCAGTGACCAGGTCAAGTTGCTGGACAGTTGCAAGCTGATGAGCACAGAGACCCCTGACCAAGAGAGCATCATCAAGCAAGGATTTGAGGCCACGACACCCTTGAGCCTGACTGAACTGGCCAATCAGACTGCGGCTCGGTGGCTTCAAATCAAATCCCGAGTCGTCAACTTTGCTCTGCGAGGCAGTGTCTGAGCAAAAAGGCCCAAGGTCAAAAGGGTGCGCTGCCCACAGCTCTGACAACGTATCGCGGTGTTCTTGTGCACTTTGTTGCAGTTGAGACCTCACTAGTCCACCCTCAATCGCCATGTCACAAGCTGCTATGATGTCGAGCACAGACAGGAAGCTCTAATAGAACCTGGCGCGAAATGGTGAATTCCAGCTGCTGTGTCGTGGTGATACGCACGCAACTTCGCACCGTCCCAGAAGTCGCAGGCGGAGCCACCTTACTACATCCTCTGGAACTAGGCTATTACCTGTTCGTGCTCAGCGACGAACCGATGCAGGTCTGCACTGCTGATCCATTTACTGATCAGAGCGACCCGGATCTGGCTCAAGGTGACCGGTCAAGGTGGGATTGGTGTTAGAGGATTTCTCGGTCGGTGCGCAACGGATCAGTCCTTGCACAGATCATCTGGTCCAGTGTATTGCGTTGGTACAGGTCACATGCAGATCAGTATGCGTCAGGCTCGCCGACAACCTGAGCTTGGCTTTGATTGCGCTTCGTGTCCAAGCGGATGTTGCTGCAGCACCCCACAATGCTTGTCAGTCAGTGGAAACAGAGGAAAGCCTTGCTTCCACTTGGCACATGTGGCGCCATAAAAATGTGATGGCCAGCAAAGCAGGTGCAACACTCAAACTCTGTAGCAGCAATGCTGTGCTGTGCAACACGCCTGTGTGTTGGCAAGCTACCTGTTGTGCAGCTTCAGCCTTGGCAGATCACTGCTCAGATGTGCATGTCATAATTGCAGGTCGCAGCAAAGCAAGCACGAGCACTGTGCAGGTAGTCTTGCAGGAGACTTGGGTGGCCTAAGGAATCCAAAGACTTACTGCAGTTTGACTGTCATGCGTCACCAGACAATGACACTTAAATCAAATCAACAATGACATGAATATGAAGATGCTGTTAAGCAGCTGATGGCATATGTCACCCTTGAAGGTATGCATACCTTCCAATGACAGCTGAAACAACCCTGGCAGCCAGCATGTAGCATGCATCCATGCTGCGCGCCGTGATGCAATGCAGTGCAAGGCAATGCAGCTTGCAAGATTGCAGTCAAACCCTGTGTTGCTGGCTGGGTTGCTGGCAAAGTGGCACCTGCACTTGTGGCTGCAGGAGTGATGCGGATGTTACCCAGCTCACACTCTTACATACATGGCCAATGCCAAAGATGTCGATACACACCTATACATAGGTCTGCCTGTCCTTGTCTGTGGCATTGAGCTAGAAGTCATCACAGAGGTCCAGTACCCTGGCAGCATTTCCAGCGCTGATAACTGCATTAACAAGGGTCACCAATGCTGGGTGTACCTGGCCTTCCTCAAAGGTTGCAATAGTATGTTAAGCACCACATCTTTTCACACCTGGTTGCAGTGTTTTACTTGTTGTAAACTGTCAGTACTGCATGGCTGTGAAACATGGACAGTTGCAGACCGTCAGTGAGGTCGTCTATGAGTGTCAAATCAAGTGCTTGCGTCACATATGAGACATTTGATTCTTTGCTGATGCATGTCATCAATGGGACTGTGCTCAAACATTATGACATGGCGCATATTGACAGGGAGATACACAAGCATACACGGTGTCCTGGGCATGTAGGGTGCAAGGCTGATGATAGGCTGCCTGGGTGCTTGTTGCATTCCTAAGCTCAGGCCATTGCTGTTTCGTTCCTTGGCATGCTGTGTGCCCCGATATGTGTCACCGCCGTTGTGCTGTCAAGATGCACTTGTTATGCAGCTGGCATGCTGGGATGTGCCTTGACACGCCACTTCCAAAGATCAAAAGTAGGCACAGCAGCACCAGAATTGGTGTGTGCTCTGTGTGCAAGTTGACAGTCGTCCAATGGTGGCCGTCCACTGGCTACAAAAAGGGTTACTATCACCTGCATGCACCACAGTGAATGTTGACCTGTCTGTCAGTGAGCGACCCGTCAGGGAGCTTGTCTATTCAACATGACTATGTCATTGTATCAGCAAGTGGAGATGAACGCTTGCATACACCAATTATTACATGCACACACTGTTACACAATACATGTCATGTCAAACGTATATCAGTAGACATTGTAAACATGACCCACTTGCACACAGCCAGCTGCATGCTCTTACTTCGTGACACAAGCCGTATGCTCACAGAGTACTGTGGATCATGTGCTCAACATGCATATTACAACAGCCTTGTACCCCAGCCCTGTACCCAGCTGATGTAGAACTGTTCTGGCAAAAGCATGGGAGGTACAAAAAGCTTGAGCTGCACCTGCTGGGCATCATGCTGTAGGTCCAGCAGCATTGCCTTTGTCTGCTGCAAGGCAACATACTTTGGGGATTTGCCTGTCTTGCTCACATGACAGACAAATTTCCCAACACGTGGCATGTGCGTCATGCCCCATTGACAGGCATCTGTCTGCAGATTCCTGCATGGCACCATCACTGGTGTGCAGCTTTGACACACGTGTCAGGGACATGATACACGTTAGTTGCTGACCGTAGCATGGCCCTTGTGCGATGGTATTGTGCACTACAAACCTTACACAAATTGTATTTTGGTGAGCAGCATTGGCACTGTAGAGTACTGCACATACCTGCTGAAGTGTGACATTCTATCAGCTGTAACTTCTATACTGATCGCTTGCTGCGCTGGCACTTGCAAGAACAATTGAAGAGTCTTGCAAAGCCCACAGCAGCAGTCAATTAGCCCAGCAACTGCACTGTCAAGAAGAGCAACAGCTGCTTGCACCTGAGCTATAATCCCCGTCATCAGTTTGATCATGGCTGGCAACTCTGCAGACCAACAGTACAGCGAATCAACACACTGCGAGCACATTTCACATGGGAAAATGTCAGGACATGAGCAGCTATTCTTGATATAGCCGCATGGCAGAGGGTGCCAGGGCATGCGTAGCAGAGAAGCCACCTGCGCAGTGCTGAGACTTGACCAAGGGCACTTACCAGCAATGCTGCTTGCAGACTCAGCCAACATCTCTGAGCAGATGGGCCCCAGCACTTCTGCCACAGGGAACAAGTTGGGATGAGCCAGGCATACATCCACCAAATTGCAGTGTGCTTGGTCCAGCTCTGCAGCATACCCTAGGAATATACTTAACAAACACATGCATAGTAGCTTTCACTGGGGCAAAGCCTGTCTTTGCAGCACCTATACATGCGCTGCACCCCAGAAACAGCTGGGGTATCCAGAGTTGCGCTGATTGTCAAAACAACATGGTTGGGCTGCCTGATGTGTCACCCACACACCACCAGCCCAATTCTCAAGTTCATGCAAGTGCGTTAACATGCATGACACAGAAGTGTGCCTTACCTGCAAAAAGCTGCTGATGTGTGATGCTGCACTTGGTCCTGAGCAATGCCTGGAACAGCTTGTTTACAGCAGTGAGAAGGGTCTTCCTTGTGCAGGGCGGGCAGTCAGTACACCATTGGCTGCTCAGCACAAGTTCTTCAACTTGAGATCTTGAATGCAGAATACTCTGCTGCACAAATGCTGATATTCTGACAGCCGCATCTGCTGCAAGGGAGACCATGCTTGCGCCTTGAGTGTCTGCACAGCAGGCATGCAATTTTAGCCGCAGCATATGAAGACTGCTGACGCCGTTCTGAATTGTTGTGTATGTTGGCTGTGTTGTAGTGTGTCTGCAGCCTTGCACCCGGCTTAGACATGCCTGAAACAGAACACTCAGCACTGTGTGGCCTGGAAGCAAACAAAGCAGGGAGCATACAGTGAAACATGACAGATGCTTACCCACAAGGAGCTGGAGAGCACTGCAGATTTGTAAGACTTGTAAGTGGTTCAGGCACACATCTGGTCTGAGATTGTGAACAACAGCATCTCTGATGATAGTGTACAGCTGTATCCATGGCAGCAGGTTTGCTGCCTGCACCAGCAGCTGCGTTGCGCGCTGAGTCAGACCCCTTCTCTGCAATCACAGAGACAAAACAATGCAAGCTGCGCCAGGATACTCTCCAGTTTGCACTCAGGACGAGGTATCAAGCTGTGTGGCTGTGCAACTGCATTAATCGAGGATGACTGTTTTCAAAGTAAGATTACAAATCAAGCGAGTTTGTAGTCCGCAAGTATGGACACACTGCAGCTATGTTGCAGTGACCTCTGACAAGCAGCTGGACGCAACTTGCCCACTAATGCTTTGAGGACAGGTCCGGTTTCAGCACATGCTGCCACATCAGCTCCCCGGCGAATGCTGATGACAGGGGCATTTGAGCAATGCCGCAGACCTGCTCAGAGATGTGTCTGACCGGTACCCATATGCACATAATTGATGCAAGTTAGTCCTTGGCTCACCAACAAAGCATAGAAATGCCCATACCTGTAGTGTACTCTGTAACATCTCGACAAGTACTGATGTGGCGTCAAATGCCTTTGCCATTTGCGCAAAGCTTGCAAATCCAGCAAACTCAAAACTATATGTCCAGTCCCAGGAAATTCTGTCAGGGAAAACGTCCCACAGCCCCCTGATCAATCCAGATATGTCCTCTCTCAAGCTTGCAACATGTAGTGATCGCTCCAATTTGGATGCTGTCTCACAGGTTGGTGCTGCTGGGTTGTTTGCAGCTGCTGACGAAGATGTCTGGAAGGTCTGCAGGAGGCCATTAAGCTTGCAACAGGCTGTCTTGAAGCCTTGCAAGCAGAAGATGGTCCAGCGCTGCTTGTAGGGCCAAATGACAAAGGCTGCCTGCTGCCTCCATCTATGAGCACACAATAGACTTCTTTAGCTGACACTCTTTGTTGTCATCGCCTCTTTGTTGTCATTGCTAGAAAGCTCTATACTTGTGAGCCATTGCAGGCATGCAATGCAACATGGGGCTACACGCATGCTTGCAGTGGAGATCAACAAGTTGATGTTGCATCATATGTAGCATGTAATGAAATATGACGAAAAGAGGTTTTACACTTGTTAGCCAGTACCTGATGGCACACAAGCAGAATGCAAGCACTTGTGGTATGGCACTTGCACGCAGGCTCTCTGCTAGAGATGTGCTGTCTGATTGCATACCTGTCACCCTCATACTGCATGTCTGCACACACTTGGCTGCAGTCACCATGCTCTGCTTCCCACTGCCTCCGTCTCGTCAAAGGATGGATGTATTCACACAGGCTGTCTGGACCCTACAGGAGGGCTCACCATCAGCATGCAATCACCCTTGTTTGTCATGTATAGTCTATGTCACTAGGCGTTTCAGCCATGCCGTGAGGCATGATTGATGGGAGGCCTTGGGTGGACCAAAGGCGTCCTTGTTTGTCAACTGAACATTGACAAGCTTATTACGCTGCCCAATGTCACACAGTCTTTTGAGAGCACAACACAACAGGCGTCACAAGAGCAAGCTGTTTTGACGCGACCTCTGTATGCAACAGCTCGTCAGGATATGGGAGATCAGGTAGTGTATGCTGAGTGTTGACCGCTGCTTGTCGCAAAGAGCAGCTTGTCAGCAGCACATCAAAGCAATCAGCTGCAAAGGTGACATAAACATACATTACGTAGACACCGTATACACATGACACACACATTATATAAATTATATATATTGCACCTGCAGAATTTTGTCGTACCCATCGCAATCCATTGTGCCATGGAAACCTGGGTCTTGGCCAGAGAGAGATCTCCAGTCAGTGATGTCAGTCATTGCAGAATTGTACTCTGGATATTCTTTGCCCTCTTGGAGCAGCTCGGTGCAGTCCTGCTTGTAGGTGATCATCACCAAGTATGCTTGAAGAATGCTTTGCTGCTCTGCATCTTGCAAGACTCGGGCTAAGGCTTGATGCTGTGGACTCAGCCTCTCAGTGCTGCGCAGGTCAGCTGCTGTCAACCTGTACAGCAGTACGTCATGCATACAGGTGGCTTCTCATCAGTACATGCAAGACAGCTACAGCACATGATACACAATTCTGGAGAGGGCATGACATTGTAGTGTAAGTCAATGACATGTAACAACCAACAAGAGGTCTGCATAGGCTTTGTGTGTCATGCCACTATCACAGCATTTAGGCAGGAGACACAAACAGGGCGCAGTCATAGTCAGCTGGTTTTTTAAGCTGCAAGATTGTTTGTCAGTACTTGATGTGCCTTGCTGCACACGGGGTAGAACATCTGTGATGGCAGACTTGCAGTAGGTGACATACCCCTCGTCAAGTAGGTAGAACCAGCGACTCTTGCAATCCCACTCCGCATCAACAACCATGTCATTTAAATGCTTTCGAAACCACAAGGCATCCTTGATGGCCGTCAATTTGCGACACGACTGCGCAAGATCGTATACAAAGGCTTCACAACAACTCTCTTTACTGACTTGCAGCTCATAAGTGTAACCTGCATGCACCATTGCTTCAGTAAGTGTGGACATAGCGCATGGTACAGGCATTTTGTGCAACATGCAACATTGCCAGCCTCATGTTGTTGCAAAGATCGCTGGCAGCCGTCATTCGTTGACCCAAGATCACAGTACACTCTGGGAGGAGTTCACACTACATCAGTCAGCTACATCTGACATGCCACACCACAAGAAAGACTGCACTTGCCTGCAAGAAACGCGACACAGGCAAGGTAGGGCCGATTTGGACTTGACATAGGGATGACTGTCTTTTCTACCTCATTGTGGAGACAAATCTGTACCTCCTGCAAGTACAGCAACACGGGTAATGTAAGCAAATGCAGTACTAGCAGGTATATAAGCAAATGCTGCAAGCAAATGTGCTTCTACAGCAATTGGGAAATGGATAGGCATCAGCAATGCTACCGAGGTTGATGAGTCACCCTGCTACACTTGCCTGCCCTACTACCATTGGTATCAGAATCATCGTGCCATATGCACCAGACTCAGCCTGTGATTTAAGTTCAGAACAGTACTCTATGCCACCATCCAAAATCATGGCTTTCCGCAACCAGGCTCGTGTTCTATTCTGAGACTCAGGTGTATATTCTGACTGAGATGGGAGATCTAGTGGCAGGCTAGCTGCGCATTGCTGGGCTATTGCGCGTACATTCTTTGTCCATTCTGCATAGTGAGCAGTAGTGTCAATCCAAAACACAGCATGCCAAGTCTGGTTTGGTGTGTGCACTGAACACAGTGGTGACCTGGATTGGTGGCTGCCAGAAGCGAAGGCTGCAAGCTCCACACCTGTGGCATGCTGCTTGCTTGCTGCAGCTGACAGTGTCCTTGCAGCTTCTCTCTGCCAGCTGCAGTCAGAGGCAAGGTAACCCGTCCCATGCCAGCAACTTGCAGTCCAGGACCTTCTGGTGAAGTGTATATACATGCTAAGTATACAGGGGCCTGTACAGTGTCGTCAGGAGTCACTGAGGATCAAGTTGCCAGTCAAGTGCAAGCTAGCATTTCTGACCTTACGAGCGTCATCGAGCAAGGATGTCAGGCCATCACACCTTTCAGCCTGACCGACTCGACCGTATGGACGGCGGCCTTCTGTTCCACAATCACTTTCGGAGTCGTCAAATTCGCTCTGGCAAACATAGCGTGGGCTTACAGGATCAAGGGTAACCGGCTGTGGTGTCCACAGCTCTGGCATAGTATCACGCCGTCCTTCTGCAGA
The DNA here is from genome assembly GCA_000818905.1 of Trebouxia gelatinosa. Taxonomy (NCBI): domain Eukaryota; kingdom Viridiplantae; phylum Chlorophyta; class Trebouxiophyceae; order Trebouxiales; family Trebouxiaceae; genus Trebouxia; species Trebouxia gelatinosa. Next base: position 9,707 of record JUBA01000129.1, on the reverse strand, counting down.
CTGCCGTAGCTGGGAAAATGCAAGCTCAAACTAGCATGTTGCCAGCCGCTCTTGTGAGATTGGCATTCTGCCGCGGTGATAGCGTTGTATGTGCTCAAGATCAGCCACGGATCAGTGTCCGTCTGCACTGCCGGTCCGCTTGCTGACCAGTCGACTGGGCCCTGGCTCAAGGGGAGCCCTGCTACGATACAGACGGCTGCAAAGCACTGGGGCGTCTACTCAATGAAGTACTCTCACTCGACATGTGAGAGTTTCCATAGGCATGCACATGTATGTAGACAGCTTGTAGACAGCTGAGAGTACGGCCGAACAGAGTGCAGCTGGCATGCTGGCACAGTGCCTTGGTTGAGCCATACATAACTAATGACTTGCGTAGGTTGGCATCCATGCAAGCGTCTGTCCATGCATACTGCTAGCAAGGGATGAGTTAGCCTACCAGCAAATGAAGTGCTTGTGTGAGCTTGAAATAGCTGCAAGCAAGCTGGCGCCAAGACCTGAGCGATAGGGAAGCTTTTGGCACACCGCACAACCCCAGTGACCATGGCTGAGTAAGTGTCCTCCAAGGCTGCAGAACCAACAGGACCTGAAGCACTGTCATGGCCCTGTGCTCATATTGCGTAATCTGATTGCACAAGGTGCTGTCTTGGCCTGAAGCGAGTGCGCACGGGGGGACAAATACTACCAAGACTTGTAGCTAAGCACGTGCAAAGAGGGGCAACAAAACAAATGTAAGCTGACGCACAATCAGGCCAGCGCTTTGAGTGGTCAGCAACCTGGTCACATGCAATGATACGCATGCAGCACCACACCTGTCAAAAGCACCTTCTGTGTTGCTTCTGTTTCTGATGTTGCTTGCAGAGTCAGTAACCTAACTATGTTTGAGTAGCTGCAGATCATCCTGAGGTGCAAGGCATATGAGTCACTACTCAGCCGGCCCACATTGCTGATGACCACTGAGTCAGCCTTCTTGGTGCTTTGGCTTGGTGAAATCTCAGGAAACCGCTTTCTGATACTTTGTCCAATTGGCATGGCAGCTCTTGCCAACGCTGTCCAATCCGCTTTGCATTTGTCCTCTGCATGATGGCATGGGCAGTCAAAAGCGCAGGGTTGCAATGCTGGTACAAGTTGAGGGACTGGTGCACAAGAGTGCCATCAGGTATACACTGTGCTCTCATAAGCAGTATTTGCCGCTGTTGCTACAGCCTCCAGCAGTCAAGGGGGTCAGAAACCCTGTTGCTACTACTAATGGCAGGCCTTACCCAGCAACAAAAGCAGTCCCTGCATGCCTCTCACTTCAATGTTCACAGGAATAGCTGGCATGCAACTGCACGCATTCTCTGCCATCTTGACCAGAGTGCATTACAGTGCCGCCATCCAGAGTGAGACACGGCATGCAACAACTCACGAGCGGTATCTTCGTTCAACTGGGCGCTCTGCAATGCAGGCGTACGTGATATCACATCAGCTTGCAGAAAGTCAGGGTGAGTAGCCTGCAACTGCAGCTTTGTACACAAAGATGTACTCAGAAAGTAGCTGAAACAGATACTGGTCAAGCAGACAAGGCAAGACACGTGCTCCTACCTGAAGCTTGCATTTGCGGCTTTGAAGTGCAATCTCTGGCTGACCAAATGCCTGGGCCGCATCAGCAAAGGTATCGTATGCATCAACCTTAAATCGGATATCAAATCTGCCATAACGGAAATCAGTCTCATGAAACTGGTCCCAAATGGCGTCAATCATGCCTGCCACAGCTTGGCAATGCCCTGCAATGGCTGCCGGATCCTGGGCTGGCTGGCTGGTTGCTGATGGATCTGAGGCTGCCAGCTGCAAAGGGAGGCTGTTGCCTGCAGGGCTGAGTGAGGTTCCAGCTGGCAACCTGGCAATGAGCTGATTCAGTACAGTTATGGCTGCATCTGGTCCTGCTTGACAGTACACATGCCAGCGCTTCTGAGGTGGAAACATCAGCAGTGCCACATGGTATCTCCGCCTGCATGCACCTGTGACTATTCACTTTGGCACAGACTCTGCACTTGATTGCTGCCAAAAATACAGCTGTGTTGCCAAGTGGTATCAGCTTGATGCTTTGAAAGGGCCGGGTGTTGGCTAGGAGTTTGTGCATGAGCTTGACAAGCCCTGAGCTGTCCCACGTGCCTTCTGTCAGTTGTATAGTGCCAACAAGTCAGGTGAACACCTTTGCAATGTGAAACTAGCAGCTGCAGGACATTTAAATTCACAGTCAAGCAACTCAAAAAAATGAGCACTCTTGCACATACAGCTCAATTATTACAAGATCTGTTTTGGCACTTCTAACGGCTTACCTGTCAGTGACAGTTCTGCTTGTAGATGTGCTACCCTTGCCATCTGAGCTGCTGTTATCCTCTTCACCAGGTATGGCTGCTGGCAAGTGTTTGAGGAAGGAGCCTCCCTGGAGCACAGCAAGATTGGTGATTGTAAGCCATCAAGGGAGTGGCAACTGCATGTGCCACAGAGTCTTGACAGACAATGACTCCTGGCATATGGCGCTAACATATGGTATGGTAGATGGTACTGATGCACAAGCTTGTATTATCAATGCAGACAATTTCAGCCTTTCTAAGCATGTAGCAGCATGGACATATCCACATACTTGGTGGATGAGGTCAAATCAGGCCGGCAAATAGGTGACCTGAAGCAGAGTGTCTTTGCGCGTTATGTCTGGAGGTCTCCACGTTGGCTCAGAGCCATCCAGTCTCTGCCAGAAACAAAATTTGTTCTCAAAGACCTCCGTCACCGAATCAGTCAGTCCTGAATACCAGCTTCCTCTGGCTGAGGAGATTTCATGCTGTTCCACCCAAGCTATGTATACTTCCAGCACTTCTATCATGTCTAAGTGCTGCAAAATGTTGATGACTTGCCGATGCGTCTGGGTCAGCTGGTCCTTATCCTGAAGCACAGATTTAGTGTACCTGCATCACATTGAGGATGTGCTGCATGAACAGATGTGACCAGGAGCGTTGTATGAGCATGTGAACAACTGTCCAAAAGCCTGTGAGAGCAGTCAGTACATGGCGCTCTGAAGAGGTGCTGCCTGTCTTAGATACCTCTTATAGCAAGCCAACAACTATGGTGAGGGAACAGCAGATCATTGACTGTAATGGCTGAATGTACGTCAAATGCTTGCACTTGACAAACTTGCAGGCATGTTGCTTACCTCAGGTCAAGCATGTACACACTGCGCTGAATGCATCGGTCTTGGTTCAGTACCCTTGCCACTTGTTCCGCACATGACACATACCAGCTTTTGGTCTTGACGGTTGGTCTAAGACCAGTATACAGGTTTAAATCATACTCAAGAGCTACGCAGCACCCATTCTTGCCTGGCTGTAACTCAAAGGTGCACTCTGCATAAAATCCGATGGCATATCAGCAGCACCAAATGCAGCACGGTTGTGCTAATGCACAGGCTCAAGGCAATGTATGCTTAATTGGGACAGCACACTGATGATTCAGAGAATCGCTTGCCTTTGTAGAAGGCAACGCATGCCAAGTGCTCCTCATCTGTGGGCTCATAGCTGAAGCTGCTGCTCTCATCTGTGTATTGCACAGCAACTGTGGCGCCCTGATGTACAGCATTCCAAGCTGTGCAGGGTGTTCATACAGGTATCACACTCAACTATGCAGCAGGCTGGATTGCAGGTGCTGGGGTTAGCAGCACTGAACGATGTAAGCTTTCATAGGTCTGAATACAATAAGCTCACCATTCCTGGGGAAAGAGGCAACACCACTGCTCTTGCAAAGGTATGAGATGGTGTGTCTGACCCTAAGCTTGATTCGTACTGATTGCCATCCTGGATGAGGATGACTTTGCGCAGCCGGAGGTTCAACTTGTGAACAACTTGTTGAGACAGACCAAGTCTGCCACAGGCAAGTCCACACAGTGCCTTTGCAAGCTCCCTCCAACCTGCAGCATGTCAAGCAAGTCAGATGCAGCTTCCAGCTTCGGCTGGTCACAGATTATGCTGCCTGCCCTGACACAGAGTAGTTCGCGTGCAGTGCGCAAAGCAGGATGGGCAATGCCAAGCATTCTTGCCCTGCCTGCATTGCTGGCTGCTATCGCTGTTGGTTCAAGCTGCCAGCCTGTATGGACTGTATGTGCTTTGTTATCCAAAGAAGTCACTGCTGACTGACATGTATCGCGCAGTGCTGCAGTGATGTCTGGTGCAAGGGGAAGTGTGACAGAGCCAATCTCATGTATGTACAAGCCAGGTCCGAGTGTTGGCTTCGTCTTCAAACCGGCAGCGAACTGATCTACAGTATCACAGGCAACGACTGAGCTGTCTGAAGCTATTTGGAAAGGCACGGTCAGGTTGACCTAGTGTATGCAAGCCGCACGCAAACCTATCGAGGCTATGTCGTCGAGCAGCAGACGCAAGGCTTCTGTAGTCTCATAGCTGTAGTACGATCTGACGTTGCATTCGTCGTCGCGTTCATCCTGATCACTGTAGTCAGATCCACTGTAGTCAGGTCCAGACCCTGCACTGCTCATGTTCAGGCCACCTCAAGACGGAATAGCAGGGTACATTTAAGTGTCGGACGCATCGGCTCTGCGAGCTGCATCGACGTTGTCTGCGACAGCAATCTTCGCTTCGCCATGCTGTGCGACATTATGCATTTCAAACGCCCAGACGTCAGATCTCTTACACCAAGTGCGGTCAGGATTTGCGGTTAGGTTTAGGGTTTGAATTTTTTAATATTCCATTATAAAGTTAGGAATTATGGTGAGGTCATGAAACTAGCGATACAACGTGGAAATGACCTGGAAACGTGAGCGGAAACATGACTTGCTGTCAAGGCGCATCAAGAACATGCATGCCAAGGTGTGCATCGTGACTCCTGGCATGCATGGTCGGGTAGTGCTCCACAGCTGTGCCACATACACGCTTCGCGTGAGAACTTGAGATTTTACAGGGGCACTGCAAGCCTGTGCTGCAAATGACCGTGCCATGCTGCATACACCCAGGTGTGGTACCGAACCAATTGGCCCCATGGGTCATGCCAGTTTGCTCAGCAGCTTGAACCGCTCTCAAATGGCTTGCTCTATGCTACAACATTTACTGTCCTGCTTGCAATCCACCATAGCTCTTCGATAGTGCAGGGCACCATGTCATGTGTGGCCCCTAAGAATCTTGTGACAGCAAGCACCACCTGTTGCACATGTGCCCAAGCCTTCATCCAAGTTGTCCACGCTGTCACCACTTGCCAACAATACACCTCACAGCGGTCGTGAACATGCAAGCCATCTACTGCACTGTGTTGGCAGACAACATCAGGAAGACACAACTACTGCAGACTGGAAACTGCTGTGGCAACTGGCAGAACCTGCCGGACATAAGTCCAGGCATAAACAAGACCAGCCTGGTGGGAAGCATGTTGCACACATGTGTCACCGCTTACCATCACTGCAGTTTGCAACAAGCTAAGCATGGACTTGGTGTTTTTGGAGTGGCACTATGCAAGCAAAATACACATGCAATGAAGTCATATCTGCGCTGACATGACACCAGTCAAGCAAAAGGCAAGTGTGGAATTACTGCAATCCAAGTCATCAATTGGGTCCTCATTGTCACAATGCTTGCTTGTTATTGTTTGTGAAGTTGATCCCTTGCCTGAGCATCCTGTGCAGTCTGCATTCAGTCACAAGGTGATGCCACAGGTGCACAAAGATACTGCAAGGCAGGTCACTGCATATATGAAAGAATTTGTGACAGAATGACCTGCACACAATGGTGTGTGACATGTGACACACAACATGTTTGACTGTAAGCTCACAGCTGTACAAATGACCACTGTCCTGCTTTCTGTTTTTGTACGCACATAGGCCAACAGCTGTGGATGTCAAGGTGCAGCAATGGCTGCTCATGTCCATCACAACATCTTGCAGCATGATCCCCTCATACGCCAATGGGGTTTGATGTTGTCACAAAGCTGTCCAGTGTTTGCCATATGTAATTCCTAGTCTCAGAATCCTGAGCCACAGGTATGGAATGCTGGCGATGACTTCCTGCTACAACTGAGCGTATCTATGCTGATGCACCCAAGCTATATGTATGTGTAACAACTTACAAGCCTGCACCTCTTGCAATTGGACTGGTGCTGCGTGCTGAGCTGGTCCAAACTGTCCCTCGCACAGTCATCATGAATGCATCCATCACAATGGAAGCAGGCTGATTTCAGATGCTCTGGCACGCTGAGATGGCCTTGCTCTGCCACACGTCACACGTGATGACATACTTGTGTGCAGCATGTTCTCAGCGTGGTTGCCATTGTGTAGGAGTCACAGCATATCCACACAAACTTATGTGTGTACATGTGAACATATGCATAAGTCATAGTGTCTGTGCACACAGACATGTGCATATGAATGGTAGACAGTGCAATCGTAAACATGCTACCAGTCCAAGCGGGGAGATAATTCACATCATGCATGCATGCTTGATGTAGGCCAGGAACATCTGAGCACATACACAAGACATGCGCCCTGAGTGGTTGAGCCAGCAGACTCTACTATCATCTGCGTGAGTGCTGCTTACCAGCTGCAACCCCTGACCTCCAGTCTAAGACTTTGTCTCCCAGACCAGGCTGTACACAAGGGTCAGACAGCACCCACTCTTACTTGAGTGAAGAACAAAGCTGCACCCTATGCAGCAAAGCAAACAGCTTCCTTTGGGTATTGTAAGCTGTGTCAGTTGCATTAGGCAGTCCATGGGACTCTGTACAGTGACAGTACAGCTGTTGGATTTATGTACCTACCATGTGACACGTGCTATATGCTCATCCAGCGTTTGTTCATTTGTGAAAACCTGAGTGTGGTTCTTATGTTGCACCTGCACCTCTGCTCATCTGCATGCAGTGCTCATCTGATGGGCAGGGCTGCTGCAAGCGCATGTACCATGGTGCTTGCACAGTTGCTGATTGCAGTAGTGTGGCAGAACTAGAAGTGGAAGGGCAGCATGATGCAGATTCCTCAGATGCAATGCCACACCAAGCCTGTGGAAATTGGCAGCATGATTGCCTGAGCAGATGGTGAGTAGATAGACCAGGGTTCATGTTGGCCCCATACTGATTGTCATCCGTATCACGACTAGTTGACACAGCCAGAGCTGCAGGCTGTCCCTTACTAGCTGAGGCAGCCCCAGTCTTGTGCAGGAGTTCCTTACACAGCGCCTTTGCTGCTTTGCTCAAGCCTGCATGGCTCACGTGCAGCACACCTGAGCTGCAAACCCAAGGCTGAACGTGTATAACAGGTAGCTTGCGATGCACAGCATAGCGCAGCGCAGCATTGCTGCTACACATTCAATTGCTTCACCTGCATTGTTGGCTGCTAGAGTTGAAGAATTCATTTGTCATTCCAATTGCAAGCCTGAAAATGGTGATCCACATGCAATGCTGGGTGTCATGCGCTGGTGTAAGACATGTTGATGCTGATGGTGAGCATGTCATCAGGCGAACTAGTTGCTACAGCTTGACTGAGCACTCAGGGACGCTCATGCCCATCACGTCAGCATGCAACAAGCTAGGCAGTTCAGAGAGGGGGACAAGCTGCATACGTAAACATGGCAATCATGCAATCATGCACATTTCAGGTCCAACACTGTGTGAAATCCTAGTGTCCGGACGACCATGTGAAGTGGAGCTTACTGGGCATTGCATTATTTGTAGAAGTCTGGAGCGCCTGCACGCAAGCCGGTGCCAACACATGGGCAATAGGAAAGCCTGCACACTGTAGATGTCCAGAGATCATCACACAGTGTGTGTCCTCCAAATCTGTAAAACATCAGGTTTTCCGTCATGATGTTGCCATCACTGCATGCTAATGAGTACTGCATGCTTCAGTGTATGAGCTGAATACATGACCTGGCAATAGTCCCAAATATATAGTTCAGACACATATGTATGACATTGCCAGCGTTCAAGGCACAATGTACTCTCCTGGTTGCAAAATTGACATGATGGGGTCGGTGGACAACAGGTCGAATGTGGCAAACAGCAAACTGTGACATATACGTGTGCAAGGAAGGCGCTATACCTGCCAGGAGCACCTGGTGCACAACGTCTGATGGTGCATAGGCCCTCAGGTTCTCAAGGACTCTCCAGAAGCTGTAGATCAAGGTGAGATGAGTGGCATCCCAGACAGAAGACAGCTGGGACCAATTACTAATGGCTGCTGACTTGTTTCTGTAACTTGTGCCTTGGGTCTTTGGGTTGTCAGGGAACAACACCCAAACAGCTTGCCCTAGCATTGAAGCTGCCCTTGCCAGCATCTGCCAGGCAGTATCATGCTTGTACTCTACATAGCGACCAGCGTCTGAAGCATCAGGGTGTAGACTAGCATGCAGGCATGCAACGCCAGGTTCCTACTAGTGCCGCAATTGGCCCTTGCAAGCAGTGCTTGACACACTGTTGCAGTCCATTCAGCTTGGTTGGTTGACATGCAAGTGCATATAGCGTGCATATACAATGGTGCAGTAGGCAGTCGCAAAAGTAAGATCACATCAATAATGCAAAGCGGGTGCTGCTACAGAGACAAAAGGCTTGATGCTAGGCTTGTGCATAACATCAGACTGCTTGGGAAAGACTGCTTGTGAAAGGTGGCTGGTCGAAGACAGCCTATCGGAGATTGCTTGTCAGAGGCTGCCTGACAGGCTGAACAAATGTGCTAATAGGGGCGAGGCACCAGGTGGGTTTTGGATAACATTTGGCAAGTGAAGCCTACTGCTGCACAAGGTGACAAAGCTAACCTGAAAGTTTGAGCAGCCCCTGTACTGCCCGCACCACAAACAGTAGGTCATCATCTCGGTTGTATGTAGGCTTGCAAGCTGTCTTTGTCATCGTGAGCAAAGTGGAGTGCAGTGGCTGCCATTGGAAAATAGAAACAGCGTGCAACAGCTCAGTTGCGGTCACCTCATTGAGCCTTTTCCTCTGCAGTAACATCATAATGTAGGCAACATGCCCCAGAACTGGTTTAATGCTGCATGTCTGGATGTTAGCACAGCGTGGTGAAGAGGCTGCATGCAAAACTCTTTGCTAGGTCAATGCAATGCTGTTGAGTCTTGCACAATAGGACTGTCTGCCGAAGATGGCAGCTCAGTATTGAAGCCTACTGTATATACAGCGCTAGCACGAGCTCGGGCACACATACCTCAAGCTTACATTTGAAGACCAGAAGGGCAATCTCTAGCTGATCAAATGCCACTGCTGCATCTGCAAAGGTTGTGTATTCGTCCACCTGGAACTGATCGTCAACACTATCAAACTCGGTACGATACTCACAAGAGCACTCCCAGATTGCTTTGATGAGGTCTGAAACAGCTCGCCAGTCCTCTGCAGCATTTGCTTGCACCTGTGATGAGTAAGCCCCTACAACTGCAGCTGTTTCTTGACCTATACCTGGCTGCAGCGGGGTCTGCTGGTGGTGAGAGAGTAGCCTGCTCTCTGCCAAGACAGATGGTTCTGCTTTGCTGCGTCATGGCTAGAAGCTGGCAGATTTGCAATCAGCTTGTTCAGCATCTGTATGGATTCGCCCAGCCCCGCTTGGCAGAACACATGCCAGCGCTTCTGAGGTGGAAACATCAATAGCGCTGCACAACACTTCCGCCTGCACATGTCAAGACTGCAGCACATCCTCATGTACAAGCAGAGCATTCACATCTTAGTGCTTGCATTAGGGC
>KN805301.1:0-10089 GCA_000818905.1 Trebouxia gelatinosa | reverse complement strand
CCCCCCCCCGCCCCGCTACAATCCACCCTGCCCCCTTTCATTGCAACGTCAATTTCTTCCAAGGTTGCATGCCTTCACCATTGCTGTGCATGGGTGTACATGTATACGCACATCATGTGCTGCATTTCGCCTCAAGTGCTGACATGCTCTTGGGTACTCACATGCTCTCCAATGCTGACGCCATGTTTGGCATGTGACAACAGCACATGCAATGGAGCAAGGCAGCCAGGCACTTGACCTGAAGCTAGAGGTGCCTGATGCTGTACCAGCATCAGATGATCCCAGCAAGCGCGTGATCTACCAGGACAAAATGGCTGACCAAGATGCACCACAGCGGTACGTTTTGCATAGCATGTTGCTCGACGCCAACACCCCTCGCATCATATCAACTGAGCATGCTATTACTGGCTGGTTTCTTTGCTGGTGCTTGTGAATGATGTTTGTGCTCCTGAAGACCCTGTCTCGTAGCGCAGGTCTAAGCAAGTAGTACTTTGTATACCTTGCATATGTACAGCATGGAAGCTATGCTTGCATTTGGGGTTTATGCATGAGTGTTTGCCTCGATAGACATGCTCACCTGTTGTTCAGCGTCATTATGCTGCAAACAACACACTGTCCGTCTGCAGATCTGTCAAGCTAGACAAGAAGCAGCGTATGTTCTACGGCATCATTGTTGCCAGTGCATCGGGAGCAATTGGATCTTTGTTCTCTCCTGGCTTCAACGTGGTCACCAATGATGCCTTCAACAACCTGGATCCAGGTGTCAAGCCTCTGACAGTGTATACAGGGTGAGTGAAGCACAGTGAAGACGAATGCGCATCCAGCATTTCTGGATCTGGCCTATTCATGTCACATGGGTTTTTCTTGTCATTTTGGACTGTGTCCGAGGTTTCTTGTACAGCAGCGTGTGCTGCTCAGCAATGCAGCACATGAGTTTCATGTGTGTGTGGTGTGTTGCGTGCATCTGAAACTTGTGCCTTGCCTGTTGTGCTAGCTTGCTGCTTGATCACATGGTAAGCAAGCACTGATGGCTCTGACATACATGTACCCCTTTCACGGCATTGCTCTTCACAAGTAGTACCCTGGCACTAACTCAGTGCCTACAAGAGCAAATGTTGTCACAATTCGATGTCAATCAATTGAGGTCGGCGTCTGCCCTGCAGCGTCCAACAGCAGCATCTACGCTCAATAACTTGCATGGTTTGCAGGTACTTCTGGTTCTGTGTCCCATGCTTGTTCCTAGCTGTCCCTGTAACACAATACTTCATGATGTTCCCTCCTTTGGGGCAGCCCAAGTCATGCTGGTCTGCTTACTTCAAAGATCATGGAATTTTAGCCTTCTGGGGATTCCTGTCAGGGGTGACAGTCAGTGCTGCCAACATTCTGCAGTTTCTGGGGGGTCAGGCAGCTGGCTATGCAGCAAGTGATTTGGTGCAGGCCAACCCTATTGTAGCCACTGTTTGGGGAATTGCCTTCTTCAGAGAGTATCGAAAGGCTTCTAAGCAGGCGTATGTCTGTCTGGTGCTCATGTATCTGCTGTATATTGGCGCTGTGGTGCTGCTGGCAGTGTCAGCAAAGGAGCGGTCCACTGGCTGATGTCAGCAAGCATGCTGAGGAACTTGTACAATTTGGGAACTTGTACAATAGCAATTGTACAGCTGCCTACAGTCTGTCAATGGGCTGAACACAAGTACACTGCTGCATGTTGATCTGCGCAGAACTTTTGCTGTATGAAGACACTGCGTGAAGGGTTCAGGATTTGACACTGTGGCCTAAGCAGTGAAGCAGAAGGTGGCAATGATGGTTTTGCTGGTTTCAGAGCACAGCATATGGCAGCTGCGATGCAAGCAATGGCTGAAGAACCTGTGCTGCAATGGGGGATCACAATGTGTATTACTGTGTGAATTTGAATGTGTATTACAATGTATGGCATATATATTGGACTAGTTGCTGGTTATGCCATGTTGGCTGCAGCCTTGCTGCTTGAGCAAGGCTGCAGGACAATTTTGATTGCTTGACTTGTTACTGGGCCTGTGTCTACTGCTACCAATTGCAGCTCATCTGCACGGTCGCACACAGTGTCAAGCGACATCAGTAGTGTGCAAGAAGAGTGGCCTTCAATATGTGCATCAATCATGCGAGCGACAGATCACATCTGGCTAAAGCATTCCCTCTAATATGCTGCCACCAACACACCAATTTGGAATATGTGTTCAGGTCACATTATAGGTGGTAAGTAACAAGGGTTCTTTGGGCAATCGTACGCATGTCAGCTTGGCTCAAGACCTCTGCCAGTCTGTTGTGGCATACATCCCTGTGTGCATAACATGTATAAGCGTCATGACATCTCACAAATGCAATGAGGTTCCAGAATATGCATGCTGATTCGCCATTGCAGCAGGTCACTGTGCAACAATACCACAAGGCTGACAAGGCCAGCATGACCACGGCCACCACCTTGCAGATTGCAAGGCTGATATCAGGACTGAATCTGCTATATCAGAAACAATACCTTGCATCAGTTGTCCATGACACGCCATCAAGAAAACACCCGATGCCTTTGTCACGATGTCACAACATTTGCGAAACCTTCCAGCGCGAGCCAGAAAGCAGCACTTTTCTGCCCCAAGCGAAAGGTCAGGTAACTCCCGCCCCCGCCCTATTTTACACATTTTGGGATTTGCTTGCAGTGTGAATTTGTGTTTGAATGACGACGAGGACACGCAGGCACATCGCAAGCGCGTTGTGACGCCCAAAACCCAACGAACGCACCAGCGCTAAGTTGCTGCATATCACTTGTACAAGATGACATACGGCTCACGCCCAATCCACACAACGCTGTTGGCGCTGATCGCTTCCGGAACCATATTTGAGTTAGCAGGTACTTCCGGGAAACAGCATCCTTGCTGATACAAGACGCTGATGTTGCTGGTACGACGGCTATGTAGGCAGCCTGCAATCCGCTTGTGTCTGCAGACTCGCAAAGATTTGGCAACTTCTATGTACCGTCTGACACATCTGTACCGGAGGCTACAGCTTTCTTCCCTCTGACTGCCAGCGCCAGCTCAGGAACTGACATTGCATCACACGCCGGCCAATTCACGCAATACGGAAGCATCAACGGGACAGAAAGGTGTGTCCCGTTGCAGCGGGCTCACAGTGTCCCACAATACGTATGTCACCTTCTACGATGGCTGCGGGCTGACGGCAGCGCGACTGCAGATGGGTAGCTGATAGCTTATTTGGCTATGTGCTCAAGTGTTCAAGAGAAGACTACAATAGCATCGTCCTCAACCCTGTGACTATAGGCACGAGCTGAAAAAAAGCTGATCACATGTTTGACCTAACTGCTGCAAATAGCCAAATCTCTGCAATGCTCCCATGAGCAATAATGTTCTTGCTGCTTCAGGTCAAACTGGACCGTTCGCTGTCAACTTGTGGTTCAAGTCAAACGCCACAGATAACCCTGGTGGCACATTTGCTTACCTATTGTCTGCATTTGAAAACGCAAGCCTTTCCTCACCACCAACTGGAGACAGCTGGGTGTACGAGACGAACTCGCTTCAGATGATGCTGCCTCAGGTGCGGACTACTCCACTACTACACAAGCCCTGCAACGCCATTTCTTGGATCACACAATGTGATCATTGCACAATCACACATATTGTTGACAACTTTACGCAGCACCTTCTGACTGCTTGCTGCATACACAGTCAGCTGGCATGCGGCATTCCCGTAGATGCACCCAATGTTGTTATCACAGACAAGGCTTGTTATGCAAACTGTAGTGTAATTGACTGGTAATGCTCGCCCTCAGGGCAAGGGAAGTAAACAGTGTCATTCATGTTGCTTCAGGCCAATCACAACCGGAGTGGCATCATGCGCACCGTAGTGAAGGACTCAAACGATGTGAACGTATCCTCAACCCTAGACTCAGACAATCAGTACAATGCTGAAGCAGCATGGCCAGCAAATGCAAACTTTCTGAATGTCAGCAACGGTGGCTGGCACATGGCAACCGTCACGACAAACGTGAACTCTGCTCACGGCTTCTTAGTGTATATGGATGGCCAGCTAGCAGGTAGCATAACCTCAACAAACACTGTGCATGTGCTACGCGCTTGCGACGGCAGGACATGTCTCTTGTGTCTAGCACAAGTACTGTCGTGCTCCGTTCTGCCGGCATGTGTGCTGCTGTGCAGTAGTCTTGATTTGCACAATCCAGTTGTCAGTTGTCAGTTCACAATTGTGTTGTTGTGAAGCCATGGCCTCATCGGTGCACCGCAAGCAGACTTGAGCTCTTCTTCTGCCCCACATGTCATGGATGCATATATGTGTTGCGCCTAGCAATCAGTACTGTCATTACAAATGCCAGGTTTATGTCTTTGTGTCAACAGCAATTGTCCTGGTGGAAGTACCGGTGCATGGGGCTTTGCAGGTCGAATTCCACCAGAGGAGGCGCCAAATGTACAGACACCTGCAATTTTGGGCGGCACCAATTACTCAATTGACGGTGGTGACCCCATGTACCTTAGAGGCAACATCTTCTTGTGCTCTAGAGCCGATGGGCGATCAGATCGGTTCTTCTCTGGGAGTGTTGCCCAGCTGAGCTTGTACAACGAGGCGTTGAATGCCACAAGCATTGAGGTAAGACCCGAACTCATCTACCAGATCAGCAAGACTGTGGTGTGACAGGTTTGCAGCTGTCGGTACCCTTTCCATGTTGGCATGAAGAGAGAGTCAAGGTGAGTCGCATCTGCACACTCACTGGCAAGCATGGCTGGCAGAAAGCTGACGCTGTTACACAGTAATGAATTTGTTGCATACATCTGGCACCTTCTGTGTTGTTGGCATGTGTGATGTAGGCCACGTCTGTAGCCGCTGCACAGCCCCTGTGTGCTGTTGCATAGCACTCTTTCCCACAGGCATGGCTGGACAGCTTGTCCAATGCTGCCTAGCATTCGCACTGCAAGATCCAGACTTTCTCAAAGAGGCAGCGTGTCTGCATCAGGTCATTTGGTGAGTGTTGTGCAGACTCAGACATCTACGCTTATGTTTGCAGGCTCTGTATGATGCAGTCACAGCTCAGGCTGCTTTTTCCAGTGCCCCTCTGGCAGCACCCATGCCTGCCCCAGGCACACAGGCCACCTCAGAAGGCACCACTGCTAGCCCAGCAGGCACCACCGCCAGTCCAGCAGCTACCACCGCCAGCCCAATAGCCACCACTGCCAGTCCATCAGCTGCCACCGCCAGTCCAGCAGCTGATGCAGCCAGCAGCTCCCCTGCTGTCACAGGTACAGCACTATTCTCCAGGTGGTTGCACATGCTGTGTGTTGATGCAGCTGCACGTCAAGCCGTGAGTCAAACCAGCAGCAGCTGGGACTTCAATGTTCTGCATGCTTGTAAGTCGTAAAGGCTGTTGCTCAACACACAACAGAGTTTATGGGTCACGCTCAGTGCTGTGTGAGGCTTGTCATGTACCACATGTGCAAGCAGGGAGAAAAACACCCACTTCTGTTCTCAACACGTTGTAGCTGCAGATCCGAGAGCCAGCACTGTGCCTGATGTATCACCAGTAACAGCCACAGCAACAGACAGCAGCCCCACAGCAGGAAACACACAGAGCCATACATTGTCAAAAGGCGCTATTGCTGGAGCAGTGATTGGCGCTGTGGCTGGAGCTGTTCTGATTGGTGCTGCAGCTGCCTTTGCTGTCATGAAGGTATGATGATGCTGTCTGTCAAATAAATTGGCGTGGCAATGTGACACACGCTGCTGTACAGAAATGCTTGTGACCAACGCAAGTTGGCTGCAAGAAGTAGAGACAATGACTTTTGTTCACGATTGTATTGTCATCTGCTGCTTGATAATCAGCAGGTAAGGCCTTGTCACATAACTGCATTGCCCTGGTTCATCCTTGATCAGTGACGTGTTGTTGCAGCTACGAAAACCAGCTGGGCACAGACGCTTGCAAGAAGCACCTTCAGCCAAGTTCCTCATGCATACAAACTCCATGGAGAAGGCTACGCCCACATTTTCCAAGGGTGAGGACAGGCTTTTCAAGGCTGAAGGTGCTGACAAGTATCGTATCAATGCAATTCCTTGATCGTCCACATCATGGTGTACTCTATGTACCACACATGGCCATGTCAGCGTGTAGAAATGCCACTTAAGGTTTTTGACTGAGCTTGGGGTTCTTTGTACTTGCTGCATGCTAAGCGATGCAGCAAGGCAGGCCTCAATTTTATGTTAGCAGTCAGATTTTGTGCCAACCTGCAGTCAGGCTGCTGTGTACATCCAGTAGGGTCTGTGCAATGACTGTGTAATCTGTAGCACTACATAGTACTGTACCAGGGTTTGGACTAGCTAGACAAACTCAAGGTCGTATGTTGCGTTTTTCCAAGGCTAGTAGCTGTTGTGAGGTAACATATAAAGTAAATGCAGAACCCACACATATGCCGATACGGCAGTGTGACATGAGCACTGGGTTGGTTGCTGCAAACCTTGCATCATGGATACAAGACCAGGGTGAACGTAGACACTAAAAGACTTCTGCAAGTGAACACCTGACACCCCCACCACCCACATGCTCAATGGTGTCTATTGGTGCGTGGTGAATGGCAGCAACATGTCTCCGCATAACCTTCTTCTGGTCATCAGTGAACGCATTGTATGCCTGAGTTGACATCGCTAAAACTGGCAGGCCCTTGCCATCTTGAAGCTCCAGTACATTGCCACACAAAGCATCCATCTGGTTGCTCGTGATTTCCACAACCTGCATCAAACAACACACTGAAGAGGACTTGAATCCAGTGCTGAATTGGAAAAGAGCCGCTGCTTGATACAAATACACAATGTCTGCAGGCAATAAAACTGGCAGGCATCTCTGCAACATGGCTGGTGCAAGCACTCCGTTCCTCAGTGTGGGGCAGCATGCTGTTGACTTTTTTCGGCAGATGCCACATGTTTGCAGGTGCAAACCCAACAGCATTGTGACTGGAAGGAAAGACAGGAGTATACCGTCTGATGTGCTCTGAGGCTAGCTAACAGTCGCTGGCGCTCCTTAGCATCTGTGACACCCTCAGCGCACACAATGGACACATCTGTGCCCACACACAACATGACATTTGTGTGGTAGACAGCCTTCTGTCGTTTGTCATACGTCCTGCAAGCAGTATAGCAGTACACTGATACCCAGTTGATGGCCAGAATGAAATGGTGCTTGACAAGGTAGGCATGCAAGGTAAGACCTCAGCACAGCCAGAATGTCTGCCATACATACAAAACTTGTCAGCAACAATTTGTGTTACCAGTGTTCTGCTCTGTCAAGACTGACAACTGCACACATGCAGCAGACATTGTGCGCGTTTTCATCCTGAGCCACATCTCATGGTCCATTTGCACAGAAATCACATCTCTGGCATCACAAGCAGTGCAATGGACGTTGCCACTGACCTGAAGGTGACAACATCCTTGTAGCCAAGCTGGTCAGCCCATTGCTGAGCTAGCGCTTCATCTGCTCGCTCAGACAGATTGACATACACAATGCCGTTGACTCTGTCTGGCACAAGAGCCCCTGTGCCTTCCAAATATTTGTTTCTGCTCTCTGATGGCACCATGTCAAAAAGCTGATCGTAGCCTCTTGCTTGCAAACAAGCAATCATGTCATTTCTCCGCTCAGCAGCTCTGTAGGCACATACAGCATTATTGATGGAGCATGTTTGATCTGAGCCTATGGCTGCAAGGCGAGATGCTGCAGAATTGCAAGTGTAATGTTGCATGGTACACATGTTGCATGGTACAAGACAGCTTTGCATGGTTTGTATGCATCCCACCATACCATGGCATCTGTGAACACAGAGACTAGTACTTAGCAACAATCACACACGGCAGGTCGAGCAGCTTGCATGTGTGCAGAGGCGTGAGTAGTTGCCTATTTTTGGTCTTCATTGGGTATAGGACCATAGCACTCTGACCACCTGTCTCGCTTGCAGGATGCGTGCTGAACCAGTTGTTTGGGAAGACAGCATCAGGTGTGCCATGTGACAGTGTATGCTGGAAAAGGTTGACCCTGATTCCGGCGCTCTGCGCACAACCAGAGTCTTATAGCAAGAAGTATGCTCAAATGAGGCAAACATGCCCCCAACTGAAGAGGTTTGGTGCAGTTACCAATAAGCATATGTAGCATGTTGTATAGCCTGCTGTACATAGGATTCACAGTTGCAGAAAAGCCATGGGTGGATCTGGTCTTTGCATGCCTGCCTGCTTGTACTGTGCCACAGGGTAGCAGAACATGGGTGGGCTCAAACCTCTGTTAGCTCTCTATAGAGCCCAGAAAACTCTCTCAGCACATGATGTGTCACATCTGAGCCAGCATCTGTGGAGCCTCCATCTCTGCTAGCATGCATGAAGGAATTGTCCTGTGCTGTCTGTTCATTGAAGCCAAATGCAGTGGGCGCCACCATCAGGACCTCGTTTGTGCTTTGCCGCTTGCCCTGTTGCAATGCCTTGGCGCTGTTGTGCTTGGCAGCAGACATCACATCAGGTACTGCACAAACCTTGACGTTTTCCCTCCTTAGGAGCCTGCACATGGAAGGTGAATTGTATCAGCCAGTTGAAGCAGTGGGGTCAAAGCAGCAGCTGCTGATACTGGTGGTGAGAGTTGCGCAGGGACTCATGCATGTAGGCCGGTGCAATGACTGTGGCAATGATGTCATGCAGGCAACAGCAGTATGCATGCTAGGGTCTGTCATTGGCCACACTGCCCATTCTCGTAATCTTGACCAGCTGTGATCTGTTGTTATAGATTGTTTGCATTACATGTGTCACTGGCAAGTCTGAAGGCATCATGGCATGCGTTAGTAGCCTAATGACCTGAGCAAGTCTGTTGCAATGTGTGTCAGCCGGAACTCTTGCTTCTCAGCATCGCGCGTGTACTCGTCTACGACAATGCCTTGAGGTGCAAGTGCAGCAGCACTGTTGACAGCTGCTTGGCCTTCTGAGAGTACTGCAATGGTTCGACTGAGCTGAGCTTCGGATGCGTTGAAAGGAGTGAAAGCATCCCTGATGACACCAATGCGATCAACCTTGCCGTTATCTGCACAGGGTAGCATTGAGCTGACGTTGATATGAATACATCATACTCGTTAGTCCCTGCACAGTGCTATGCTACAGTCAGCAGGGTACCCGGCAGGATGCTCAGTGGCAGTGAAGCTGATGCACCCCAGGGACGATCAGCAAGCTGCACCAGGAGCGGAGCTGACTTGGATAGGGACAGAGTGTCCACTACGCCACACGCAACTGCACAGCAGCAAGTTGTGTGTTGTTCAAGCGAGTCGAGCAGGTTCTCTATGCTACATGCCTGAAGCAGGTTCGGCGTCAAGTCTGAGGTGTGCATCGTCCTCAAAAAGTACACAAGGTTTGCGGACAGCCTGAGCTTGTAGGACCGGGCGCGAAATCAGCGAGGACTGATCACTATGCACGGCATACCTTGAGCTGCTGGCAATGCTGAATAAGACCTCTGGCTGTTTGCGGTAGAGGTAGCTACTATTTGCTGTAGCAATCGCTGACAACTGCTGCGCATTGCGCCTGGGGCTGCAGCAAACAGTTTTAATAGCACACAAACGCCGGCAGCTGTTGGCTATTTGCTAATTGTGGCGGTGCACTCTACTCAGCCAGCGCCAAGTGGCTGCTGCGTGATCAGGCAGCAAACAAAGCTGCGCTCTCCGCCTTATTGCTGCTATCTAGCTGTGCTTCCTGGAATTCTGGTCCGTTCTGAAGAAGAGCGCTCGAAGCATGTTAGTCTGATCGATGCATGCTTTCAAAGTATTTTCACCGCAGGTCGCAACGCTCACTTGCTCTCCCAAAATGCTGGGCAATGCATACGCATAAACTGGGAAGGCGGCAAGTCTAATCGTCATATGCACCACCGTGATGTCGCCAGCCGTTCACTCGTGTACAACTGAATGCGTATGACTGCATGCCGAGAACTCCCGCATGAACAACGTGTTCTCGCATGAATGTACATGTGGTCCTCAGACGTGACAAGTGATGTGGGCTGCTGCTAATGCGCGGACTCAGTGTCGACAG
>JUBA01000126.1:0-19171 GCA_000818905.1 Trebouxia gelatinosa | reverse complement strand
GCCTCACAGGTAGCCACTGCCTTGCATGCTGCCAGGCAGTCACCAACATCACTATGTATTATACCCTGATGTCATGGTCTCCACAAGGTTTGCCTGGCATGTGCTTGACAGCTGCAAGGTTGATCACCCTTTACACTTGCTCAGCTAGGCAGGTGAACACGCTGCAAACGTGTGGCATGATGTGGTAGCAAGTACAGGTCAGGGTTTAGATCAGACAGTGAACCTTCCCAGCATATGCTACATACTGTAGCTTAGTCAACAAGCAAGATGCTAAACACAAGTGACAGAACAAGTTTGCGATGTTATGGCTGCGCAACCAGTTGCTGCTTGTCACACATGCCACATCCATGCCATGCACCACAGCTGGTGCGCCGGAGTCTACTGAGCAAGTTGCATCAGCACCTAGCTCAGCTGAAGTAGTCTGCTGTGCAAGGCTGCATATTGGCACTGAAACATGGGAGGTGGTAAATAGCACGCTGAGAGGGCCCCTGCAGGGGGCCCGCACGGAGTTGTCATGACCTCTTGGTGTTGTGCCCAAGAGGCGGCTATGTGGCATTCAAAGGCACTCTCCTCTGGTTGTAGGGATCCTTGCAGAAGTGTAAGTAAAGATGACAGGCTGGACAGCGCTGTGGTTCAACTGCTTGCGGTTGCACAGGAGCGCATGCTGCTGGTGGTGCACCCCCTNGAAAACATGCTGCTTACCCTGTTCGTGACTCAGCCTTTAGCGTTGCCTCAGGATAGAACCATGTCACGAGGGTACATCGACCCGAACTTCCCGAATCCAAACGGGCCTCAGGATGCTACTATCGTCATATATGGCTACACGCCATCCTTGGCGTTGGCTGTTGTAGGAGCCGTCAGTTTTGCCCTTCTCACCAGCATCCATACAGGACAGACTGTTGGCGCAAAGTCCTGGTATTTCTGCATCCTAGTGCTGGGTGCAGCTATGGAAGTTGTAGGGTACATCTTCAGAGCATTGTCCAGCCGCAAGGATCCCTACAACGTCATCTACTTCGTGGTGCAATACTTCTTCATTGTCTGCGCTCCTGTATTCCTGTCAGCTGCCATATATGTAGTATTGTCAAGATTCATACAGATGGCTGGCAGAAGCTTTGCACCCTTACCACCAAGAGTCATCATCACTGTCTTTGTCATCCTTGATGTTGTCACAACTGCGATTCAAGTGGCAGGCGCAGCCCTAATTGGCAGCGCTGAAAGCAATCACAAGGATTCCTCCACGGCAAACAATATTCTGCTTACTGGCCTTGCTATTCAGGTGTTTTCATTTGCTGTGTTTTTGGCATTACTGTGTGTCACTGTGAGCAGAGTTGCTCAGCACAAGGACTCCACGGCATGGGCCAAGTCGCGCTCAGCGATTTGTGTTTTGGTAGCACTAGTGGTGACATCTTTGCTTNTCACCTTGTTAGCTGCAGCGTTGACAAGGTCTTGTTGAGTTGTCATGATTGATCAAGTCACCATAGCCACATTCAACACTGTGAGAGTTGCGAGCTGCATGCCTCAAGACCCACACGTATAAATCACCGCCAGTGCACTGTTCACTTGCTGAATCCCAAACCTGAGGGTAAGTACTCCGCAGCAGCCTGTTCATTAATCATACGAGTCATAGGAAGCTGTTACTCAACCCACATGCATTCTCAAACAANAGGTCCAGGAACATGGCAACATCATTGCCTCAAGTATGCCAAATGCACCAAGGCTCCTCGCCTCAGTTGCAGCTAGAGATCAGGGATGAGNCCCGGGTTTCCTGCCTGCATGCCATCACCGTATGAGACCACACCCTCTGCTCACCATATTGCCCGCCAATATTGCCCAATTGGCGTGGACAATTCCAACATAACTGCTGCAAATGGATAGTAANCAACACACATTCATTCAAGCATGCTGTGGTTAATTAAAAATTTTTCTGACTTCACGCATGGTCTTGCACATCACAACATACGCTGCATGACACGCCAGAACCCTGCTGCAATTCGCCGTGCCGCCGGTTTGACACGANGAAGCACTGGCACTCTCAGTGGTGTTAGATGCAGCACTTGGAAAAGCAAAGCGACAAAGGCTTTATAGTATATGCATATGTTCAACAATGCGGATCCGTGCTGGAGTCTGTTACTGTTTGCGTTGCACTTTCAAGGCCTCACAATATTGTATCGGACATTGAGTAGGGCTGATAAGCAAGAATGGTCTACCTATGACAAGGTCTGCTACCAATTCGCTACGATATGAGGTGACAGCCAGCAAGTGTCACGCTTGAAGGCACAGACTGGCAAAAATTGGAAACAGCAAAGCCTCAGACTGCTAAGCTTGGGAACGCTATGCCATAGCATTTGCTGACACCACCTAATATGATACCTATCAATAAGATGGCACACTACACTTTTACAGCAAGTGCAACATCTCACTGTCAGGACAGAGACACAGGCGCAGGGTACGACAGTCATCAAGGACAACACAGACACATTAGCAGCAGTCGCAACAACAGGTACATACAATCCTACTTCAAGTTTTGGCTGTGTACAGAAGTGTCCACAATTGCTGGCTGGTCGACAATAATGCTGTCATCATTGATAACAGTAATGTCAATGGGTGTTGATTGACTGATGTTGACTCTGTCATCATTCAGCACTGAGAGGGAGGGAGCCAACAGCTGTGTATATCTGTCAAAGTATAAAAGCTGCTTCAGCAGCATGCCAAACTCCCTGGGGAAGCGGATGCCATGTGTATCTCCAATTTCAACAATCTGCATTTCACATACTGAATGTCAAGCACTGCAGCCTTGGCAACCTGGTCAAAGCGTTGATGTCATGCATTGACTCAAGCACACTGTTCTGCATTATTGAAGCCAAAAGGACACGGTAACCAGCGGTGGTCAGTTGAATGCAGCTTGTGGGCTCACAATAGAAGGTTGTGTCAGCATACATTAAACCTAAAAGTGGTGCTGTGAGCTCTGATGTACGACAGGACACCTTGCACGTCTGACTGTGTCAAGAGTAACTGTTCCTGAGTGTCGCCTGCCATGCCAGTATATATAGCATCCAGCCCAGCAACATGTGAACGCTGGCACTGCATGACAGGCTGCACAATAGATCAGCAGAACTGTAAGCTGCATGAAGTTCCCCAGCATGTCATGCATACATTGCTACCACAGTCAACAACCGTTCCACTGAGGCAGACAAGTCTAGTGTCAGATCACACAAACTGTTCAAACCAGCATGAGTTTTCCTACAACAGCACCTCTGGCAGTTCCAAGTACGACAGCAGCGCTGGAACTCTGTCTGCCCAACTCTGCCAAATGGACAGCACCAATATGCAGCTTTGACACAACCAAACATGCCTGCAGCATAACTCACCCTGAGGAGGAGGCTGTTGACGCCGGCATCACTGGCCATGGAGGCAGCAGCGGCTTGCACATCGGCTCCAGGCCGCATGAGAGGCCCCATGTCCAGCGCATCCACATCGGCAAACAACGCTTGTAAGTCATTTGCAAAGTCCTGCACATGGCAAGTTGGTTTCACCACTGAGCCATGCCCACAAGCTAGTGACATAGGGCCAGCAGGCATGTACAGAACAGGCCTTGCTGAATAGGTGTTTACCGCATTAGCAAGAACCCCTAATAGTGTATAAAGGTAGGAAAGATTGATGTTTATAGATCCAAACACCATACATCTCACAAATGCATGACATGGGGACCGGTGCCAAGAGGCAGTGCATAACAAGAAAGACAACCTGCTTGATGCATGCATGTTGAACATCTTCACCTGGACAGAAACAGTCTCTTCTGTGACTCCCATGGTGATGAGGGCTCGGGCCATGGTGTTGTAGTCTGCTGACATGGAGGACACCAAGAAGGCTTGCAGCGCCTGGAATGTGAGAGGGGAGATCTTGCCCACTATACCAAAGTCAATGAAGCCTACCCGCCCATCTCGCAGCACCAACAAGTTACCTACAGTGGCAGCAGCACCATGTAGGCATGTGACAACACTGCAGGGCGCTTGCAGCTGGACTTCGTGCGCCCTGTCCCTTTGAAAATCCTTTTTAGCCTATGTGGCATGTTGTGTAATGCAGTTGCCATCATAAGGACCTACAACACTGACGGCTATTCTCAGGCAGAATCTCCAGCAGGGATGAGCACTGCACACCAGGTGAGGCGTCAACCTGGCTGCACACAACAGCAAGGCTGATACAGAAAGACTTGGCATTGTGTGTTTGCGTGTACCAAGGGAAGCATCTTCTCAGGAGCAAAACACAAGAATACATTGATCATGTGCATTCAGGATGGAGCATTGCAAAGATGGATGTGTAGCATTTGGAGACCCACCTGCATGCACATCTGCATGGAATGTCTCGCACCCCAAAACACTGCCAAACCAGGTATTCAAAGCTGTGATGAGTGTCTGCTCTGGGTCCCGTGTCATGCTTTTGATGGATGCCAAGTCTGTGAGGGGGACCCCATGCAGTCTTTCCATGGTCAGCAACCTGCAAGCAGATGGCAAATTTAGTAGCAGCATGGACAATACTCTTCACATAGACAGGGTGATCTACAGCATGGCAGCCTCCATAGTGTCAGGAGATGCAGGCATACCAAGCATTGCAAATTGCAGCATGGTAAGCAAGATGGGCAGTGCGAGGCACTGGGATGTGCAACAATGCGTTATGACTCTGTTGCTACCGTGGCCTCATGCTGAGCTAGCGGTAGTGCAGCCATTGATGATGCAGCCATCAATGACGCCTTTGCCAGTGGAAGGGGCACACTTTGTCTATCAGACACAGAAGTATACTCAATTTTAGTGGATATGCATCTGCTTATACAGCACACTGTAGTTGCAGCGAGGCTGGTGCTTCAGCCAATACCAGCAGCATGACAAAGCTGCAAGGGGGAAAGGAGAAGGGGTTGGAGGCGGGGAGGTGGGGCCGGGGGGGGGAAGAGGGAGGGTATGCAGGGTCAACAAGACAAGGCACCTTTTGCCAGACAGGTGGCGGTAGACATATGGACAGGTGGCACCTTCCCGCATGCCGCTGCTGTCCAGATAGTTTGCAAACTGCTGAATATGCTGAGCTTCCTTTTTGAAGTCCACTTCATCAAGCATGCTGCTCCTGATGTCAGAAACAATGCCAACAAGGGATGTTCTAGCCAGATCAGGATTCAGAAACTCCAAAATCTTGGTAGCTACAACCAAGAAGCTGAGGTCGGTTGTGAGAACATCTTCCACGCCTGGTTTAAGGACCTTCAAGACGACTTCCTTCTGGCTGTCGCGCAACACAGCAGTGTGCACTTGCGCAACTGAGGCTGTTGCCAAGGGCACAGGGTTGACAGTGGAGAAGACTGCATCAAGAGGCTGTCTAAGTTCATCTTCGATTGTGCGCTTGATGCCGTCCCATGGGACCGGGTCTGTCCTGTCCAAGCATTTCTGAAACTCCAGCACATATTGCTGTGGAAACAATGTTGGGGAGGAGGCAATGAACTGCCCAAGCTTGATGTATGTTGCTCCAAGCTTTTCAAACAATTTCCTGAGCACCCTTTCTGGAGGCAGAGCTGTGTGGTCGCCTGCACTCTGAGCAAACTCTCTGCATATGCAGTCACCAACTTCAGCAACAGTAAGCTTGCGGATTTGAAGATTGTCTGCGGACTGCACTGTTCACAAGACGGCTATACACGGTCACGCATACAGGTCACGCGTACATTCCAATGCCGGCAAGCGCGTTCGCAACTTGCAGCGACCGTGTAAAGCCCCGTGGCCCAGTTTGCACGGCTGTCTGCAGCACTTCCCGAGCTAGTGTTGACAGCTGCTCAAGCCTCAACACAGGGTCGTTGCGGGACCTGCGAGGGGCGGCCTGTGAGGTTGCAGCGCTGCTGAAAACAGCAAACTTGATTATAGGTCTTCGAGCGAAACTTGCACCGGCTCGCGGCAACAGCGTTTGTGATGTGCTGTGTGCGCAAACGTTGGCGCGAAGTCCTTCCCAATACATCGGGCAAGTGTGCTGTCAAGCTAGCACTGCAATTATATCAACGTCACCATCCGCCTGTGACACCCGTTTGAATGCATGAATGCATGGGTAATGTGAGTGGGGGATTGGTGTGGGGCCCTGAAAGCCCTCAAGTGTCATCAAGATGAGTGTTTGCAACGGCGATAGCGAAGTTGTAAGTCTATGCATGATGCTTTCAGGAACAACATTTTATAGGAGGTTCTTACACTTGGTGTAACATATACCAGGTGGTGCAGTTGCAGATGCACCACACTCAAAGGCGGCCTGCGGACTGGGGCGTGACCCTTCCAAGGCGTAAATGATCTGCAATATGCACTGGAAAATAGAAAACAGCTGCGCTGCTCTGTGCTGTATTTGTTTCACTGACTGCAGCTGGAAAGGACTGCCGGCCATGAGCGCTGACATGAGCAGTAAAACAAAGTGCAGACGACTATACATACATACATACAATACAGCAACGAGCATGTGCTGAAACATGTGGCCAGCGGAAATACAGGCAGGGTTCACCAACAATGCCCCCGTCTGTGTTAAGATGCACATTGTAATGTATTAGAATATAGCAGACACATGGCAGCTGCAAAGTGAGGCATGGGTTGTGAATTCACACAGGCAGGCTGTCCTTACAGGGAAATCACTTGGGACTGCTGCAAAATTGGTCCCTATAAATTGAGCTGTGCTACAACCAATGTGTGGAGGGGAATCTCGCAGAAGTCATGAGTACAACACTGCAACTAGCGTCAAATCAAAGAAACATTGGAATCGTGTGTTTATGGTACAGCAAACTCTAGTGTACAGTCTGGAGGCTATCAAGGCATACTATCAGAAGGTGATGACAAAAGGTTAGTCATTATCTGGTGACTGCTTATCTCTCAAAGATACAGCCAGCTGGTCAGGTCGAGGTATGTTGGCTCCTGTTCGTAGAAGGACAACAAGGCTTTTCACCTCTTGTACATGTCTGAAAAGCTCATGAGCGTCACACTGTGCTATAGAAACCTGCAGACAAACACCATGTTGTTCATTGTTTTGCCACGACCTAGCATAGCTGCTTGGAAATGCGCACAACTCTGGCCATGTGGAATGTGGTATTGTAAAGCACTGAAATACTGCCAGAATTGGGATGACTTGGAAAAAAGAACAGGGTGCTTCTTGACAGCTGTGATACACTGCCCAACAAGATGTGGCTGGTCATACAAGACTGGAATGCAGAAAGCGCTTGAAAGGTGCAATTGTTGCCCAACAGCACTAGTATGCGTGCACCACCAAAACTCACCTCAGAGTTTTTGTCTGCCTCAAGGTAATTGCTAAACTGCTCAGCACTGCCAAGATCCTCAAACAACACAATACCATCTCGTAGCTGATCAACCTTGATAATTGGAGATCCATCAGGTCTGCGTCGGCCAAGCACCTGCAGATCATGCAATGAACATGCGTGTCATGCATCAGCTTCTTGTGCTACTGCAACTTGCAGTAAAACTTTCATTAGTCTTGCAAAACTAGCTGGCATTCCCCTGAACTGTGCTGGCAAAAGCTCTGCGCATAAACTTACAGTATTGCATGGCAACATTGGGAGCATGATTGCATATGCAGTTGCAAAAGCAACCATGGCCTCTTACCTTGGAAAGCTCATTTTCTGCAGCAAACCAGCTGACTTTTGTCCTCAAAGTGTAAGTCAGAGGAACGTCACTGTTTGGCTGCTGTTGGATAAGAACAAATACAGGGCGAGATTGAACCCAGGGACACCCAGTGTGAACCTGCGCTCAACATGCATGTTGATGAGGCAGTGACCTTACACTGCGTTCCTCATCAACACTGATACTGGGCACCGTACCTCATAACTGTCTTTGACTTTTTGCATCTCTTCCAACTGAGCTTGCAGGTATCCCTCAGAGTTCAATGTACGCAGTAGGTCTGCTGGACTTGTGAATGTGTGTCTTGCCTACAATGATACACTGATGTTCGCTTATACTGTGTTGACTGCTGAACTGTGTCGCAGGAAAGGCACCTTTGATGGAGCATGGCCTTCTGCTGACTGCCGAGATGCAGCAGGGGTAGCCAGACTACTGGGAGATGGCCTGTCCCACTGACTTGTGACGTCCCACGCCCAGTCAATATCATCCCAGTGATCAGAATCCCAGTCTTCCTCATAGCTGATTGTCACGTCGAACTGGTCTGGCTGGATGTCAGATTCAGCACTGATACTGGGATATCGAATGCATCTCACACGACCATCCGGATATCGCAGAAGCCTTTCGGCTCCGCGTGTAGAGGTGACGTGTGGGCTGACAGCGCCGGCGCGAGCGTGCGAAGTCGTCGCTCGCGGTTTCAAACATGATCTCCTCACATGCTTGTGAGTGCTAGGGCGACATACAAATCGCGAGCTGCTAGCCGCTCGGTGCATAGCGAACATGCATAGGTTCAAAACCAAACACTTGACGTGCACTGCTGTTGTAGGCGAGGTACCGTGCTGTGTGGACGTATAATGTTTTCGCGCAAGCCTGTACAGGATTATGGAGCTCGGTATTGGAGACGACGAGTCACCGGTGCCGTGGGCAGAGGTAATTTGATGTGGTTGAGCAGACAGATGAGTAGATGTCATAGGTGGACGAAAGCATTCGGCGCCAAAAGCAGTCTTTCGGACCTTGACAAGCTGGTGCAGCTGAGCATGCTAGTGTTGGAGATGCAACCATAGCAAAGTCTGCGGGTGCGAAAAACCTTGTTCGCAGTTGATCATTGCAGTAGGCCTATGATGCACTGATGTGTGTTACACATCGTCCAGATAGGCAGTGCGCATACCAGCTGTCAGAATACTCATGATCACGACGGCAGTCCAGTTGGCTGACGTGTATACAAAATACTTAGTCGAGCACTGTGGCTACATTGAAAAGCCTGTCAAAAGTATCATCATGAAGTCAATGGAATCGTCAGAAGCAGCGCAAACTCCAAATCGCTAATATGACAGCAGCATTGACACTGTATTGTTACTGTTACGATACCCTCAGGTGGTCTTCACCTAGGTCATCATGAAGAGACACTGTACAGAGTTCCCCTCAAACAAGTTCAATTACGCATTGCCCTGACATGAAAGAGTGTAAAGCTCAATTGACATTGCTGTAAGGCATACATGGTCTTCAATGCAAAGCAGTCACACTTGCAATCGAAACAGGCAATTCATGGTCAAGACCTGCACAAACTGCCATCTGCATGCGTTGCAGATGACGCAGGACATGGCTGGCGGACTTTCCGTATCTGACAGTAGTCTGTATGCTGCAACAGTCTGGGTCTGCCTACAGGAAGCGGTTGTTGTCAGGTCTGAATCTGAAGAAGTTCATGCCAAACAGCCGCTTGTCCCTGGCCTGAGGACTATCAACTACACAGCTCTTCTGCATGATTTCCCTGCCATTTGCGGCACCATCAGTACATTCCTGCTGGCTCTTATGACCGCTTGCATCGCTACAGTGACTGCACACAGCTGGCCCCGCCTCAGGCTGGTCCTGCACTGCTACAACAGGGGTGCCCTGATGCACTTCCAGTCCTTCAGTCCCACCACTTTGCCTGAACGATGTGTCTGCTGCATCGTGGCTGCTGTGGCCTGCTGCAGCGGAGTTGGCCGCGATGAGCTGTCCAGTGGCCGGCACTCCAGCTGGTGGCAGCAGTGCAGGACCAGTGGATGCTGGAAGCTGTGCCGGCTCCTGGCCTGAAGTGGAAGCCTGACCCTGACTGTGGTCGGGTGACAGACCCTGGATGCGAAACATGAACCTTGGGGCATTGCTAGGCCTGCTGAGGGGTGAAGAAGAGGCTGCAGGCTGTGCACTAGGACCAGCTAGGGCTGCCCCATTGTGGGCAGCGACATCTGCTGCCGCAGGCTCCTGTGATTGTGCAGGTGTGAGTGCTGCACTAGGGACAACTGCTGGGCTGTCACGCTTGTTGTCAGAGGTGCTAGACGCAGCACTGACTTTGTTCTGATGGCGTCTGAGTGCTGCAGGACTGCTAGTTGTCTGATGGTTGGAGACAGGGCTGGGCAAATGTTCTTGAGGCGCCTGTGCTGATGCCTGAGCGCTGTCTTCTAATTGTTTCAGGTCGAGCCAAGCAACTCTGCGATGTCGAGGCTTGTCCCTGTGAGGCATGGCATGCTTGACACTAGCCTCAGAAGCAGTGTCAGATGCAGTGTCAGATGCAGTGTCGGACTCATGGCTATCACTCATCTGGCCCTGCTGAGATTCAGAGTGATGCTGCTCAGAGGGAGCAGCTGCTGCTTGCTGCAACTGCTGAGTGGATGTGGAGGTGGTTTGATGTGCAAGACCAAGAGCTGCCTCTGTGCAATGTAATCTCTCAAGCACCTCCCGCAATACCTGCAGCAGCATACAGTGTACATTAGCTTATGCTGTGGCTGTCCATGACCTGATCTTAGCCAGGATGCGACCATGTAATTGAACGTATGACAGTCATGTTTTGCTGCCATGATACATCTTCAAAGCGGCCACAGATGTCACAGCTGTAACACTGCTTCAATTGCATCTTTATATCTGCATGATAACAAAACAGAAGCCACCCTGAAGTACCCCCTGCAGTATCCCTTGGCTGGTGTGGATGACAACAGCCAGAAAATACAAGCAAGAGTCCTGAATGATGGATCGAAAACAAATGTACTGCAGCTGTTGGTACAGCACCGGCGCTGCAGCATGGGATCAATATAGCTGCACATGCAAGTTTCAAAATGGTCATAAGTCGTACAGCCCTGGTAAAACAGCAAAGCCTGCTAGTCCAGCCTCACATAAGCGGAGTGGGAGGTGCTCAAAAGCAAGCAGCATTGAGCACAACGCAAAACACCATGATTCAGATGCTGCGACAAGGTGCCGTATTGCAAGTACTGCAACAAAGTGAGATGTAGAGAAGAGAGCAACTGACAAGCACCTGATCCTGCATTTGCTGGTGGCCTGGCTCAGCCTGCTGAGCTAGGGTGGCCTGCTGCCTCTCCACTCTGGTCGCTCTGGCAGCAAGCACCTCTACCTGAGCCTTCAGGCGGCACTGACCTGCCGTCACATCAGGCAACTGTCAACAGTGTCCAAGCATAACGTGCATTAATGGTGCCTGCACCTACCTAAGAGTCTGCCACTACTTGGGTTGCTAGCAATGGGGTGCGAGAACTTTTGAGACCGCAGCACGGCATGTGTAGCGCAAGCAAAGAAGGCTGGGATTGACGGCAAAACTGCATTTGCTGCGTTGTAGCTAGGGCCTCTCATATTGGGCTTCCTATGAGTCAGCATAATGCGCAGCATGTCATAAGGGAAGCTGTAGCTTGCAATCAGGCATTGCAGTGAATATGGGTAGCATGGCCTCAAGCTTTGCACAATGCTGAGTGTAGATGGAACAGTGCGACGAACATGCAGCCTTGACCGCAAACAGCAGATAACACATGATTGCTTAAATGCATAACAGAAGAAATATGCAGACGGACTGCTGCCGATGATCTTTCAAGCTGATGATCTTTCAAGCTGCAGTCTAACAATATCTACTTGTTTATCACTTGCACTACACACCAGCAGACCCTTCTCAGCCTTACTACACAGCAGTGCCATTACTTGCTATTACATAGCAGCGCATGCTGCTCACTAGCTGCTGACAAACAGGTAGACCTGGAGAACCAACAGCATTTGTGTGAAGGGACAGGAGTCTGCTAGCGTAACACACGAACAGGGTGCATTACCTTGGTCTAATGTGCCAATCATTTTCGTGAGCATCTCCTCGATATACTTGTCAAGTCGCTCAGTCACCCCCTGGAAGTGGTCACAATCCTGTTCAAGGCGCACGATGCGGTTCCACATGTCCACGCCAGATATGCCGGCAGAGAACCCCGTCTCTGCAGCCAGGAACTCCTGGTCTTTCTTGATGGCTGCCACATCATCTTGCAAGTCCAAGATGTGGTTCTGCTGCCACTCTTGCTCCTGTGCACAAGGAATCACCATCAGGAAAAAGCGGACTGCCCTACCTTGGTCTGGTGAGCCTGTCGGGAACCCATCAAAATCCATCTAGAAACCATTTGAAGACCTGTCACTTTAGTAATTGACGGCAGATAGGATATAGGCCTGGACATCACCAAGGCCAATGCATACAGAAACCTCTTAGTCTGAGTCCATAACGGCTACTGTAACAGGCAAAATGCCCGGACCATCAATTGTTGAAAAATGCATTTATGAATGTGCTTGTGCCACTTACTAGCTCAGACACGGTGTAGACAGCAACAGTCTACAATAAGGTGGCAAACGTACAGCCCAATGCAACACAGCCTCTGGTACACTGAGAGGGTCATTATTGAGTAACTACAAAACACACACCGGCTCTTTGTGGTCACGCTACATGGTCTGGTCTAAGGTTGCAATGGCAACCCACAGCATTGCTATGCTGTGAATCGCCATTCACAGTATGTCAGTGTACAATACAGCGCATGATACCTCTGATGTGAACAGGCTGTCAGCATGTGAGCGCACAGTGCAGCACAACAGCATGCTGGCCAGAAAGATGTAGCTGTTGCCTGTACACACCCATTTTAAAGGGGTCAAAGGCACAACTGGCTATGGCCCACCGTTGCAAGGGACAAGGGGAGGGGGCAAGGGCAAATCAGCATAGTGATGCAAACTGTAATCTTGAAGTGATGCCGTACCTTCTGTACAGACTGAAGGCGGGCATCTTGCTGAGCCTGAGCAAGAAGGTCAACCTGCCTCTTGATTGAGTATAAGGCGTCACTCAACTGGTCCACTGTGCTTCTGAGGTGTTGCCCTGCTGTGTCTACTTGTCCCCTCCATTGCCGCTGAATCTGCTGTGTAGACCTGCAGCGCGAAAGCCTGCTGAGAAATGTTATAGCACAACACACAGGATAATACAGAGATGACTTCATACATGAGTGTGACATGAGGTGGCAGTGCAGATGTCTAGCACCCACCCAGACCAATGCTGTGTCCTGCTCAGCTAATGAATGTGCTTGACCAGGTTGCATGGCAGACACAGAGAGGTCAAGCACTGGTGTTGCAATGGCTTGATCACACATCAGTAGTGGCTGCTGAGCTGTCTAGGCAGCAGCAGCGACACAGCTGCCTTTGCCAAAAGAGTGTCCCACATGCAATGCTTCTACAGCTTGAGGCACTGCGTCATTGTCCATGCAACTTACAGCAGCAGCAGACATCCCAACTGAGACGGTCAGCAACATGTCTGTATACTGTCCAGCCAAATTGCCCATAGCACTTTGAAGCACCCGCACCTAACGAAGTACCAGATGCCATGCCCACAGTAGAAGCTCAGTGCAGCAACCATAACAAAACAACGGCTATGCAACACTGATTGCAACACTGAACATCTAGCTACCTGAGACTCAGAACTTGATCCTGGAGATCATCCAGCACAGAAGCAACCTGAGTGCTAGCAGCATCCACAGTGTCCTTCCAGCCAGCCATACTGTTGACCTGTTCCAGGATGGATCCAGTTTCTGCACTGACTGCTTGGCACTTGATCTCCAGCTGATGCAACCTGCACAATCATAGTGAGCTGACACCAGCCGCAAACATCAGCCAGAAAGGATGAGCAGGCAGGCAGCTCCCAGACACCGTTTGGTATGTGAGGCCTGACTTTGAAAGACACCAAGCTTACATCACACAACCAGCTTGCAGACATCAGGGTCAGTGGCCACTGACTTGTAATGCCTGCATACTGCACATGTGTCTAAACACCAACAGCACACTAAGCTGGATGGCATGTAAGAAGAAGAAGAATTATTAAAGACCATGTAGGGACCAGGACTGCTTGTCCTGTTGTCACTGGTCTATGTTGTTCATGTGTTGTCTCCTAAACAACAAACACTCCTCAATGAAACGAGCAACCAAATTAAGATCATTATAGTTCAAGAACACGGTAAGACTGTGTTGAGTTTAGGAGTGGAGCCATACTGCACTGCAACCTACATAGGTCCACAAGGCATTGCACAGTAAACAGCAAGTTGCACAGATAGCACTGCATGAACATATGTCATTCTGCAGGCGGTCTTGACAGGGACTCTTCATAGCTAAAGCATACTGAAGAGCAGGAGCATACCTCTGTGTATGGCTCGCGGACTTTCTAGCGCTGGCAGCAATGTTGAGCTGATTCTCTGCATCACGGCCAATTGACTGCAGCACTGGTCTGTGAGGGGTCAAAGCTTGTGACATGCTGGGAGACCTCGCAGGCGAGCATGGCTCAGTGTCCTCATCAGCCTGAGGGTAAGGGCTGAACAGAAGTTGTCCTCCTGGAGCGCTGGGTGATCTGACAGGTGGGGAAGAGGTTTCTGAGGTAGGGGAGTTTGCAGTGGACATGAGGGACAAGCAGGTACTTGCTGAGATTTTCCTCAGCCTTGCTGCTGAGGCAGGGGTGGTAGACAGGGGTTGGCAAACCCGGCTATCCTGTGCACGACCAGAAGTAAGGGTCAGGGATTTGTCAATTGTGTGTGAACCCGGTCCAATGCTTGAAGGCGGGGAATTCTCCATGTCAGCGCTGAGGTAATTTCTGTTTCGCCACAGGAAGTGATCAAAGTCTTCGCAGTAAGCCTCTTGGCAGGGGTTGTCTGCAGAGTCAAAAGGGAGTGAATGCATGTGCCACGGTGTGTATGTGTGTGTTACAACATTTGCCTGATGTAAGGTTACCGCTGAGATCCAGAGTGGTAATGGCAAAGTTATCTTGAAGCATTTCGGCAAAGTGCTGTGCACCATCAACACCGATGTCATTGCCTGCATAAGTTGCTCAGTTTAGGCAAGGTCAGGTAGCAGGAAGCAGTATCTGTGACACCCCCTGTCCAGATGGCACAGCCTGACAGTTGCAAAGTGGTGATACCTGGCATTTCTATGGTGTGAAGCTTGGTATTTGCCTGCAAGGCCTCTGCAATCACCTGTGCACCTGCATCTCCAAGTCCGCCACCTGCGGCAAGTCATGTAATCTGTGACCAAAGCTAGCATAAGAAATACAAAGCAACTTACAACGTAGTCGGACATAACTTTTAATTGTAACAGTACAGACCTTGTATTCTCATCCCGCCAGAAACCTTGTTTTGCATAATGACTTCTGCTAGACTGTGAAGCTGGTCTTGGCCTACTTGACCATGGAAGCTGACAAAATGAGACAACGGCATTGACTTACGCCCGCTGAGCATGTCAAGGAAGTCAATAAAGGACGTCATGACGGCCCCAACGATACCCCCCAGCCAAGGTGTCTTACGTATATCAACAACGTAAGTATAGCACAGCAGCAGGCTACACAGCGCCTGCAATAGCTGCACACCAAAGAATGTTAGGCGATACAGCTTGGCTGACTTCAACAATGCGGAGAAGATCGATCGCTGCTGTGTTGACACTGCTGAGGATTGCGAAGCTTATTGTGAAGTCTTCTTTGCTTGGGGATCGCGAGTTTGCTCGGGATAGTATGGAGGCTTTGGGATCGAGACTACTACGACTACTCCTCGTTCATCCTCAGCACCGAAGGCACTTGAGTCTCGGTGTAGTGGAAAGTGCACATTTCGCAGACCTAACGCCTCCTCCGAATAATCAGAGTCGAATCTGCAGAATCTTCCTCGTCAGCTAGCCCGTACGAGCCGCGCGCAAGCTGTTGCTGCAGACTGATCTTGCACATCGTCGCACAGCGGCGCCTTGTTTGCATTGCATCGCCGTGCCGTGCTTTGAATATGGCAGAAGCCTCCTACTTCTGCCAAGTTCGCGACGTAAGGGGCAACGATACACTGACCTAGCTCTACTAACTATGTCACGTCACAATGAAACGCCAACACTAGCACAAGCAAACAGTATAATGTACGCAAAGCCATGATGGAGCAAGTCGCCACACGTAATAACGCCAGTGAATTCACTGGGTGCGTTGAGCAGTTGCCGCCTCTGCAACCCGGAGAAAAACTGGTGAGAACCCTGTTAATATATATATGTTGCCAGGAGTCTTCGCAAACCAGCAATGGTTGATGCTATACATTCATGGCACTCTGTACAGCATTGCAAGGTTGCACCCAAAAGCAAAGAAATGCTCGTGCCAAGCCAAAACACAAACAGGCACCTTGCATAAACTGCATGTGCTGCTGCCCAGGTGTTGAGCCAAGTACTGGTGCCTCCCCTTGCTCAGCAGTATGAGACTGTCAAGGCTGAATGGATAAGGCAGGAGCGTTGGAAAGACGACGACTTCATTGAGCTGCTGACCGAGGGCAGTTCCGATGCTCAAGCAAAGAAGTTATGCCATGCTGTAGAAGAGTACCTGGACATGTGAGCAAACTCTTGGCAATGCTCGACAGATAAAAATCATCTGCTCTGAGCTCTATGCTATGTGATTCCAGGCCAGGAGACCTACTGTTACCCTGGCAGCACACACGTACGATTGTGTCAACGAGCTTGCCTTTCCTGCTATGACAACTTGCTGTGAGCCCTGTGAAACTGCAACCGTTGAGCTGGTCTCTCTGTAGACCCAGACACTGCACCACTCTGACGGTCATGGCGATGCTGAAGCTCTTCATTGGCAGAGATGCCTTTGGCATGCATGTAGCATGCAATGGTGACAATGACCTGCAGGCACATGGACATGCCTACCAGGCAGCTGAAGCTCATGGGGCAGCCAAGCTGGAAACTTCTGCTGGTCAATAGCTTTGAAAGTTCACTGGCAGACCCTGCCGTCAGTAGCAAGGTGGAAAAGTATACTGTGCCTCACACAGACCCCTGTGCAGCATTGCGTGGAGAACTAGGGCTGAGGACCACCCAGGCTTCCAAGATGTTTGCTGTTGGCGTATACAGGAGCAGAACAATGGCAGAGCTACCGACTTACATGGAGTATGAGAGGTATGTAAGCACTCGCATATGTAATGTGCAACAGCTCTTGACAGCTGCTTGGGCAGAACCGGGGTTGGGACAACAGACAGTATGAGTCTCAGGCGCATAGCATTACCGCTGCCACTGCAGGTTGTCTGAGCTTGCAGATTAGCTTGACTCTTTAATACGGTTGTGCGCCTTCCACTGCTAGGGATTGGCCTCTGCTGCCACTGGCAACAGTTCCTGCCTGGTGCTGTCCAGCAGTGGTGCACAGCAACACATTGGCAGTGCATCTGCTGTTTGATAAGGTCACACAGTGCACAGCAGACTTTCTGTGACTTGCAGGACAACCCCGCCTACTGGCTTCCCCCACTCTGTCTACAGATGGGTTCTGAAGCTGGATCAGTATGCTGTGGACGGCCCTCACTTTGTGCCTGACTGGATGGCTGCCATGGAGCCTTCAAAACCTGCAACTAAGAAGGTCAGAATATGCTAGTGGCATCAACTTTTGCCCAGACCGTGATGCATAGCATGCTATATACTTGCATGTGCATTTGTTGTCATCACATAGCTGTGTGGGTGACATACTGCGTGAGAGCTGGCACACAGCTGCTTATTCAGTGCATGTAGTATACATACAATCAATCATCGAATGCCCAGAGTGTAGACACACTGTAAATGTTGTGCAGAGGAAGAGCAAGCCTGTACAGACACGGACTGCAATGTGGGAAGAGGTACGACTTTGCAAGCTCACGCATGACGACGCAGCAACAGAGTATGTTTTGAGCTGCTGGCCAGTCAGTCTTGAATGTATTGTGTGCTGGAAGTGTGCATGCGCAATCAGCCTGAGGCTTGCCTTATGCTGCAAGCTTGCATTCTTCAGACTTTGGATCTCCTCGTAGTTTTTGCCGGTGCGCCCCTGACATCAGTGGATCAACCGAGACACAAGTGTTGCTTGGCCCAAAGATTGGTAATCGTCGTGCAAGATTTGCCCAAACAGCACGGCGTAGTCGTTAGGGTCGCATACGGCTCAAGCTGTGTCGTCTGACAGCGTTGAAGGTTATGTTGTCCAAAACTTCCATGAATGGCACGACTGACTGGTCCACTGCCCTGATACGCTGTCGCTGTGGCTTAACACTACGTAATTTTCAGGGTGGGGAGGTCTGAGGTTCAATTCCTACAATTGGCCCTCAGATTTCTGCTGAAATTTTCAACTTCTGATTGCCTCTCGAGAGCAGTAGCACGCTCTGCATGCGTTTTGACTGCTCTTCACGATGTCGCGCGCTCCGTGACACCCAGTCACGTGCTTGTGCATTTCACCACAGCCAGACAGCCACATGTCCCAGTATTTGAGGGGATGATGTATATGACATACATTTACAACGTCATAGCACATGCACGGTTGCATGTAGACACTGCTTCAGTATATGCTGTCCAATGTGTAGCATGGCAGGAAACATGTACACGTGCACAAACAAGTGTACAAGTAGCTTATGTGCATTGATTGGGGGAAGCCCAAGTTGCGTGCGCCCTGCTACAACAGCTTTTGTGCCTTCAGCTATGTATGGACAAGTGAACTCACATTGCGCAGGGCTACCGCTTGGTGCACTCTGCTTATGGATATGGCAATGAAACAGTCCTGGCCAATGATCCCCATGAACACCCTTTCACCAGCCTAGATGATCCCTGGGCTATCGAAGATGCTCGCGCCAAGAGCAACACATGCGTCAAGTGCTTCCGCATTGGCCCCTGGGCATTTCCCATTGAGTTCACAGATAAGACGCTACCTGCAGGTGGGGCAAGTCCCTGTATAGGTGAAATAGGTTGTGCTGCAAGGCGTATGTCCATACAGAGTAGTGCGGATAGTATACTGGTTGAAATTCTCTGCAGTGCAAGCCGTGTATGCACAGCATTCTTGAAGGTCTGAGGGCAGGACTGATAGCTGCAGAGCACGTGTGTGCGCCAGGGAGCGGCATTCACACATGCTGCCAATCAGCCTTATCAGTGTTTCGTGTCTGCCCAACAGCTCACATGCCAACGGATATGCCTGTCGTTTCGGCAGCAAGCCCAACAGTGTGTGTTGTCACAGGCTCGCCCCTATTGTACTTCTATGACCGCGACTACTGGAGCACAGCCAGAGCTTCCTTAGCGCTGGCTAAGATTTCAGATGCCAGAGAGTCTGAATTATTGTCACGCAATACAGAGCTGATGACAAATTGCGACACAGTGAGCACAGAGAATGCTCAGCTCAAGGCCAAAAACGCTGCAATACAGCTGCAGCTGCACAACTTGATGACACTGCACTTGAAGGTGGCAAAGGAGCTTGTTGAGCCAAGCCGCTTCTGGGAGTTGCCAGC
>KN805300.1:1399-22037 GCA_000818905.1 Trebouxia gelatinosa | reverse complement strand
CTTTGCAAGCATGTGGCATGCAAGTTTCAAGAGGTGACAGCGTGTGACAGCATGGCCCAGGCAACATTCACAGGGTAGCATGGTAAAGATAGAGCGGCAGAGGAATGCGCACAGCTACATCAGCGCAGCTGTCAAGTCTTATTCAATCATGTTTCCACACATAAGTCTACTATACATTGAACATGAGGTATCACAACTAACCATCCCAATCTTGCAGGATCATGCTATCAGCAGCAGAGCGAGCTAAAGCGCAGGAAGCACAGCGCAAAAGGGAAGCAGTCAAAGCCAAACCAAGGTCAGGAGCTGCAGCAGACATTGGCAAGTTTGAGCAGCACACCAAGGGGTTTGGGCAGAAGATGATGGAGAAAATGGGATACAAGGCAGGGCAAGGGCTTGGAGCTCAAGGGCAGGGCATTTCCAGACCTGTAGAAGCCAAGCTCAGACCGCAGAAAGCTGGTCTTGGTGCTGGAGGACACACCGAGCATAAGCTGTCACTGGAAACTGAGCAGCCCAAAGCAGAGCCTAAGGTACGCTTTCTCCTTTGGACTTGGCCAGCTGTACCGCTGCTCTACCAGCTATAGAAGTCTTGCATGATGTCAGTCCTCATGTCAAAGCCGGTCTGGNGTCACACAGCTATGGAATGAATGATAGCTTCAACAGATGGCTGTGCTTGGCCTGCCATACTGGTCGCCAAGAACAAGTGAGTGTGGGAGTTGTGGGATAGAGACACCTACCCTGCTTTTGGGTTTGCATGCACTGACACAGTCTTCAGGTTTCTGCTTTGAAGAACCAACTGTTTCTGTCAGCCGATGGGGCTTAGAGGCTTGTTTGTTTGCCACACGCTTGCCAGCGAGCAACTGCAGGGTATAAGAAGTTGAGTGCTTATGACAAGTGAAAGCGTACTGGTGAGACCTTGAAGCCTTTTGACATGGTTGCACATGCAGATGGATGTTACTTGAGCAAAGATTTGCCTTGCAGGAGCTTGGAGTACTGTTGTTACGCCCTCAACAGCAAAAACATAATACACCTCGCAAAAATCTATCTGCTGGGAGAATACCGAAATGTAAATTTGAGCAATGACTGACAGCAACGCAGACAATCTTGTAGGCAGTGTATACTGTACATTGTCATGCAGGCTGTCGGATGCTGACATGTCTCTGCAATGTGAGGTTGGGCTATTGCATGCCTCATTGCTCAACCTTGNCTTGCTAGTAGCAAGACTTCAGGGAGCCACTGGCATTGCAACAGGAGCTGCCAGCAGCATGTATGAGCAGGCTTCTTTCTTTGACATTGTGGATATGGCTAAACTGCCCGTTTGTGACATCTGCAGTAGTATGACACACTTGACCTTTTGAATCGCCCGCCATCTGATCACATGTTGATTGCATCCTTGCTGCGGTTGGGATGTCACAGCTGTGGGTGTTCAGTTCTGGGTGCAGCTGAGAGCTGCTNGCCATGCTGGTGTGCGCATGCAAGCAAGCAGCACCGACCTTTTTGTTTGATGAGTTCTTGCATGAGCTGGTGCAGGAGGTGGTGAAGAAGAGTTGCTGCCGCAGAGCCCACAGCGTCATCTTGCATGCCCAGCAATATCTGNACTTGGTATGAAGCAGCAGGCAGCAGCAATTTAAGCGCCCACCTGGGAGGTTTGTTGCTCGAGGATGCACGCAAGCCAGCTGCAAGGCGTCCAGCTGCAACGTCTGAGAGGCGTGGCCCACAGCTCTCTGCAGCATAGCCTCAGGAATGGCAATGCTACCTTCCCCTGGAATGCTCACTTGCTCTAGGTCCTGATACAGCCCCAAAGCTCTAGCAGTCTTCAGAATGGCAATCAGCGTTGCTACCTGAATCACACCACTGGTGGCATAGCATTGCGCTACATATGGCATGTGAAGCATTAATTGTGAACATGACAGTGCGTTTATGCAGGTAGGAGTGTCAGCATTCTTTGTGAGATTTTGGGTGTCTTTCCAAGAGGCATAGCACCAATTTGGATGTGGCTCTTGCCTATCTGTCTTATCAGTTCTGTGCATGCTGTGCTGGCACTCAGACATGCTTGGTTGAACTCACACAGCAAGANCCTCAACGGCAGCGCTCCATGGGGTAGTCAATGTTCAAGCTGGCATCCTGAATAGCATATCCTTGCATCTATGGTGCTGCATGCCTAAGCTTGTTGACAATAAGGCTGGTGAAAGGTGTCTGCATATGTATATGCCATTGCGACACAGCAGGAACCAGATGTATTGTGGCAGCCCAACTGACAGCACCAGCTGCATTCCAGGCAAAGTACTGTGTGCCACTGACCACCACTGGCTTGACAGCCACCACAAAGAATGCATCTTTTGACAGCACTGGCATGGTCAACCATCCTCATTTCTCAGATCTCAATCAGCCATGCTCTTGTCAGCCTTCACTGCCTTGCCCTGCCAGCAATCTGCCAAGAAGGAGCTTCTGCCCAGGGAGCTGCTCTTACCTGTGAGCATCAAGACATGATGTTGCACACACAAAAGCTCTGGCAATCAATTGGTGGACTCATAGGGGCCTTGGACGATGCAAATCCACAAAGAGTCAGCGCAGACATGCATGGAGTCGCCCTNATGCTAGTTTCAAAGACTGGTGACATTGCAGCCCCTGGTGGAGCTGTGACAGATGGCTTGCCGTCCTCATCAGCCAGTGCACGTGCCGACATGTCATGTTGCACTCTACATTACGCTGGATGGTGAGCATNTGACATGCATGTTGTGCGGCCTTCAGGATACATAGTCAACAGTCATGTACAGCCACACATAAAACACCATGGGTATGCACCTAAGCAGCGTGATACAACAACATGACTGGCATGATCAGGCATATTGTAGCAAGCGCCTTGACTGTGTACGCACCACAAACTGATAGGCTTCATGCATGGCTTTGTGATTTTTCAGGCCCAGCTCTGAGTCCATAGGCATGCTGCTTTTTGCAGTGCCACTGTCCACAGAAGAAGCAACTGATGGCACAGTACTAGGGCTGCCGTTAGTGTCTGATTTTGGGGGCTGTGTCTGAAGTGCAGCTAGTTCCATGTCCTTTTCATTGAGCAATTTCTGCAGATGCTGACATTCCCTTTCAAGAAAGTCATTTTCTGCATCCTGAATGGCATGTTCTTGCATCTTCAAAGACAGCTCATGCAGAGTCGAAGACAACTCCTGCAAGCGCTGTTTCTCCCTTTCCCTGCACCGTGCGTGTTCGTCAACAGAGCACCTCAGGTCTGGTGCATGACGGGCAACAGCATGCCCGAAATATCAAAGTGGCAGCAAGNGAGTGTCCTTGCTGGAGCTGTCACACCAGTCACAGCTGTCAATGCATGAGGCACAGTGCATCTATCCAAATACCACGTGAGGGATGTTATCCCTCGGATGTGGAATGTCCGAGGGAATGAGCNTACCTGCACCAGCACCCATGTCATGGTGTAGAGCTCTATGGCTCAAGCTGTCTTGATCGAGAACATGCAATACTAGCATGTTGCAGATTCTTTGGCACCGATTGAGCGCATGTGTTACAGCGCTACATGAATAAGCACCGGTGTCAACCCATTGCTTATGCTGTCTTGACCAGCAATCATGCGAGCNTCGCAACATAAATGATCGCTTGCAGGCTCATTCAGCAGCACCGCAATGAGCTAGAAAATGACATATATGCAGAAGGCATTGAACACATCAGGAGGTTGCTGTGCACCGACTTCTCATCCTTATGCCCAATGCATGCTCTGTACGACACTGGAGAGCTATGACCAGGTGGGTAGAGCATG
Source organism: Trebouxia gelatinosa (assembly GCA_000818905.1). Lineage (NCBI taxonomy): Eukaryota > Viridiplantae > Chlorophyta > Trebouxiophyceae > Trebouxiales > Trebouxiaceae > Trebouxia > Trebouxia gelatinosa. The sequence continues at coordinate 18,259 of KN805300.1, read as the reverse complement.
CTGCGCTTAGACCTTGCAAGGCTATCTTTGCAGCATTGCTTGTTGCGCACCATTTTCCTTCCAGCGACAAGATTAGATGGTGCAGGTTAGCTGACCTCGGGCATCATGGTGTGTAAAATTAACAAAAGTGATTCGCTATGAGTGTTACTGACTTCAAATATGCAACTGCAATGACTATTTTGATTGAGGTGAATGACCATGAGTGGTGTTGACCCATTACTGAAGGGCTGGGTAATGTAAACATGACATAAACATGGTATCTAAGCCTGCTGTGTATTCAATCATTGCCAACCATACTGCTGATGCAAACTCAAGTATACCAGTCCACCTTCCTACGACCATAGTATTGTTTTGGCGCTGCTGTATTGAGGGTGGCATTGACCTTGGCTTGATAGGCTGCTTCAGCAGCTGCATTAGCAGCTGCCTCTTCCTGTAATTGTCCTTGCTCAGCAGCCTGCCGCTGATGCTTGGCCATTATTTGCGCCTGCAGTTCAACCAACGAGATTTTGTCAGGACATGAACCTTGCTCATGCTGACTTGCTAATTGTTAGGGAGAACAGACAATGCCAAATTAGGGCCGGATGGNTGCTGTGCTGTGCTGTGTGAGTTGCTGCACAGGCGGACCTATAGCCCTGCATTGTATTTGAGAGTATGCTGCCTACATCAGCTTATGTATACCACTTGCAGGCACCAAACGCTTCTGTCCTTGCATGTCACAGGTATGACCTTTCTGGCCTTCGCCTCAGCCTCGACTCTGTCCACCGCTCTTTTGCTGACCTGGCTCCCAAGAGTCTGATGCCCCATGCCACCTTTCTGTGGTGAATCTACATGCAAGCATTGAGAGCTTCAATTCCGCTTTCTGGAATAACACAGCNTTCAGGATGGCAACGCCACACCTGCTGCTTCTGAGGCTGCCCCTACAGGCAGCTTGAATGTCAGTGCCAGCCCCTCAAGTGCCTTTGCTAGCAGCAGAAGCACTCCTCAGCNTGACATTCATGGTATCCACCATGAAGCCAAGAGCCATGGCGGCATGTGTGGCACAGGTCGCCATTGGCTGCTTGGCTACCGGGCCCCGTGTTCTGCATGCCCAAACCAGCGCCATCCATGCCTCATAGCTGTGCCTCAGCACAGAGGCGTCCCTATGTCAGCAACCGGAAATGCCTAATGGTGATTGACTGCGTGGAGTCATGTTGAATGTGCCACTGTGCTCAGCCAAGGCAATCTGCTTGAGCACTGCTCATGGAATGCAGGCCTTGATTGGTCACTGCTTGAGCCATATTATGTAGCTGCTATNACAGAAGCTGACACACTGCATGGCCAAAAGAAGTGCACCATGCTGGTTTTGTGGATCCCATGTCTCCCACAGCCAGGAACGTAGCTTGTCACTAGCAATGATGTTGCTCTGTCTCCAGAGCTCTGACAGGGCGCTGTCTGTGGCTGAGNGCATGTCATACATGTCATCCACAGTGGTGGCTTCCTGCAGGACCTGCCTCTTGTCGTCGTACTGCTCCTTGTGCACAACCTGCAAGGCAAGGCATCTTGGCAACTTGCCCACTTAGAGATTTTGAGACCAGGCAAGGTGAGCTTGAAAAACATCACAAGACACAGGCTATCACAATCAAAACNCCGGCTACACATGCAAAGTGCTGTGCTTGATCACTCTGCAGTAATCAAGACAGGCCAAGTGTGTCACCTGGAGAAGGGAGGCAAAGTGGTTGGAGAGGCATGTGGCACACCAGTTGTGNTACATGCTGACACGCTGCTGTGCCTGCTTGATGAAGTTACTATGTCTGGCACCATGTCCTTCTTGTGAGGGCTGTCAGCGCTGAGCTTGGGCAGTGTGCATTGCAGCTGGTCCACTCAGCAAATTTTATTGCAAGCTCTGGTAAAGATTATACCTATATGGAACAGGTCCGCAGCATATACATTGGCAGTACTAGGAAGTAGCAATGCATGGAGATAGCTTTGACAAGCATGTATGCTTGCTGCCCGACAAAGCAAGCCGTTTTGCGGTAATCTTCAATTTCCTATGGGTGGTGAAACTTTTAAGCCCTTCCAGCAGTGAGGCACACAGTACAGCATGCTACGCATTTCAATAAGCATGATACGATGCTTGAATGAAGGCTGCTCAGTGTTTCACAGGAAGGCCACGTTGGCACGCTGGATGTTGAGTTTGACTCGCCGACTTCAAGCGTAACACCAACAACTGCGTGCACTGTCGCCCTCACTGTGTTTGCAACATCCCACAGTGTACTGTTCACAACATTTGTTACACAAACTTTGAAGCCTGGCGGCACAGCACTCATTGTTCGCTTGTCTGCTGCTCTGACTCAATTGTGTGCATGAGCTGATTGTACTCAGGTAAGTTACCAGCTTGTAGGCCAAATCCTTTGATTTGGACCCCAAATTCCTGCATGCCAGGCACTGTCAGTAATGTCCAAAGTTTCACGCANTTCCATTGGCGCATTCTCATCTTCATCATGCCAGAAGGCTCGGATGTGCTCTGGCGAGACATCTGGGTATTCCCCTTCGCCCTGTCCATGCAGACTTTGCTGTTGACCCTGTACACAACACAGCCACATATGCCAACAGACACGCTGTCATCATGTGCCAGGAGTGAGCAATGACAAATGCAACTTGGATTGGCATTGCCACATAACGCGCAGAACCTGGCATCAAAAAGTCATGGACCTCTGACACATGTCAATCTGTACATCAAGACAGACGTGAATTTGAGATACAATCATTCAAATAACCTATGCCGTTGCTGATGAATTTATTTTGTTGAGCATGGGTGTGCACAGTGACGTCAGCTGTACAGGTCAGCACAGCTGCACAGCGTGGTCACCACTTGCTTATGATGTGGCCATCAGACAAAGGCCTTTTTGTGCAGACACATGCATGCACTCTGCCTGCATACCTGCTGTAAGGCTCCTGACTTTGCATGTCAACTCTTCGATTTGTAACCCAAGGAATGTTTTCAGTATTTGAGATTTTTTCACTGTATAGAGTATGTTCTAGACTGGCACTTTTGGCGCAACCCTCCAGCAAGCTTGACCTGCTTGAGGTGTAGCTGCAGACAGCTTGTACACTTGACAAGGTCTTGCTTAGTGCACTGCAGTGCTGCAGCTCTGCACAGGCCTGCCAGGAAGCTACGCTGCACGATTCAATGACTTAAGTTATCAAGGCCATCATCTGGCAGCTGTAAATCTTATCAAACATGTCAAGCCAGTCAATTCTGCTCCTGTTATGCATCGCTGCTGTTGGCATGACCCTTGAGCCTGATGGGAGTATCAGCTCACAAGAGCGTTCACCCCTCTTCCCCCCCCCTTCCCCCCCTGAGTTGTCATGCTTTCAATTGACATGAGTCTTTCAATGACAAAACCCATACCTTCTGTGCACTGCTGCTGTTGGCACAGGCTTCCAGCCAGGCTTCATTGTGTGCCTCAAACTTGAGTGCTCTCAGCTTGGCTGCCCAGTCCTCATCCAGATCACTCACCACATCCAGGGCCTGGTCCGCAGCCTTCACAATTGCTGCATTTGTCTCATGTAGAAGGTCTATCAAGCAGAAGACCACCTGCATGCACTTACAACCCATCACCTGCAAACTCCTACACATTGCGCAGGCTTAGCCTACAGCCTTGATGTCCAGCACAACTGATGCACAGAGCATGTGCATTGTGCAGATGGTCATGCGCACAGATAGCGCACTTAAAAGGTGTCCAAAAAACACCCGACACAACACGTATGCTTGCACAGTTGATACGTTGCTTCGTGTCTCAGCTGTTTTGTGCACAACAGCATTTGCAAACGCATGGCATGATGCTCCAGAGCACTACATAAGTGTAATCATAAGCAATGCACTCAGTAATGTTTGCATTACTTGTAAAGTGCAAACACTTGGTAATAACACCTTACAGGAGAACATGTCAGCACACACCGTTGTTCTGCTGCAAAAGTTACATCACATGGCACACCAGTTATAGACAATTGTGGAGGAGGAGGATGCATACAGGTTTTGGCCAGCCAACAAGTCTGATCACCTATGTGTGGCTGCCAACACAAAATACTCAATGGTGTCAGCACCCTGTGGGCATACCTGTGTGCTCTCAAGCAGCACAGTCCTGGTGGCCCGGCACAGGAGCAAGGGCAAGAGGGAGTGCGCTATCTGCAGCATGAACTCCTCATCCTCCCGATTCTCACCCATCAGCTCGCACAGCATGTTCACCTGCAAGCATTTGACACAACCTAAGGGCAGGGTGTGGCAGTACTTCTGCCCAGATGTCACAAGGACTGCTGGGTGTTTGGATATTGGCTGCATGATAGTACTCTCCACGGGTGCAGGAAATTGACCACATGGGTCTTGCACACAGCAATCACTTAGCCTCAATGTTTGAACAAGTCCAGAACATGCAAGTGTCTCATGCAGAATGCTGAGCAGTTTGGGCCGATTCAAACAACTATGAGGCAGCAGCACAAGTGTTGTGCAAACATCATGCAGGATTAGGCACAGTCAAGTGCATGTGTGGAGGCAAGGACAGCAACGCAGACAAACTGACAGACAGACAGACATCCTGCAGGTCCTGTCCGTGGATGGCAAGGGGCATGATGTTGCAGAGCATGGCTTTGCAGAGCATGACACATGAAGAATGTGCAGCCATCATCTGCAGTGCGCACTGGGTTGAGGGAAATGGGATGAGGTAGTTGCATGAGGATAGTCAGTATGGGGCCAGCTGCAGGGCAACAATTGCTGTGAGGGTAGTACAACAAGGCCAGTCGCGTGAGGCTGCAGCATGAAAGTTGTGGCATGAGAGCAGTAGCATGTGGGCAAGGGGGCTGACCAGTCCAGTGGAAATGAGCTGTGGGGCAGTGGCATCAGTGCAAACCATGCCAACAAGCATGACCACCTCCAGCAGGATGTCGTCCTCTGTCAGCCCTGGCTGGGCATATCCTGATAGCAGCACAGGCTTGGGCATGTAATCTCATGAGAGCATGGCTGACATTAAAGGATTAGAATGCTTGATGACTTGCCGTGTAATGATAGGTCATATGTTGGGCATTTGGGCACAGCATGTAAAGCGCTGACACATGCATCTTGGGTGATGGGTCCAGCAGCAGTGTAGTGTAGCAGCATGTGCGTAAGCATGATGTCATGCAGGTCAGATAGAAGTGTAGCACACAATCAGACGATGATGGCATACCGCCAACATGCTGATAGGTGTTTTGGCATGGGCCGGAGTGCGTTGGTTGAAGTGGGTATGGAGGTGAGCAGAAAGGTAGGCAAAAGTGCACTGGCCACAAACTGTTCAGGTGTTGTTCAAAGGGAAACTTATCAAGGTGATTGCTAGCATGCAATTCTGAAGACAGGCAACAACAGCTCAGTGGTGTTTTGCTATGGGGTCTGGCAGTGGACCAGGGGCTGGGCTAGCCATAGCAGCCTTACAGGCTGGACACAAATAGCGTAGGCATAGTGTTTGCAAATTTTGCTACTACAGCATTTTACAATGACCTGCACCAGGGTAGACAGTATTGTTGCCAGAATCTGTGATGACAACATAGGTCACAGCAAAAGTTTTGCAGGCAGGCAACCACTTGGGCCCATCGTATCCTATCCTCTCCTCGCATGCATGCATGACTTCCTGATCAGGAGTTCACCAATCAGCCCACAGACCATCTCAGCATACTTGCCACCATGTGTTGTAGAGTCACTTGGACTGCACATAGTACAGTCAAATTGAGCAAGCTTACCAGCCAGCAGTGTGAGCAGGTCATGCTTGGCAATGAAGGCAGGCCAGTCATAGGAGGGTATGTCCAGGTTGACCAGGATGCCCAGCACCTCCACAAACAGGTCACTGTCTATGTCTGGAGCCTGCATACTACCATGCTACTTTACCACGTGGCTAGTGCTTTGTGAGTGTTTGACTTCATCAGCTGTAGAGGTTGCCAATGCACCTTCTGCACTGTCTGCTCTGTCTGTACAATGAAGCATGTTGCTTTGCACTGCTTGACGTACATACCATTGCCTGCTAGGGTCAGCAGCGTTCCCTACACTATTGCACTGGATGCTGCAGAAAAGCTCATGAATAATGGCATGAACAAAACAAGGCTGTGTGCAGTTGCATTGCAAGTATTCTGGGCAGTCCTCAGGGATTTTTTGCTGTGTCCGCAGCATGCTTGCAGAGCTGCTGGTCAGAGTGCTTCTGCCGAGTCTACAGCTATGTGCAATTGCAGTGAAGTAGCAGTGTAGTATGCTGCAAGCATACAGGACCAAGTAATGATTTTCTCGTACCAGATGTGCCTTTTGTGCCTACACTTTTGTGCATATACCGCTGCCTATTGTATTCCATCACAGCAGCCGCCTGTGAGTGAGTGAGCCATGCAAACATATGTGGATTCTATACCCAAATGCTTGACACAGTATGGACAAAACTTGTTGTGAGCAGTCTTGGGCACAGAACTTGACACAGATGTTGATTGCATGACAAACAAGTAACAATTGCACAAAATGACAGTATCACGTCCAGTCACAAAGGGCTTTCACGTAGCGGCATAGTCTGGCGTCTGCGACATGCAGTGGCTGGGCAGTACAGCAAGAAGAGCTTACATGTAGCAGCTGAGCAAGCTGGTCCATGTAGGTTAGGAAGCCGCCTTTGATGCCCAGATCACTTTGCTGGCTCAAGTTCCGCAGCACCTTGAATAGCAACTCATCCCTGGTCTGGAAAGCCCGCTCTAGCAACATGGCTAATCTGTCACCACCACACAATGCCTGCAAACAGCAAGATGATGGTGAGGTTCATACAGGACAGACTGGCCTCTGAGCACGCTTGTTGATGGTTATTGGTAGCATATTATACACCTAGCTGTGGTGCTGGTTCTGCTCACAGCAAAATCAAGAGCACTCAAGTGTGAAGTTGGGCGCTTTACGGGTCTATATATGTAGCTAGGTCGGCAAATCACACCTGAGGATGCAGTCAACTTATTACCAACACAAGCTAGACCCTTGCTCAAACATGTCACTTAGCCTCTCTAGAACAAAGTCAGCATTCAAGTTTGCCAGCTGGAGGTACTGATGTGTGCTGCAAAATGCACCATTGGGTCTGTCATGGTGTACCATCCTGACTCACATACAATCTCCTGATGAGAAAGCAAGAAAGAAAGGCTGTACAATCCTGATTGCGCATGCAAAATGTGAATTGGTGTAGGTTTTTGTCCTGTCAAGAGCTAACACAGTGACTGGTGCAGTCTGTGTAGCATTGACTGCCTGCGCATGTGACACAAGAATGACAGTAGAAGCCTGCCACCTGCAACAAGACTGCATGCATGCAAGCATGTTCAGCACTGGCCATGTGCTGTGCTAGCACCATGTATACTCACATCACAGGTGACAAGCACTCAACTAGCTGCTATCTGCTCACCTCAGCTATCCTGTTGTTCTGGGTGAGGTTGACAGCCAGGGCAATGAGCTCTGGTGTGGTGGTCAGGTCCGCCACATGCATCAGCAGGTCCAGCATGATGGTGACAGCATCTGTGTAGATGAATGTGGACTTGTGGCGGTCGTCTTGTGAGATGTGGTACAGCAGGCCTAGTGCAGTCTGCCGGAACCGGCTATCTCGGACAAGCTGGACAGCCTGCAGCGTGCTGTGACAAGCTGATTGAGTGCATGATAACATCTGAGAGAGTATGCTAGCCAGAGCTTCACGGCAGCATCACCCAACACAAAAATGTTTGCAGCAACAGCAGTCACAAGCGGGGCAAAGCCCCATAGGCGTGATGACATCTGAGAGAGCAATACAGCCATAGTTTCAGGAGAGCTTGAATGCAGCATCAGCATCACTCAATACAAAAGTGTTTGCAGCAACACATATGAGTCACAAAAAGGTCAAAGCCAAACAGGCTGTACTTGCCATACAAATGGCAGGCATCACAACTGTGTATACAATCAGGCATGACTACCTTTGCAACTGCATAGCTGTACTAGCATTGGAAGTATTTTCAATGGGCAACGCATGGCAACATTTGGCGTCTTGATGACAGGTCAATGATCCACTCTCAATCTTGCTTATGTGAGCAGTCTTCCTTGTGACAGCAGGAGATGAACTCAGTACATGCAAAGATGCTGCTCTGCTTTAACTCCGCAATATAAGCGAATGTCACATACATGACAATACACACAACACATATAGATCGCATGCACAAGGCATGCCATGCGATTCACCCTACCCTAAGCAGGCCATGCTATTTTTCCTACCCTAGGCAGTATACCCTGCTTGACCATCTCATCCTTCAGCACAGCATCAAAAGACAGATTGTGCAGTAGCCGCAGCACCGCCATGAGCAGTACTTCATTGTCTGTTGCTAGCAGGCGGGCAAGCTGAGGGACAGCATCACATGCCGCCATCTGGTCCTTGTTCTCCTGATAGATTGACAGCTTCTTCAGAAAGACAGTGGCCAGAATGAGCAGCTCAAGATTGCTGCGCCCCAGCATCTTGACCAGGTAGACCACTATGCCCTGCAACAAGCATAGCATCACAGGCTGTCAACTGGCTATGGCCCTCCCAATGCATTGACAGCTTCTTCAAAGATACTCTGAACAGGGTGAGCTACTCTAGATTGCTGCAGCTGACCATCTTGACTCAAGATACCAGTATGACCTGCAGCAGGCGCAGACATGTAACCTGGTTCCTGAAGAACCACAACTTATGCTGGTGAACTGCCAGCTTGTTAGCAATGGCCAGAACGAGCAGCTGCAGACCACCATCACTACTAACAGCTTGCTGTGCATGGCACAATGAACTCCAATGTAGGCTGTGGTGTGGTCAAATCAAATTATGACGGCTTTACAGACAATTTGGTCAATAAGAAAACTGATAGTTTTCTTATAGGTTGCTGTGGCATAGCGTCCTCACTGATTGCTATGCTCAGCAGCAGACTAGCACACGTTTGCACAACATGACTTGTGCTCAGCTGCTAGTTATCATGTCGGCCTTTGCAAATGCATTGCACGTACAAGCCGCCTGACGCAGCCCAGGCTGCATCACTGCCTGGATTGAGGTGTCTCTGCACATGCAACCTTGGCGCCAGCTGCGCTATTGTGCTAGCAGCCAGTCATTGCCTGGCAATTGCATCTAGCTGCCTGTTGCTACAGCATGCTACAACACATGACTACACCTACAGGCACAGGCTTGTACTTTCACAAAAGGCGTTGAAGCTCCTACAGACCAGGTGCTTTGCGTAAGAATGGATGTGCCAGGGTAGCAAGCAATTGGGACAATTTGTCGGCAGATGCCATGCACAAGCAACACTCACAACCTCAAATTGGAGGTGTTGCCTGCCGGTGACCTTGAAATCTAGGGCTTGGCTTACTGATGGCATCATGGCCATGATACACCTCTCTTTGATGCAGCAAAGCAACGCTGACCTTCTTCTTGACCTTGCGTTCAATGTTATCATCAGTGCTACAAGACAACTGTCTTTGACGCAGCGAAGCATAGCTAACCTTCTTCTGCATCTTGCGCTCAATGTCAGCATCCTCAGACAGGTTGAGGAGCAGGTACGCACACAGGTACAGCAGCCGGTCCTGCTTCTGCACCGCTGCCAGGAAGCGCCTCTCTTTATCACTTGCAGTGCCATCGACATCCTTTGCTGCTGCAGTTGACAGCGTGATGCCTTCTTCCTGCAATGGTAGCTGCTGTTGCTGATCAGGCCCATACATGTCACACACATTCAGACAGATGTTACAGAGACGCAGCAGCAGGTGCAGCAGGCTGAGGCAGCTGTGGAACTGCTGACTAGTGCCAGTGGCAGTGCAACTTTTAGTTTTATGTGGTTCGTAATTACAATAATAAACTAACAATATTGGATGTGTCACTGGAGTGAAGCACTGGGGTTTAAATGTTGATGCCATGGGCACTGGGGTCTAAATGCTTGATGCCATGGGACCAGCCCAACGTTTGGTAAGCTTCTTCAGCTCAAGACACTTATGCATATAAGCAGAGCGACTTGTCTGCTGGTTATGTTGCAACTGGGTGGCGTGCCTCCATTCAACGTGTCTGTCAATGCATGTCAGCAAGGCATTGACGTGCACATGTTTGCAAGCTGCACAAGTCAAACACATGCAAATTTGAATGCAAGTTTGCCTAGTTGTGTCTTGAGGTAGGCTGCATGCAGCTCTGACCGCAGCAAACGGAACTTGCTTAATGTTGCTTATTACAGTACGTATATTGGCGTCGCTGCACCAGTATTCCTGCTGGGCGCTGTGGTATTAACAATCCCTGCCATTGCTGCTGCTGCTGCTGCTGCAAACAATTGCCATTTGGCTGATTGTACAACAAGTGTAGCCTGGGCTGCCTTATGCCATCAGAAAGACTTCTGCTGATGCTGCAGCAACTGTAGCCTGGGCTGCCGATGCTACCAGGAGTGGGTTTGCTGAGGCTCTGCGTCCCCTGCCACATGCGTCCTGTTACTGTTCTGCTGCTGCTTTCCATGTACTGCTTACTTTGCATACTGTTGCTCCAGCATATGACAGTTGCAACTGCTCCCCCCACCGCTGCTGGCAGCGACATGAGTCAATCAGACAGTCTGTGCTTGCTGTTGCGCCTACAAGGCTGCCACACTGCCGCTCACGCTTGCTGCAAGCCCATACCCCAGCTAGAGTGCTCCTGTTGTCGCTGCTGGTGTTGATGTTGTCAACACACATTTGTGCTGCATAGCTTCTTATATCTGCTGTGCATAAGACCCAGCTGAGACTTGCTGCCAGCCCTCTCTTGGTTATGCAGAGTCTCAGTCTGTTGTGCTGCGATTGCTGTTGTTGCTGCTTATTGTGTCATTTGTGATGTCATTGTGCTCTTCTTGTCTGCATGTATGCAGCCAGAGCACCTCCAGAGGAGTCTACTGGCATACATAGTCAAACACAAGCAAGTGGAGTCCCATGACAAGCTGTGCTGCAGTAGCATCAGTGCGATGCTTGGTATGTTTTCATGACCTCATATGTGGAGATTCTGTCCTTTAGAAATTGTCGACATCCTTTGATCCAAGCTGTTTTGAAGAGCTTAGTGCAAGCCAGTCACAAGCTCTTGCGTTGTACCTCGTGTGTGTCATATCAATCAGGGGCAGATTTACCTTGATCCTGTGCTCTGTTCTCTTGATCTCCAAGTCCAGAACCTCCAGGGTCATGACTCCTACTTGGTTCTCAATCAGCAGCTGATGAAACTGACTGAAGTTGCTCAGCACCAGCCACACAGACTGTATCGCTATGCACAACTCCACGCTGCGTTTGCCATCATCCCGCAAAACACGTGCCAGCGTCGGGAGCAGGGTTGCATGTGACAGTAGAGCTTCTAAGTGTTGGGCTTGCTTGAACAGGGTTGCTATGCAGCTGGCTGCCTTGGCTTTGTCCTTGACATCATCCTCATACAGATTTTCCTGCAGGCATGCAATCAACCAGTCAATCATTGGGGATAAACAGGGCCCAGCAGCAATGCATCAGTCAAACCTAACAGGAAGACATCTTGACATCAAAAGCAAGCTTGGCCTGCTCTGTCTGTGACAATCTCAACAGCAAGGCAACAGCACAAAAACAGTGTGTGCAGGCTGTATCGCCACTTACATTCAACAATGCAGTGTTTTGAGCATCGCAACAGAGTGGGCATCGCTGTTGCATGGCTACTCTTTGAATACGTGCACAGTCCATCAATTTGCAGGCTTGCAAGACATTGTGAGCCGCTGATAGCACTAATTCACAACAGCATGCCGCAGCAGGTCAATGCCCATTGGAGTGTTTGCACCGTGCTGTGGATATACTGCAAGGCTGCTGTTGTACAGTGACATGCTGATGTATGTAGTCATGTTGCAGCTCATATGCAGCAGCACGTGACTCACGATGTATATGTCCAGGTCTTGCAGGCGTGCAGCTTCTTGCTGCCTGGATGCCGGGCGATCTTGGTTGCGCTGCCATAGCTGTTGCTTCTCCTGCTGACCTGCAGGCTTGTTTGCACCCTTATGATACAAGCAAATCCAAAGCAGCACAGCAGTGAGCATGGCAAAGTCCTACATGACTCGACATGCACTGTATGTAGAGACATACATGCACATGCATTACTGCACGGCTGCTTTGGAGAGAACTTGTCACACAGACATAAGGCCGCATCTCCACACTGTTTGAATGATGGTGCAGCAAAACACAATATACTACCCATGCTAGCGTAGTCCTGCAGCTGTACGTCCTCAGTGTGCCATGCAACGTACTATTTCAAAGTACTCTACGGGTAGCAACCTGGCAAAGCTTGCATAAGGTTGTTTCAATCGCCTTGGTCCAGCAACAGCGCAAGGCATATGCTACGGCTGAGATGTAATGACACGTCAGGTAACACAGGCATGCGATGAATGAAGCCGAGGTGACGTTGGCATCAAAAGGTAGGCAGGATTGCTTACTAAAGCCTGCAGCGTAGGCTGAGGAGGTGTTGCTGGAGCTCGGACCGGGCTTAGCACCTTCACGCTCGGCTAGCTCATACAACAGTTCTTCCAGGCGCCCGACCTGCACAGATACCATGTTTGCTCAAACATGCGTAGATGTGGATGTAAACATACATGCTTTGTGGTTTATTGATATGTGAAAAGGGTGGCGCGGTCCTGGCTGAGGTGCTGCTACCCAATGTACAGCCCATGCGTGTGGGGAGATCTGTCAGCATATGTATGTACACATGGCAAGGGTGCTAGCAGCGGAACCCTGCCCTTCAATTTGGCATGCATGTCTTGCCAAAACCCAAACGCTGCTCTAAACCACAGACAAGTGTTGTGCAATTTGGCATGCATGTCTTGCCAAAGACCAAACGCTACTTTTATACCACAGAGAAGTGTTGTGCAATTTGGTATGCATGTTGTGCCAAAGATCAAAAGCTGCTGTTACACCACAGACGAGTGCTATACAACTTGACATGCATGTTGTGCCAATGATCAAATGCTGCCCGTACACCACAGGACGTGATATATGATTACAACACTGCATGTGCATGTTGCCAAGCATGCCCATGGACTTGGCCAGAGCGCAAGTCAGCTCAAGAATTTCCTATTGCATGTCATGATGCAGCGTCGTTGGCACTATTGTTTCAGTGGATATAGCAGGGGCTCAAACCTTGGAAGGGTTGATCAGCTTGCATCTTGAAGCCAAATCCTTTGCCAACTGGGGTATGTCTCGCTCATCTGGGATATTGCGAACTTTCAAGCTGCACATCAAGAATTTGGCTTCACTATTGCAGCTCCATCAGACAGACATGTACAAACTTTACAGCTTTGGCAAGCATGTTGAACACATGGTCAGAATCATTTAGCACATCACAAAAACGCATACACATGCACCAGCTGTGCAATGGACACCCTCACGATTTGATGCCTGGTGTGCGACCCAGGACACGCTGCGTTCCATCGACACTGACCTCCACATCGTGTGTCTGCATCATCAAAGCACATCAGATATCAAAAAGCTGTGCTGTAGTTAGTGCAATTTGAGGTACACTACCAACCTCATAGTTGACCACAATGACAGCATCTTCAGGGTCTAACTCGATCAGGCCAGGGTGCACCTGTAGTTGGTGTCAGGTGATGCTCCAGTGACTCACTGGTTGGTGAACAAGCAGGAAATAACCCAAGCTACCTTTTTCTTTAGAGTTGTCATGCTCTTATGTGTAATACTGACGAGTCACATTGCTGGTCACACACGTTGACATGAGCAGTGTGACGCTTTAAGATGTCTCCGTGCACGTGCAGTGCGTGAGATAAAGAGTTTGAGGTGCGGGGTCACGTACACGGCATGTGCTATAAGTTGTTCACACGAGACTGATACGAAGACATCGGCAGAAACATGTTGCGGAGAATACAGTGAGTCAGGCGGTTACGCTACTGTGTTGAGGAGACAGACATGACGCCAGAGCGCCTGCGGTGATCTCTCATGGAGCTTGCAGGAGGTTGACTAAAGCTGCATGCAGACTGTTCATGAACCTAAACTGCGCTGACAACACACTGCAGTATCGATGCAGAGCAGCTATCATGCAAATGCACAGCTGAAACACCGGGCATGGCACACCAGGCGACCTTATACACCTGCGCTGTGTGTTTCTACCAGACTCAACTTGATCACTGAACAACAACAAGCTTGACAAGGCAGATCCTAAGCAGCTCTTGGCGTAGCGCCCGCGCTCGTCCACTTGGCGATGCTTCTGTGACATATACAATGCTCAAGGCCAGCTTGCAGACTGTTAGCCTGCAAGCCTGCCTCAGGAGGCTGTACCACACAGCTGTGCTTTCTTTTGGTGCTGGCTCACAGGTACAGCCTATGGCTGACCATTAGGAAGCCTATGGCTGACTATTGTGAAGGCTGCAGATGCTTGCTCACCCGATTATCACATTCGAATTGAAGCAAGGAAACGTTGCCTGCAGCTTGTAGGGCGCTTTGGGCTGCAATTCACTTGGCGATAATTACGAAGCCGAAGAGGCCAAGCTACCCAAAGACATTCAGAAAGTTGCCGCTGGACATTATCACAGCTTGGCTGTCAATGCCGAGGGTGAGCTATGGAGCTGGGGGTAAGCTTCTTCATCTCGTTGCGTGCTGGGACAAGCTAGCCTAGACCTGACAGCATTCATTACAAACGCCCATTTAGGCTTCGCTGACCATTCCACATGGTGTAGGCGCAATAATGAAGGACAGCTGGGATGTGCATTGCCACCTGCGGGTCCTATTGCCATCCCCGGAAAGGTCGAAGGCTTGCCAAGCTCAAAGGTTTGCCTTCAGGAATCTCCACACTCTATGCAAGAGACTGCAATGTTACTGTGTCGAGTCATACAGTTCTGTGTAGCACACTGCAATGCTACGCTGTCCTCAATGTGTGCCTAGCACTGCAGCTTGAGAAAGTTGCTTTTGTGCTCAGCCCATGCGGGCTGTAACTCGCGACCCTAAACCCTATGCAAGAGACTGCAATGTTATTGCGTCAAATCACATTGTAGCACACTGCAATGCCACGCCGTCTCACAATGTGTTGAACTTTGAGCACTAAGACAGTTTTCCAGTCAAGACATTCAGCATTAGTCATCGTGGTCACGTGGGTTTGACACGTATCAGGTTGCGTTACACGCGGCCCAGGCCAGCTGTCGAGCTGGTATATAGCACAACAAACAGTCTTGTAACAAAAAAGTTCGATGTAGTCTACTGCTTAAGTGCCGCTTGTGACTGCGCACAGGGACGGTCGTCTAACACAATGTGTGCCTAGATTTGCAGCTTAGGCAAGTGCGTTTGGTGTTCAGCCCACGCATGCTTTAGGTCCTGACCGAAAAAACCTTCCTTCCTGTGTATGCTACTGACTCATTCAGTTGCACATGGTCAGGTGAAAAGCGCAGCTGCATCAGGAGTAGCATCTTTTGCTGTGCTGGCTGATGGCACTGTGTGGGCATGGGGCACTTCAAAAAGGGGTCAGCTTGGGCTGGGGCCAGGTGATGCCTGCTCACACCCCCCTTCTGGTGTTTTTGCCACAAACAAATACCAGTTAGGCTGCCTGGACATTTGCTTGACCCCTTGCTTCAGTGTAGTCTGCCAGGAGCTCTCAGCAAATGTCCAATTAAACGTCTGATGTGTGGGGTCATCATGTGCATTGTCTGAGCAGGACGCACATGCTCATATGTGGCGAGCATGCAGTCATGACATGCGATGCTGTTTGTGTTGGGCCAGTCCCTTCATGGCTGGCATCAGACAAGTGTCGTCCTGAGGCACATGCGCCATGCCCTTATTGCACCACAATGCTGCAGCGCTTACACAGCTGATTTGGTGCTCAAACAGTTGGTTCATGTTGTACAGGGGTCTCTGTGGCTTCCAGCCCACAGCGCATTTCCAGCCTTGAAGGTATCACTGCAGTGTCAGCAGGCTGGGGCCATGCTTGCGCCCTGAGAGGTAACTATACTGCTGCCCCACTCCTGCCTGTGTCACCACTGATGCTGTCTATTTGCCAACCCAGGCAGAACCAGAAACCCTTGGTATGCCAATCTGTCTTTCAACTCACCATAGTGATGCCTATCATTTGAGGGTGTTTAGGAGACCATGACAACCAATTTTTGTCTTGCACAGGGAACGTCTGTACAGTTGTGCTGTCTGTGATGATGTCCATGAGTGTGAGCGCAAGCGATTTGCTGACAGCAGCCACTTGCCTACTGCTGTATGCAGCTCAGGAGCTGTGCATGTATATGCAGAACTGCCAATGCATTTGCCAATGCACAACAGGGTTTGCTCACAGCAGCTGTAAGCCTGCAGCTGCATGCCGCTCAAGAGCTGTGTGTATGTGTGTATGCAAGACTGCCCAAATAGCACATTACAAAAGAGCATCTGCTAAGTTGTGGTGTGCTCTTTGAGCAGTCTTGCATGCCACAATCCACAGTCTGCAGCTAGCATAAGCTAGCATGGTTTCAGCACTGGTGTCACTCACAGACGTCAGCAAGACGCAACATGCTTCTAGTCTGATGCATGAGCTTATGTCAAGCTGAATGTGCCATGAGAGGATACCCAACGCGTCAAACACCTTAGCTGATACACGGTGTGCTTGTGCATATGCAGAGGATGGGCGTATGTTTTCTTGGGGGTACCCACAGCATGGCCGCCTGGGCCACTCTCTTGCACAGACGCCAGCCATGGCAAGTTCACATCTGGGTTTTTGCTCAGTTCCTTGCTGTGCCCAACGCAAATTGGGTTCTGTTGTTTGCATGTGATGTAAGCTTGCTTGCTGCAACCTAATTTGATGTAGCTGGTGACCCCGCTTTGTACTCTGCTTGAGTTCCTAGTTGATTCTGTACACATGTGTATGTGTGACTATTTGCCCAGTGTACACA
>JUBA01000123.1:0-19545 GCA_000818905.1 Trebouxia gelatinosa | reverse complement strand
GGTTCTGCACACGCCGAGAGTACACTTGACCGCTCCCTTGCCCGGGTTCCAAGTATCACAGCTTCCTAACCTTCGAGCATTCCGGTGCGCAAATAGCAGCGATCTTTCAACAAGACACACGAGAGCAGTCGCCAGACGTACTGTCAATCAGCCTGGCGCTGCTGCGAGCCCTGGAGAGGAAGTGCCGGGCGCGCGCGTTTCCGCGCNTTGTGGACATTACATGCGTACATGCAGCTCAAGTTCACACTGATAGCACAACTACATGCATTATCTGGGTGCGGGCTCAGCAGTGCGACGGAACAGCATGAGGGTGCACACCATGTGGCACACAGCCAACCAGCACTACGTTTGCAGAGACAAAGCCCAGAAGCAGCTGTGCGTTACCTTGGCATGTCAGAGTGGCGGCAAGCAACTCACATCACGATGTCTGACAAGGTTCCAAGCCCAACCGGTGTGGCAGCACTCAACGCAGGCAGTTGGCCTGAGGTGTGGCGCCTTGTGCTCAGTCACAGTGGCCTAGATGCTGCTGGACTTGCTGCCTTGGCAAGGGGTCAGTGGCCTAAGCTCAGGACACTTGACATCAGCAGGAACAAGCTGAAGACAGCAGCCATGAGAGAGCTGGTGCGAGGAAGCTTTCCCAGCCTTGATTGGCTCGACGTCAGCAGAAATCTGCTGGAAGACACAGCTGTGGCGCAGCTAGTGCATGGACAGTGGCCACTGCTCACCACTCTGATTCTGGACAGAAATAAACAAGTGACTGCAGATGGTGTCGCTGCCATCATTGGTCAATGGCCCCAGCTAGCAAGACTGCAAATGACCCACATAGCGCCTAGCTTTGCTTTACTGGGTACCCTCAGTCAAGTGCATGGGCATGCACTAAGAGATGTAGAATTGGGTTTTGTAAAGTTGTCTGCAGATGTAATCTCAGGCCTGACACAAGTGCAGCTGCCGGCTTTGCAGTTCCTGAGCATGAGTTCATGCAGTTTAGGTGCAGATGCAATTGCAGTGTTGGCAAGGGTGCATATGCCTCGACTTCAGTATTTGAACCTGATGCACAACCGATTGGATGAGGCTGCAATCACTGAGTTGGTCAAAGGTCAATGGCCTTGCATGCAGTCACTTGTTCTCTCAGGGAACTGCTTGAGTGATGCTGCAATGCAAGTTTTGTGTCATGGTGATTGGCAGCGGCTGAATTATCTGTCTCTGGATGGTAATAACATTACTGTGACGGGTATACAATACTTGCAGGCACAAGTTTGGCCGGTATTGTGGGATTTGACATTGAGCAAGCACATTGTTAGTAAGGACAACTGGGCAATGCTTGGTCTTGCACCTGACCAGTTGTCCGCGGTCACATGTGGTAAATGCCAGACATCTATTCAAGTAAAGCGAAGTGTTTCAGGCATCNCTCATGACGCTCAGGCAATGGCAATGACAGATGCCAGCTACAGCCTTGGATTCACGTGAAACTTGCCTGTGCTTAGTAACTGAGCAGGTTGGCTGGCTGAAACCTGTAATCTTGATCTTCTTCTTCTGCAGGAGAAAACAAGAAGGGGAAGAAGGAGGACAGCTGCAAGGACAGCCCCCACCCCACAGTGTGCAGAATGGCAAGGCGCTGGAACAAGATTGCGACGCTGGCTGTCTTTGTTGTTGGTGTTGTTGCCCTTCATTACCTGCCCAAACACAGGTCAGCAGGCATGCTAAACTTGGTCTCTGACTTTTAAGTGCTGTGCAGACAGCATTCTGCTGCCTGCTGAAGCTGATGCCTGCTGATGGTACTGAGAGTACCATCATTAAGTAAATTTGCTCCTGGATTTTTCTTTTGGCCTTGCCACATGCAAATGGCAATGATGCTGCTTTTTCAGCCAGGCAATCTGTTTTGCTTGTACCACTTATTATGAGCAGGCTTACATTGCTTAATGTGGTCACTTATTGGACTCACATCACATGTCTTGCATGCAGAAGGGCTTCACATTCTGCTTGTGCAAGCTGATCAGTGTCTTCCATGTCACAGCAGTATTAGTGCTTTCTTGGTCAAATTGTGTCTTGCATGGCATCAAGCAAGCACCATGAGGCTCAGTGGTAATGTGTTGTCTGTGTTGACGCAGCACCAGTACTGTCCTAAACCTATGCTTGACATGTTGTCATTGCTTCCTTTGCTTGCAGGAATGAGCAGCACGAGAACAACCGGTCCAGGCGCATGCAGCAGGAAAGTAGGCAGTCAGAAAGCAGTGGGCATAAGCACAGGAACACATCTGATGCTCACAGACCCGCACATGCAAGACTTGCTTCTCATCAGATAGAGTATTCAGATGAAGACTCTGACTCAGAGTTGGACAGCTGACCACGGCAACGCGCCAGTGAACAGACACGTGGCCGCCGGCCTGGCGGGTGCTGCCTGTCTTTTGTGGCAACTAGTATGCATATGTTTCAGTTATTGTGATGTCAAAGTGGTTTAGCTGCAGTCAACTTGATGACTTGCAGCACTTCATCAGTAGTCTCTGGCTTGACAAACAGCATAGTGTACAGTAGGTATACTCCCAGTGCAGCAGGTGCTCCTCAACAGTATCTGCAGGGTTGATGCTCAACTGCATGTCAGGTTTCACCATGCTTTTCAACAAAGCACCTTTGTGTCTGTAGTAGGATGTGTTTTGTGGGATGTGTACTGCTTTTCTGAATTCTGATTTTGGTAGGCTAGGCATAGTTAGACGTACTGCAACAGTTACTGAATCAAGGTTTCCAATGCATGAATCAGAAACAGCATTACATTGAGTATCATGTATACAACAAGATTTGTAAGTCATGACTCTTTCACGTACCACACAATCCACAGTCTGACAAACCCTTGAAGTGACTGCAAAGCTTTGACACCTGAAAGCTGGACTTGTGAGGCTGGTGACAACATGGGATAGCTGCACACCGTGTGACACCGTTCACTATCAACATGCTCCCCATGCCTGCAATTGCCAGCTGGCCCAGTGGCAACACTTGCGCAGAGCAAGCATGTGGTACCTGTATGGGTTTCACTCGTCAATGATTTAAAATGGCATCCAACAACGATCTATGACTAGCTCGGGGAGACTTGGGATCAAACGCTGATCTAACACATGACCTGGCCAATAAGGTATGTACAAGCTATTTGCATCACAGGCTGTTCTGACATCGCACTGGTCATCAGCACTGATTTTATGGTGGAGCCCCCCTAAAAGTGACACTCAGCAGGTGCTGACATGCACAGCCACCATGCTTGACAACACNGTTGTTGGTATAGACATCACTGAGACCATGTCTTGACATTGTTAAGTTTGACACTTACGGATTGTGTCCTACACACTTTCCATGCGCAATATGACTCTTCAAGTTTCATCATTTTAGCATGTATTTTTTTGTATAGACATCACTGAGACAATTTCTTGATAGTGAAAGTCTGTTGGCCCCCTGTTGGTCCCCAGGACTATAAATGTAATTGTTTGATTGATTGTAACAACACGGCACCTAGAATCGAACCGGGGACCTTAATTACCCTCATATCAGGGCTCTCCACTTAGCCAGTATAGTAAAAAGCCCGGCGTTAGTTGTCCAACCGTGTGTTTTGCCCTTGATCATGGACTGCAACGCTAGCCGGCGTCACATGCATCCAGCGCTGTGATCACGTCTACAATTCACTGCACGCAGTGTACTAGTGAAGCCTCAGACAAGTAGTAAAACCTGAAACCAGGTGCAGCTTGAGGCGGACAATATGTATGCTTCAGTTCTCTTCTAGAAGATCTTGCTGCAGAACATGGCTTGCATAGCAGCACTGGTCATCCACACCCCCACCTCCGCACGTCATCTGCAGCTGCACCAAGCCTTTGAAAACGGACCACATTGCATCCAGGCATATGATACTGAGCCATATTGCGCTGAGCCAGGGAGCAGAGCACCAGCTGCTATGCACATTGGTTGGCGCAATCAAGAAAGTCGCCACTTGCCAAAGCTTTGTCATAGGCAGTATTGCCTGCTTAATTTGCAGCAAGTGTGCATGCCAATATGACCTGGCAAGACTCTTGGTACAACGAGAAGCATTAGCTTTATTAGCAAACAGAACTGCCACATTCAGACTAAAGGCAGCCCTGCATCACAGCGCTTGCTCCTCAGGTGCCCCAAAACTGACAATGTTGTGCTGCAGGCGTGAATGAGCACAGCAGCTGTACACAAGTCTGGCAGGACGCTTGTCAATTTGCGCGCTGAAGTGTGCTGACATGGCAGGAAACAAAACAGATGGCACTAAACTGCTGGCTTTCATCACATGTACAAAATTTTGCAGGTGTGTTGGCAAGCAGGTGCTGCAAGCCTATCATGTACCTCTGTACACCAGAAGCTCAGACGTGGTCAGCGGGCTCAATTCACGCTGCTGAGACTGTTCCTACCTTCCGGATTTAAGCAAGGTGAGCTGTGCTCGCGCCTCTAGACGCTGTGCTGATGCTTTAAAGTCCTGCACCATTATATGACAAATCAGAACGGCATGACAGCTGCATGATCAGGCTGCTAGTTTCAAATCTGAAACATAATGGGTTGTACTGCTGCAAACACAGCTTCCTAGCCATCCTGTGTGTGCAGCCGTTGCAGACTGAAGTGATACTCGCAGCTGCTGAGGTCCTATTAAGATCGGCTTCAAGGCGTTGAAAAGGCAGCCAACCTCAATGGCAAGCACCACACTGTGCATCATGCCGAGCACGCGTGCAGCACATGACAGAGTGCACCAGGTCATGAGACCTTACCAGATCAGGATTAGAGAAGCATCAATGATGTAGAAATGCTGTTGCCCCTATGTCCCTGCTGGCCTTCACTTGCTGTCTTCTGATGCCCCAGAAAATGAATACCAGTAGAGCTGACACATCTCTGTTTGTCCAACAAAGACGGGCGTAGGTCTGTGTGTGAGTGCATGCCATAATGCTTGGTCAATGCCAATCCAACAAGCGCTAACGATGCCATTGCTGACATTTCAACATGTCAATCCCATTCTAACTAGGAGGATGGTTCTGTGCACAAGCTGTATGCCCCTTTCGTAATCATTTAAATTGATGAATTAGTCATGCATCCTGTCAGTGCAAGCTGCACAACAGCAGTTGTAGGTTCTTGGTGCAGATTGGCTGCACAATGGAGCTGCAGTGGAGGCATTTTATGCTGCCTGGGGATGGGGCTCGAATCACAGTTTCCTATTCAGGCATACATTGAGCTGAGAATGGCTGGCACACACAACGTGCTGCTGATCCTAGGTGTGGTTTGGTTCTCTAGGCTTACAACATCATACGCATTTGATCATTTCAAGATGTTGAGTGCCACAAGGTCTGGTGGCTACATACGCTGTCTGCTGACAATGCTGTGTGCCTGCAACCAGGTGTGACTAATTCTGCTCGATGTGCTTTGCTGGGCGGGACAACCTTGCTGATGTCAACAGCACTGCAGAGCTGCACACTTCAACCACACCTGCAGTAAGAAACACACTGAGCAGGACTGCTTACAGTGAGTGGCATGACAGTTGAGCAGCTGGCTCACCGTGACAACAGGTCGGCAGGGGTTTGGCGGAGCTTGAGCAGCATGTGACCTTTGAGCTGTGCTGTGCTGTGCTGTGCTGTGCTGTGCTGTGCTGTGCTGTGCTGACCTGCAGCAGTCCTTTGCTGATGCTTGTGGCAGCCACCAGCGACTTGCCAGCAAGCACAGCAAACGTTGGATACACGTGGAAGCAAACCCAAAATACTTTGGGGGCCCGCAGATTGGGTAGCAGAAACGCTGTAGACAGTACTTGCAATCAAACCTGGAGTGTAAAGCGGAAAGCACTGTTGGCTAACCGGCCAAGGTGGCAGGGGCTACTGTTCACAGAACTAGCCTCCAACAATAGCACGGCTTCGTTGGCATCGACGACATGCTGCTGTCCTGTAGCAGGCGATCGACATTCATTAGGTCAACGTAACAGAACCACTGTTTACGCCCTGGTCATATCTGGAAGCCCTGAATTCCAAGTCGATTTCAAGTGTTTTTGAACCAGATGGATCGAATGAGCTTGGTGTTAAGCAGTGCTCAGCGTGTAATCTCTCTACCACGTCATTTCTAAATCAGCTGT
Organism: Trebouxia gelatinosa; assembly: GCA_000818905.1. Lineage (NCBI taxonomy): Eukaryota > Viridiplantae > Chlorophyta > Trebouxiophyceae > Trebouxiales > Trebouxiaceae > Trebouxia > Trebouxia gelatinosa. The sequence goes on along the minus strand of JUBA01000123.1, from coordinate 13,442 downwards.
CTTCTTCACCGACATACTTGCATGCCAATTTGAAAGACATCTTCGTGTCAAAAAATTCCTGCATCTCAAACATAGTTGTGGTGGTCTCTCTCGTCCGGACTTGCAATACAAGGTGTGGCACCACTGCACTGACAAGACCAACTCGTTCAGCATCACGTAGCGCATGAAGTCGCCATAGTGAGACGATGCTGCCCCTGCGGTAGTGCCTGATCTGTTCAAACACAGCGTAACGTTCACTGGACACCGCGTTTCGCTCGCGCAACCAGTCTATCGGTTCACAAGTGTCCAGTTTGTTTCTCATTAACAGCTGAAATAAGATCGAAAGCAAATGACCCGCTTAAAAACAACTGATCTGGAACTCTGCAGGTGGTAAGTTCGCAGCATAAGTTAGCTCTTGCCCTTCACTTCAGCAGTATCAGCTGTGCATCTACTCACAGCAGCGGCCCGTAGTGTTGAAGTCTGCTAGCTCTGTTTTGCAGGTCTGGCAGGTCAGCGCCACACAGACAGCCAGACTTGACTTCCACCTGCACCCTTCCCACCTTGCTGTTTGAAGTCCCTGCTGTCATGAAGATCCTCAGTCCTGACTCATGGTCTGCGCTGTCATGCTGCAACAAAGAGCTCAGACAGTTTGTGCACAAGCTCACCAGGACAGCCTTCATAGACAGCTTCAGCGACATTGAGAGCCTTGTCAGCGGGAAATGGCCTCGCCTGTCACTCATTGTAATCTGCAATGACTCCTGTGCAGGCAGCTTAAGCTTTGCCTGGCCCACAAATTCCACATTGCGGGTTCTATCAGCATTACACATATCTGTGAAAAACTTTTGTGCTGTCGCACTGATAGTACAGCAAACATCAGCATACCCACCTACTCAGTCTGATGATGCAACTTCAATTTTGCCACAGAACGAGTTGTCAAGCGCTTTTGCCTACCTGCGCAACCCTCAATGGCAATGTATGTCGCAGCTGGTTGTTAGACAGAACCATTTGGGCGCCCAGGGTATGAGACAGCTCGCAGCAATGAATTGGCCACAGCTTGAAACTGTAGATCTCAGTGGCAGCAATCTTGATCCAGCTGCAATGGCAGTTTTGGTGCAGAATAACTGGCCAGCATGAAAACGGCTAGCTCTCAGCAGCTGCCAGTTGAAAGCTGCAGCATTGTCGCACTTTGCTCAAGGCACCTGGACTGTACTAGCGGTGAGCACCGCCCTCCTGCTGACACTTCCTGCTGACATATCTTTTTCCTCCCTCCCCCCTTCCTCCATCTTCTTGCATCCCCTTCACCCGCCCTCATCTCCTCACCCAGCTAGACAAGGCATTTGTGATCAAGATGAGAGTCTTGACATAAGTTGCCGTTATGGCTTTGCTGTCCATAATCACATGCCTACTAATGATGCTATGATGGCACAGGTACACTTCAGAGTGCTCAATCACATGCAATATTCTGTAGCATGTGTGTTCCTCACTGGATGCACCAAGCTGCACAACATTGACAAGGCGCCTACCTCTGTTGTAGACATGAACAATGACTACACATTTCTCAAAGACACTTCTGTGCGTATAGGTTCTTGATCTTTGCAACAATGATCTAAGGCCAGAGGGGATTGCAATGCTAGTACAAGCAAATTTGCCCAGCTTGATGATTCTTCAGATGGCAGAATGCCAGCTTACAGCGGCAGCCATGATGCAGCTGTGCAAGTGCAAGTGGCCCTGCCTGATGGTTCTAGACCTTCATGCCAACGTTTTGGACAATGCTGCAATGTTTTCCCTGGCCATGAGTGATTGGCCCCATCTTTGCAAGCTTTTCCTTCACCACAATCCAATCTCGGGTGTTGGTGTCAGGATGTTAGCTGATGGTAAGTGGCCTCAGCTGACTGGTCTGACATTTGATGAAAGCATCATATCAAGCACAGCTTCAGACGTGCTCAACTTGGCTCCTATGTCGCTTTGGATACGGGCACAAGATGCCACAATTGCGCTAAGGACCGTGCCAGCGCACCATCATTTAGTATGGAGGTCTCTAGCTGAGGTGGTCATTTACGATGACAGTCCACCAACAGCAATGTTGCACGTCACGCGGCACATATCATCTTTGCGGAAACAGATGTTGGTGTGGACATGCATCTATTTCACTGTTCTTGTTATTTCTCGCAAGTCTTAACATGGTTGCCAAGTTTCGTGTCTAGCAAAGGTTGTTTGCAAACTGTAAAAAATCTGTGGTGGGCTTCACATGGTATATGTGATGGGCTGCACCATGTGTAGAGGTTGACTCAGTGAGCTAGGAGTCTGGATATTCCATCAAAGGTCTCAACTTGAAGGCGAATTGCAGTGAGTTCAAGTGGTGTCACGTTTCACGTATAATTGTTGCTTTGCAAGCAAAAGCAAGCTACCTTTCAACGTGAGCGCGCTCTGCACAGTATGGTTTGCAGGTGAACAAACTGCAACTTGCACATGTACATGAATCAGGTGCAGCAACACGTGAAGTTGACCACCAGCAAGCATGACACCCATCGCAAGCTTGTACTATATGCTCAAGTACAGGCTCAAGAAGCTGGGCTTGCAGACAAAACATGGTGTCGCCTTTGTGTGTGAAACACAGGTGGTTGTCAGTGAAACACACATGACACAGCTAGGTCAACTACATTCCAGAGTCCAGATGCACGCACCATTCTATATAGCGTATATGCTGCAATCAGTGCTGGTCCCTTGCACTTCTGTCACTGAGGACAAGCATTTGTAAACAGCAGCTATCAACATTGAAGCACTTGTGTTGTGCTGCCAACTCAAGTGCAGTTTCTGACTGCATTATTAGCTGGTGATCATTGAAGCATATATCCTAGGACACGACGCGCAAAACATGTTTGGCGTGAAGCACACATACAACGTGCGTGACAGCTGAGCAGGCCAAACAAGCAGTCTGTGGCAGGTCGCCAACTTGGACATTACATGAATGATCATTAACAGAAATTTCCTGGTAAGTTTGCTTCACGCAATGAAGTTCAGTCTATACACACCAAACCGTGACGTGCTGTTGTGTGAGGATACGGTCAACACTGCAGTGCTTAGCTAGTGCTTGAAGACTGGCGCTTAGGACTAGATTACTACTGAATTACTAACTTCCGCTGGTATGCCACTGTTGCTGCTCAAGCTGATTACCAAATGTGGAGAGATCGGCGAAGCCATACGAGAGGCTGTCTGCCAGTAGATGCTGCCTGTGCCTATTTTTGTGTCTAATATAAGCTGAGCTTGTTCTGAACTCCTCTTTGACGCCCAGCTGACCTGCCAAAAATATGCCGCGCCCAATGTTGTCTGATGCTGTTGTGGCTGCAGGTGTCTTCTTAAGGTTTGCATGGCTGTTGGCAGTGGCCTACATGGCAGCATGGCTCTCAAGCACTGTCTGTGTGTCTGTCTTGCATGATCAAGGCTTTGGCTTGCAAGCAAAGTCTACGTGCTTGGCATACCATCAGCAGCTGCTGTGACTCCGCTGCAGCACAAGCTACACACCAATCCTGAAGTAGGACCGCTGTTGCTACACCATGCAAGAGTGAGTCACACTCCTGTGCTGATCTCATTGGCAGTGATGTCTCAGACTAAGATGCAGAGCTCTTGTTCTGCCATATTGCTTCGTCACTAATGCATCAGCAATGTGTATAACAGACGACTTCCAAATGCCTCAACCACACAGCAGGCGGCGTTCAAGACTGTGAAGTTGAGGGTGTCTGCCTCGCCATTAATGTCTTGCTGGCTTTGAGGCAGGAGCAGAGCTTGCTGAGCAGGGCAACATAGCTAGAGAGGAATGTGAAGACCAACGTAACATTGTGTTACCGTGTTCAACAGAGAAGCTTCCCTGGGCTACTTGTTGACAGCATCAACTAGACTAAGTCATAAAGGCGGGCAGCCTCTGACACAACCCCATAGCAGCGAGGCTGGTAGCCACAACCCAAACAACTTGATTCAGGTTGAAATGCATGCGGGAAACAAAAAGTGCAAAAGTGGGCATGCAGCCCATCCTGATTGCTTACCTCGTTCATGTTCCAGGTGAGAATAGCCCGGGTATGGTCGGCCAAGGCTGGGGGTGTTTGTGCATATAATGAATCCGGCACAATAGGAATGCGTCCACTGCTGAGCAGTTTTGCTAACTTTTGGTTTTTTCTTGACTATGGTGCGTGGCGTCTTTGATGGTTGTCGTTTCGTCTTGACGGGCTGTCTTTGCGAAACTACCTCTGCAGTGGCTGCCTTTTGGAACGACCTTTCTTTTACTAAATCGTCAGAAGCGGCGTCGCTCAAGGACGCATAACTGTTGCTCGGGGTGACAGGACAGCTTGCCACGCTGCAAGACCTGTGCAGTAACAGCAACAGTCAAACCCTGCAGTACTCAGGCACTGTTACATCGAATCATATCGGTGCCGGGAGCTCAGTACTGCAGCTGTGCTGCAGGCACAGTGATACATGTTGATGACTGATGAGTAGCATGCATGCTATACAATTGTGCTTCAGCTTTCACGTGAAAGAAGGCTTCACAGTTTGACTCTTTTGCATCAATTGCCTGTAATGTACTGGAGTCCCTGTGCAGAGTTGACGGCCATATAAAGTGGTGCATCAGCCTTTGAGCTGATTGGTAAGTACATGCCTCAGTGTGACCGTTGCCCAGTGTGACTGTTACAGCTATGCAGCTATGGCAGGAAGCGAAATAAGCATGCAGGACCCCAACTCACCGCATCTGTAGCAATTTTTTGGAGACCAACGAATAGCCCTGCAAACGCCTCTTCCATGTCAATGCTTGAACCATCCTTCAGCAGACATTTGAGAGCCTGGCAGTCGGGGTACTCTTCGAGCACGCGCATGCTGTCAAGCTCCTCCTGACTGCGGGGTCTTAGCTCAGTCAGCTGCTGCCTGCAACATATCACACATCATCTCATGTGTGCATGCTGTGCGTCATGTGGTATAAAGCCAGCATCACAGTCAATGCAAGGCTTTGCACATCGTCTTGCTGCTGTAACAAGGCTAGCATCAAGAACGAGTTCAGGGAAGATCAGGCAATAGCAATACAGCATTACACCTTCAGGAAGCACAATGCATATGGCATGCCCTTTATGTACGACATTCAACAGTGTGAACCACTTCTGGGACAGTAAAGTATCGGGCAGTCACCTGCGACGCCGCAGAGCCTGTTTCCAAACTGATCTTCTCCACAGAATCATTGCATCTGAGGACAGCTTAGAAATCACAATCTGTGTCTTTGGATGGTGACGCAGCTGCTCAGAAGATGCAGCTTGACAAGACTGGTCAGAGTCATCCTTCTGCTGTGTGTGCTATGTGCATTCTGGCTAGCATGCTGGGTTTGGTGTTGCTGCTGTGCCTGCTGAGCATGCTGTGCCTCATGATGAGCAGGTTTGCCAACTCCGGCTGCTTCTGCAACTGCTGGCTCCTCCAGCATGTGTGCTGAGCATCTTGCTGCCAAACCTTGATACTGTGGTATGTACACTTCATCAAGATCTGTAGCTCAAGACGCAGCCTTAGCTTTGCATCGCAGCTGACTGAGCACACCCGGTGGTGCCATACAGACTGTACATCTGTATGTCTGTAGCACCACAAGGTACAGAAGCATTGCCATGTGTAAAGCACCCTCAATGCAGGCTTACTGACACTCACACGCGTAGTACGCTAATCAATTTCGTTTCCCCTACCTAGGAGCTTTGTACATGCAGAGTGTCAACAGTCTTTGTAACAGTGGGTGTGCAAGCAACCACTTGTCCCCAATGCAAGTTGTTTGCGCCCTTGCACAATCACATACATGTATGCCATGTGCAGCAGACTCAAGACAGAAACACAAGGCAGATGCAGGCAAGATGTGATGCAAGGTGCTGTGTGAACAATACCTTCTAGAGCTATTTTTGCGGCCGCCAACCGGTCGCCCGACAATCTGGCTTTGACATCCCGAGCAAGGGTAGCATGTTGTGAAATGCGCGCATAGCATACGCTGCAAAATGTGTGGTCTGGCGATCTTCTTTGGCTCTCTGCTCAGGTGTGAGACTGTTCATCTTGGATGCATACTCCAACTCCACCCCTGCTATAGCTTTTCCCCGCAGTTGAGCGTTCCAGTTGCGCACATCGGCAATAGCTTGCTGCAAGGGCTGCTCATGAATCACTGGGGGTCTGCAGAAGACCCTTTTGCCTGCAGAGGCGCACACAGTCAACAGTGGTCGCTTGTGAGTGCACAATCAGAGCACACCAGTGCATAGGGCTACATGCATTTGTCACAGGCCTGTACAGACCACCGTGTTAGTCTGCAGTTGTTTAATGTTGGGCAAGCGGCTAAACCATCATGTCTATGCATAGTAGTCCTGACTGCTGCTACCTGATTGCTGCTCTCATATCTCACATGTATGCCATACATGGTGTGGATGTATGAGAGTTTCTTCTATACGTTTGTATGGTCAAACAAGGGTTTGATGGCTGCTGCCAGGTGGCGCTTTGCTGGGGGCAAGGTGTCGTTTACTAAGTATTGCCATCCCTGTTGTCCTGGCAGACAGTGGCATAATGTTACATACCCACAACCAGACTCACACATTGGGTGCATATTTTACACTCCTCTTGTGAGCATGCTGCTCATGGTGCATCACATGCGTTCTCACACAGCACTGTTGTCAGCACAGATAGACATCACTGAGCTTGTTTTGCTGTACGATGCACATGCCAAGATGCTTTGCCTAGCGAAGTTCAGGCGGAGTGGCGCACAGTGCATCATGAGCTGTATTGCCACAGGCCTTGGCCCTGCTAGCATACAGGGCCACACACAATCACACAGACGTGCCAAAAGGGCTGACAGAGGGCAGCAGCAGCGATGTTGCCTCATGCTGTGCAGCACCTGCTGAGGAAGGCCTGTCATGCCTGTTGTTATGATGACGGCTTGCCTAAAGGGCTCTTCCAGATTGCCTCATCAGTTGCATTGCCACAGGCTTCTGCCCCTCTAGCATATCAGGACACAAGGTGGCAGGCGCTGAGTGCAACCCAGTCCACACTCAGTCTTCTGTGGCTTGAGCTTCATCTTCACCTTGTTGATCCTGCGTCATTACAGACTCTTTGTGCGTTCTATTGCGCAGCAACATCTTTGCCATGTTCTGCTTGCGAGTCTTGCTGATTATGAGTCTTGTTGATTAGGAGTCTTGCTGATTCAAGTCTGATGGTTGGGTCCTTGAGCATAATGGGTGGCTTCACAGAACTGGGACACTGACCAAAACACACGAGCTTGAGTTGTATGGCATTTATAGTGTGCTATCTTTCACGAACTTTGCCACTCATGATGTCTTCCAGGTTTTATTACCTGATGTCAAATGCTCCAAGCTGTTGCATGGACTCCTGCACACGTCTGCACATGTCTGCTGGTTCAGCTAACCCATCCTGCTCTATTTTTGGCTTGAGCTCAAGCCTGCATTGCACACGCACTAAGGCTACCTAGTGCCAGCGTCCTCATTGCCTGCACTCATGTTGTTGTCAATCCACTGGGTGTGGAAAGGCACCTCTGCATTGGGTGATCAGCTACTTGGTGTACATTGCAAATGCTGCGTATTGCAGCACCAACAAAAAGCAAGAAGTAGTAAACAACAACATTGCATGAATAATGGGCAAAGTGCATGCTCATGCACACGCTACGCTCTGAAGCAAAGCACATGCTCCCATGTAAGCAAATGAACCGCACAAACAGAGTGGTTGAAATGAAACCAAGCCCACACTCAAACAGTTACGCTTCATCAGTGCACAGCCTGCAAAGCCTGCTTAGCTAAAAAGCATGCACATCTGACCTGTCGGGTGCACGGGCCCACGCTCAGTAGCACGCCGTCTGAGCTGCCGCTGCTTCCTACGGTAAACAGCCTTCTGCTGTGCGATAAGTTCCTGTGCTACACCCTGCAAAGGAATGATTATGAGATTTGTCGTGCAGCGCCATCCTGCACTTGTTATGTAGAGATATGGACCAATGCCCTGCGAGACAACCTGATTGCCTGAAATGTATGCCATATTGCTCATCAAGAAGACGATTTGGGAATCTGGCATGCACATCTGCAAGCGTAGCCTTCTGCAAATCAACAAGGTGCAGGAGGGGTGACTGCTCTTGAAATTCTGCATGTGCTGATGTTTGTGGCAGCTTGTAGGGTATGAATGACAATCCAGCATGTGAAGAGCAAGGGACCAACCTCCGCGCATGGTACACTGGCTGGGAGATGGCGACCAGGATCAGTCTGTATGCATTTAGCTGCAGAGCGGCACCTACCCATGCTAGCTCTGCAGTTTGCTTGGTCGTGAAAACTGGTGAAAACTTGAGGGGCCCAGCTGTAGTTGGCATGGTAAATGAGACGCCATGGATTGTAAATGAAGCCATGCCAGGCTGTACTGGCTTCTGCACAGCCTTGTCACCCGCCCTGCATCAGAGAAGCAGCATATGATGTTCAAAATCGTTCAGACGCCCTGTGACGCACATTGCACCATGTTGTGGTCTCACTCTACACAATGCAGCGCTGTTGAGTGGCTGTGCAATACGTTGCTGCATTCTGCTTGTGCTGCCACTGCCCAGTCAGTGTTTGTATCATGTGACAAGCTTTGCATGCCAGTGTGTGTCCTGTGTGTCCTGTGTGTTCTGCTTTGTGTGTTGCTTTGTGCATGAGATGCTTAGTAAATGTAACAGCATACAAGCAGTAGTCAATGCAAGCCGCCATGCGTCATGCAAAAGTTGCAACAGCCGCCATGCATCGTGCAAGTGTTGCGAGAGTCATTCTCCTGGTGTGTGAACGGCACTCGAGTGCATGATCAGCACAGCTCACGTAGCGCATGCTGCTGCATTCAGCATTCCCAGGCTTCCCATGAGCAAGCAGTACCAGGAAGCTTGATCATGACCGAGTAATGTATGCATGGCTGCAGCACAAGTATGGACTTGCAAGAGATGGGCTGGCAACATGACATTATTCCTAGGACTGCAGCAGCATTTTTGCAGCAGCATGTTTCCTCATCTAGCTGCAGTGATGCAGCACACCATGCAAAGGTAGGTAGCATGACTCGAACACACCAGGGGCCCAAGTGGGGTGCCCTGTGCTGACTCATTCCTGCCCTCTGCCTCAGACTCACCACACGTACAGTCTGAGGAAAGTCTGAGGCCAAGCTCAAGCCATGTGACAACTGGCATGGCACAACCTTTTTCTCCTGCATGCAACGCACAGAGTCAGCTTTGACAGCTGGCAGGATGGCATCAACACGAAATGCTGTCTCATCAGCTATGACCACATGCCAATGCAACACAGATGGAAGCGGCTTGTTTCACCTGTAAGAAATTGGGTAGTGGAGTATTCCCCTTGTGCAAAGCCCCAGTGGCATCACTTCCTGCATGCATACTGCAAGTCTCCATTTGACGCTGATGTCAGGAATTGGTTCAGTACGCTTGAAATGTGTAAAAAGTCAAGGCAGGCTACTGGCAGCGGCGGGAGCATTTCCTGCCTGGGTCTTGAGTGCAACTGTGCTCTGCATTGCAAATCGTGCCAAGCTGTGCAATCACCTGCATCAGCAGTGTGATCCTGCCCATGTTCCTGCTTCTGGACTTGCTCTGCAGTGGCTGTGGCCTCAGAACGTGTTGCAAACATGCCAACCAGGCCTGCAGGCAAACAACATGTACGTGGCTTTGACATTTGTGAGGGCTCAGCCCTTACCCTGACCCCCAAATACGTATGTATATGTGTGAAGCTTGAGAACAGATGCATGTACTCATGTCTTTTTACTGCCATGCCAAAAGCTCATCAATTCAGGCAACAACAATCCTTGCAGGCTTTGACGTGCGCATTGAAATATGTAATACTGTCAGGCATGGTGTGCGCAGCATAGTGTGTAGTAAGCTGAAATGTACGAACACTGGCAGGACATCAACACACTGTTAGCCTTGAAGCTGCACTGAAGACACGCAGAATGTTGTTGAAGGCACTTCATTGATATGCTCAAATTCAGGGTGGTAGTTGTGCTGTCTGAGCCAAGTGCTCAGCAACACGCCTAGCAATGGAGGGTATGCATGAGTCAGCAGCACTGCAGAGGCACATATGGTCAGGATGCAACAACAGGTTGCAGAGGGACAATGAAGCATGCCGAAGCAGGCATATTCACACACAATGTTGCAGAATTGCCACCCTTCAACAGCAGCAACAACATCAGTAGTATATGACTGAATAGCCCATACACAGCTGATACGCTAGCATTTCATGTCAAGTGTGTCTGTGACTACACGGCGTGCAGACATGGTGTTTTGTTGCTGTGTGCATGGCAGCCCAAAAGCAAGAGAGACAACATCAAACATCAATGCTTGGGATGTCAAAGAGAACTACCTGAAGGAGGGCCAAATTCACCAGTAGCTTTCATGACATCAAACAACACATGCTTCAGGTCAGCTGCGCTCTGGTCCTGAGCAGGCTCTTTGCTAGTCACGCTTGAAGAACTGCACCAGCAGCACAGTGTGTTGTAGCTCTGCAAGCATGATGGCATGCATGCAAGCATTGTCATAGCTTTATATGCATGGATCACTGACTGTCTCACATTATTGTGCTGCTCATGCGACCTTGTCAGGTTTTGTGGTCGCTGTTCTTTGCACGTATTTCGATGCACGCATTTTGATGCATGCATTTGTATGCTGAACTAATGTCCTGTGATTGACTGACTGGGGCCAATGCAATTCAGGAAGGAGTTGGCCCTACTTGTTGAAAAGCTTGCAAACGTAGGCATTGCCAGCAAGAAAGGCAGGCACAAAGCCAGCCTTGGCTGTTGTGCTGCATCCTGTTTCTGGCATATTGGCGTCAAGCTTCTCCAGATAAGCAGATAACAGCCGTCTGAGATCATCTTTGGCACCCTGTGTTGAGGCTCGCATGTATGTGTTTGGACTGACACCAGTCTGCTAGACAGACTGCCCTGCAAGCAAAAGATCTTGATTGAGGACTGTGTGTTGTTCGTTTGCCTTTGTTGAGAACAGTCGGCTGGTTACACCGTACGAACTGACTGCAAGGTACTTGTTTCACGTTCAATACTTACGCGGGATTTGAAGCGGGCCGAACTGCAGATCTGATTTATCTGGTCCTGACGGTCGATGCGCGATTCAGCGCAAGTGAACGTACGGTTGTGTTGTTTAGAGATCGTGTCGCGGCCTCGGTGGCTGCTCACCACAATAAAGCGGACCAGGTGGTGCGCGTCTGACGCAGTGTTGTTGCAAAATGGCTGCAAGGCTCACGAACAGGCACTTGTGGGGGCTGTCTTGAAATCCTAGGCAACCTTGTACCCCTTGCTATACAGACCCCCTGGCCCCTCTCCACAGTGCACCACCGATGGTGTGCAAGGTCCGTTTCATGCATGAAAAGCAGAAGTTTCAGGCTTCAGCCAGCCAACAAGACCAATCAGCTGTGCAATAATTGCATTCGCTGCAGCAAGAGGACTCAGTCAATAGTGTCTCATTGTCCATAACATCTAAGCATTGCCTGATATAGGTCAATACAACAATGTGACCCTGCTGCACAAAAGACAACCCACGCATGCGATTGGTCGTGATGTCTGATGCACACAAACAGGTTTAATTCTTGCACAAACTTGCCAAAGCTGGGGATGTGATCAAACAAGCCCAATTCAATGGGCAATTGCAAGGATACTTTCAAGAGGGAACCACACGTGGACTTGTGTACGCTAGTACAAGTCAGCTTCATGTAACCCTCATAGCAATGTTGCAAAGCCTCACGTGCTTGCTGAGCTGCTTAGAAGAGCTGTGCAAATACGTGTACAGTCCAGACTTCACAGCCATAATGTGAAGCAAGCGCCAACATGCTCTGCAATGATGCGGTTATATGTTGACAGAGAAGGCACTGTGCAGCAAAAAGTGGCGCCGCTGTGTTTGCGCCCATGCTTCATTAGCCTTGATTTTGACACAGCCAATATTGATGAATTGAGTTAATGAATTGAGAAACCTGCACTGATTGATCAAAGTGCAGCCATCAGTATTTTGATGGAGACAACCTGCTCGACTGGTCAACCGTTGCATGTAAAGGTGGATGGACAGGAAGCATCAGCTGCCACAACAATCATTGTAGTGTTAACAACATTGAGCACGATGCGGCAGTAGTTTGCCAGTGCACTCAAGAGTGCCTGCAGCTGTTCCTGGTTGCCAGCATTAAGCAAATGCCATCAGCTACTCCATGAGACAGAGAGGTGGAGCCGCGCCCCAGCTGATGGTATATGCACTGCCGTAAACCGTCAGTGAGCAGCCCAAACAGCATGGCACTCAGGAGACAACCCTGCTAGAGGCCCATAGCAAAGGAATGTGAACCACATGCAATGCCAACTCGCATTGACAGCAGGCCACCATCATACAATGGTTGTACTGCTTGTAGCACGTGGACCCGATGGCCTACATGCTACAGGACAATCTCACAGGAGCTGTCACTGCACCTTGTTATGTGCAAGCTTGAGGTCCATAGAACAGAGATATAAAGGTGAGTGAATGCCTCTGTGCTTGTCTATGACATGTTGGAGGGTGAAAGTCTGGTGGTCGGTGCTATCAAAGTTGCCGGGGAAGTAGCGTGCTTGAGTGGGGAAGAGCAGGTCGACGGGCCATGCATACGCGTATGCCCCGCATCACTGTTAAACGATCATTGTCGTCCGACTAAGGCGTTTGCGAAGGACGACATTTTGCATGTTTCGCAACCCTAGCCCAGGAATCTTTCGTGTGATGTCGCCCGGCTTCGTTACATTCCCTTGAATGTCGCCCGGTTTCGTTAGATTCCCTTGATGTCAGACCGGCTTCGTTAGATTCCCTTGACTGAACGGATACGCAATTCCAGCCAGTTTTGCTTACACAGACGCAAAGCAGATTATTACACGCACTCCAAACAAAATACTGATTTCTAGGAACAATAAGGAAGCAGCGTCCAATGTCTCCTGTCAAATCTGACAGGAGTGTGACACATGATTGCAACGCTTGGAACATCAGCCTGCCCTGCTGTAACTAGTTTCATTAGATTAAATCGTCAGAATTACGATCGGTAATAGCATTTTGCACTGTGGTGCATGGGGCATGGTGAGTGTAATGTGACGTGTTTAGAGACTGTATGATTGATTGATTTGAAAGAGGAGCGGGCACACAGCCTGGCTCAAGATAAACGCATTGCTGAATGGTTTGCCTTATGGTGACCTGCAAACAACATTGATCTCAAACAGCTTGACAGGCAGTCAAGAGCACAAAACCGATAGTAACCTGGGGTACCTGAAGTGGTCTTCCACTTGTGCTGAATTTGTGCTTTTTTCTCAGCAGTTTCCAAGAGTTATAAACTGACATACTTGTCCCAGCAGTATTATTTTTGGCCATCTCCTATACAGTGTTGTTACCCCATCGACTGCAGGAGTCCTGCAGAGCAGCAAAATGTCTAGAGGACTTTGCACAA
>JUBA01000122.1:0-19588 GCA_000818905.1 Trebouxia gelatinosa | reverse complement strand
GCATTGCAGTCATTTAGCACAACAAGTATGCCCAATCACAAGCATGTACCCAAGCTGCCTGGTTGCTGCAGGGCAGCAGCCTTGATAGCTAGGGACTGGGTTGGGGATGCAATGTGGGCGCTGCGAGATACTGAAACAGCCATAAGACTGGATCCAACACTACCGAAGGCTCACTACCGGCGCATACAAGCCATGAAGGCCATGAACCAGATCCAGGCAAGCATTTATTTGTTGCTGCGCANAAGGCAAGCCTGTGTGTGTGCTGTGCACTACGTGGATGCTCACAGATTGCGCCATGACCTGAGTGCATCCTGACATGCAACGTGTGCTTGTTTGTCATGGTCAGCACACCCGGTAAGCAACTAGACAGCACTCCTGACATTGTCAAGAGTTCTTGCTGCAGCTTAGTGTACCAACATGGTTGTGTTGTTCCTGACAGACGACAGCTGTTTTTGCAGAATACCTCATTTGAGAGAGCTGCTTTGGCTGTAGGTGTGCATGTTGTGCCATGTGCGAGCTGGCATACAAGTCTGCGTGTCTGTCATGCTCACCACACACATGGCAAGCAGCTAGATCACACAAACATATTGACATCTAGTTGTCACTGCAGGACTGTCAGCCTCTGTGGCTCAAGGCTGCAAATGGGGCCACCTTCAAGTTTGTTGGAGCAGCTGAACTCCTCAAGGGCACAGTCTCAGCTGACACAGCCCTCATACCCCCTGATGCAGTTGGGGATGACGCCATTGAGCCCCTCACGCCAGCTCAGCTGGCCAATCAAGTGCAGCTCAGAGCTCNGCTGCTGCTGCTGCTGCTGCTGCTGCTGCAGAGCATGTCGTACAACTGACTGGTACAAAATAGTAACAAACCCCACTTTAAACACACACATTTGGGCTCCATGAAAATGGCGAGACCCTCAAGCCCTTTTACACCAAATGGCTGCCAAATGGCTGCCAAAGCTTTTGCAGCAACTGTTGGTGCATCATGCCTGTGACACCAATGCCTTGGACATCTGATCGTGATTCACATCCTGGATCCTGGGGTTGCTGCTGGCTCGCTTCCGCTCCTCCACTGTGTTGTAGCCCCAATCCACCAGATACAGCTGCCAGTGGTCAAGCTCCTTCACTTCACAAACCTGTACAGCAACTACACAGCATCAAATTTTGCTCCTGCTCACACCAATAGCAGGTGGGTAACAGCGCAGACTGTAAGAACACCCTGCAAACAGATGCAGCTGAAAAGCATGTCACAGCAAAGCAGACGACGATTTTGGGCAGGTTGAGGTGACTGCATTTGTTTTTCAAGCCAAGATCTGCGCCTTGTCAAGAGTGCCAAGCTTGTCCTCAACAAAATGGTATTGCGCGCAAGGGTGCTTCTGTTCCAGCTCCTGCAGGACGTGGCTTTTGGGCTGGCCCGAGACAGTCGTTAAGAAGATTCTGTCTGCTGGGAAGTACACCTTGGCTTTGTGTTTCAGCAGTGCTTGAGTGAACCTGGCCTACAAGCAGGGCAGAATTGCTCCGTGACAGGCACGACGATCAATGTGGAGGTGACAGGGCTCAAAGAGTCACTGGGTGGTGCTGTCTAGGGGGAAGGGGAGGTGGGGATTTGTTCAGCGCTGCCAGCAGGCCTGCAGGCACATACATGCTGCCAAGCGGGTTGCAGGCTGTTCATGCTTGAACAGGGCAAGAAGCCAATGCTGCCACTGCGGATGTTGACTGNGTGCAGGCACAGCACAGAGTTGGCCAACCTCGGACATGTGTGCCCACAAGGCATACGAGCCTGACATTGTCGACTGCAACCTCCATCCCTCACAAAGGTGTCAAAGTCCGCTGCATCACGAATGCTGCTAACATCTCTTGGATGATTTGCACATACCACCGGCAATGCCTGACCTACTGCATCATCAGCTTCCAGCATGCCTAGCACCTGCATGACAGTTTGATTTGGATTCACGCAAATGCCAAAGCTACACGTTAGGGATGTGTATAGCATAGCCATTGCGGCTTAACAAGCATTACTNGCAACAATCATGACAGACTGTGCTACATTTGGCACATGCAGGTCAGAGGACTTGATACATCAGGAAGCATTCAACCCCTTGTCCATTAACACACAGTACATGTCATGATCTGCATGCACCCTACCTGCTCTGGTTGGCAGCCCTGGTTGTCTGGTGGCTAGTAGCACGGCCTGGAGCAGCACCCCTGGGCACCTCCAGTACCCTGCCAGGCACCCTCCTGGACCCCTGCCTGCCCTGGCCACCACCATGGCCACTGCNCAGCGCATATTTGCAGCATATGTGCAACATATACTAAAGCACATTGCATACTATTGAACTCACACTACAAGTCAGACATACCTTGCCAGTTGTTGTAGCCAAAGCCTTCTTCAGCTTGGCAACCTCCTGGGCTGAAGTCAGCAAGCAATCGTTCTGCTTGGTCTGGTGGTCCTTGATGACCTGCAAAGATACATGCACCAAATCAGTGACAACTTGGGACCAGGTATATGTCACGCAGGAAAGAAGAAGAAGACAAAGATTCACAGGTTTCGGCCAGCCGACAAAGCTGATCACCCGGTGTGTCATGCATGATAATTCATGTGACAGGATGACTCAATAATGACTCAGCTGACTGAAATGACAGCATGACTCCCAGATGACTCTCAGATGACTCACAGATGACTGTCAGATGACTNCATAGGAGCAGCCAGCTTTGACTGCAATGTCACCTGCATTATGCTGGGTGCATGACATGACTTNAGCTGCATGCTGTCTTGGACAGCACTGTAGCAACTCTATCAAATGCGGTACGTAGAGCCGCAGAATTGCCATGACGCACTATGGCTAAAACGTTCGTGACAACCCATAGCCAGAAGACATCATGCTTGAAGTCTGCACCTGTGTGGAGTTGTGATGTACGTCGCAGCGGTGGTTCGTAGCATGTCTGAGTCACAAGAACTCTGCCTCTTGTGGTTCCATTACTGCCCCATTCACATGCTAGCTATAGGCTGACGATAAANTGTATAGGTCACCGAAAGCCATTCAGCGCGGTCCGGCTTGCATCAACCGCAGTGCGTACATTGGACTCGCGATCGGACCGATCTCGGACGCAGCGAAAAGCTGCAGCCTTGCTTGGCCGCGACTTGTCACAGGTTTGGCCGGCTGCGTTGTGTGCATGTATGTGCAAGCGCCGNCTTGTCTGTCGACTTACAGGCTCAATGCCCCATGTATGTGCGGAAAACCATCTGGGATGGTCACAAATGCCGCACAAGGGACTTGGTGGAGGGCGGACCTGAGGAATCTAGAGCATGGATCTTGAAAGCCCTCACGGGCTCTGCTGAAGCGCCTGAGGAGCTGAGTGCCCAAACCAATCCACTCACAACCATCAGGTATCTACTCAAAGCAGGATACTGCATGTGAGTACAGCTGTGTCAATGCAGTGTTTGCTTTGGTGCCTTGCAGACCATGTGCAGGCACCAGAGGCATCATTGAGGCATGTTGGGCGTGTGACTTTCCCGCAGGATGTACAACAGACAACAAAGGGTCCATGCATGGGTGTCTTGCTGCAGGAAAGATGACCCTGATCCCGTCAAGCGTTTGAAACGAGAGATGCAGGTGGCACTAGCTGAAGAGGATTACTCATCAGCAGCACGCATCAGGGATCATCCTTTCATGAAACTTGCTGTACAAATTGTGGAGGAACAAATTGCAGGCCATGATAGTGAAGCTGAAGAGTTGCGTACTAAGCTGCAGAATGCTGTACAAGAGCACGAGGGGAAACAAGAGCATTAGCCTTCAAACGCTCAGACCATCTAGCATCACAAGTGTATCATATTTCTGACGCTGATGCAGTCGTTTAAGCACATGTACAGAAGGACTGCTGATGGTTTGTAGAGTACACAACTTCACATTTAATGTTCATTTGCGGCAAGTCCATTTGAAATTTTGTGCGCAGAGCTCATCATGTTACATGTAGCCTCATACTCCACCCTCATCTTCTGCCTTGTCATTGTCTTTGAAGTTGCACTTGATCAAGCCCATTTCCCAATGATAAGGCAAAGCGATGTAATCAGAATATAGCAAAGTGTTCTCTGCAGTATAATGTAGTTTGTGGTAGCAGTCTCCACACCAGAAACACGGATCTTCAGGAGCCCACTTGTCATCATATGTCACCCAGACAGAGGCAGCACTCTTACACAAGTTGCAGAGTCGCCTGACTTTCCTCTCCTGCAATGACACAGCATGGCAGGGTGTGAGCAGCTGGAGTATTTAGCAATTGCTTGGATCGCAATCGCCTTGACCAAGCAAGTGAAGTCAGGCGATGTTCCTGCGTGTGTTGTATGGTCTCTGTAGTCCCTTTCGTCAATTATAAGTGACGTTGTAGCAAGTAACATCATGACAGATACAATCACTCCATAATCATATGCTTGAGCATGTACCTGAGAAAGCCTGAAGGGAAATGCTGATGCCAGCTTTGGATCTGTTGTCTGTATGGAGCGCACATCCTTCAACTCCAGCAAATGCTCACAGCAACCCTGATGCATGTACATGTACCCAGCGCCCTGGCCTACCTGGATGCAGCATTGCATAGCAGTCACTGCCTGACTGGACTATGTGCAGCTTGCAAAAGCAGACGTTGCTAGAATGTCCAAAGCCACAATTCTTGCTACTTGTGACAGTCGTGTTGATGTATGCTCATCGTCATGCATATTGAAGGCAAACTAGCTGCAAGTCCTGTCGCAGAGCACATGTGGAAAATCTAAATGTCAGGTTCAAGAGATGGGCTTGCATGGCCTTGCATGAGCATACACCTGCAGCGCATGCCATGATGAGACTGATCTCAAATGGCATGCTCTCCGTGAGATGGACATCAGATGCTCAAGCAACTGCGTCCCATATTGCACACTTGGTGTGTCAACTGAGGGGGATTACCCGCAAGTACAGATCGCTGAAGAGCGTTTTCTCCATGTGAAGCGCTCGAGGTTGGCACTTATTACTGCGGCGATGCGCACTTTTCAGGAAGTCAACAGGGAAGGAAGGAGCTTGCTCCGCCTCAGGGGCAGGGCAGGGCACTGAGATGCCCCTCTCTGAGCAAAAGGTCCTGACTGGAAAAGAGTAGTCCTCTGCATGTGCTTGTCTCATATCATTATAGAATGTACCCTACACAGCTGTAAGGTATGATTGATGCAGCCAACAGATACTTACGGTACCAAGCAGCAGCCCACATGCAGGGGACAGAGTACCTTGGCAACTTGTCAGGCATGATTGCTACCAGCCTGTCTGACAGCACCTGCCACTGCAGTACAATGAAGTGAAACTGGGTAGAGTAAAGACAAGGCAGCCTTTTGAGGTTGCGTNATCAAGTGCGACGTACAGACTGTGCACCCTCTCCAGCTTGCACACGCTGCTATGGCAGGCAGGCTGCGCAAGGAGCTTGCAGATCCCTTTCTGCCGCAAGCGCTGGACGCGCGTATAAAACGTAAGCTTAAGCGCTTGTTGCTCTAAGTGATCACTGTTGCTGCTGATTATCCTGTAAAAAAGTGACAACAGGTCGATTGTCGAACTAGCAACCATGTAGCACTCATCAATCAGGAATAGTGGCGCTGCTTGCTTTTGTGCTGAGTGCGCTGATGTTTGTTTGCAGAAGACCCTCACAGCATGCCAGGAGCAAGCTTGACAGCCTGCACATCCACCTTGGAAGATGTGATCCGTGCTGCCCCACCTCTGCTGGAGATTCTGTCCTCTGCAAGCTTGAACAGTCTTCTGTGCACGAGCTCAGGCCTCCGACAAATTGTCCATAGGCATGTCAGAGGCCTAAGTCTGCCTCCCAAGTACCCATGTGACTTGGACACACTGATGCTTGCCAATGGTGGCTGGCTTCAGCTGGAGCGCCTTGATATCAGCTTCAACGACCTTGATGCCACTACCTTCAAGCAGCTACAGAAAGTGTACTGGCCACTGCTAAGACACCTGGACGTTTCTGGCAATATCTTGACTTCAAGAGCAGTAAAAAGTCTGGCAAAAATGCAGTGCCCAAAGCTGGACTTCCTGGCTGTTGGACACACATGTTTGGTCTGCCAGCCTGCTGTTGAACACTTGGCCAGCAACCATTGGTCGATGTTGAAGACACTGCACCTCCCAAGGGTCGACGTGAAAGCTGATGCAATGGCAAAGTTGGCCAAGGCACACTGGCCTCAGCTTCAAGATCTGGACCTAAGTGATAATGAGATGGACATTGACACTATCCGCCACCTGCCTCATGGGAATTGGCTACAACTCACATCACTGAACCTAAGTGGCAACTGTATCGAGCCAACTGTTGCGAAGCATCTCATCAAAGCACCCTGGCCGTCTCTTGAAAGCCTGACCCTTGAGCGTTGCGAGCTTGTTGCGGAATCTCTTCCTAGCTTTTTCAATGGACAATGGCCCAGATTGCATATACTCAACATAGCACATAATGATTTGTGGCATTTGTCAGCCGATGCAATGTGCATTGTGTTGCCAGGATNAAAGTCTGACTGCACCTGTGCTTGCTGACTTGCCGGGCAAGGCAATGATTTAAGGCATTTGCAGACTGAGTTGTGATGTCATGCAGAGGAAAACAGACGAGGCGACTGTTCTGCAAAAGCGCATCCACCATCTGGCCTTGGAGTCTCGTTCTGGTCGAGACAAGGCTCAAGCATATGCCAGCGGTCTCAGCCCCGGCATGAAACCCCCCTCACCGGGGGGGTCCAGTGTTGGGGTCCCCAAAACCCCTGGGTCAAACCGTCTCAAAGCCCCTGCAGGGACTCTNATGTCTCCCCAGTGTATCATCAGGGATGTAAGCACAGAGTACACGATGCTGATTGCAGTCTTGCATGCTTCAAAAATTTGGATACGGGTATTGCGGTGTTTGTAAAATGCATAATTCCAGAATCACTGTGTGTGCTCAGGGTGCCATGCCTGTGAAGACTTCTGAGTGTAGAGACTTGTGATCACTGACAAAAAATACAAGCACTTTCTGTGATACATACGAATTACGCCCTGCACAAGCAGCATGCAAGAGCCTAAGGCAAAGTAAAGTAAAGACAATGCCAGTGTATCGATGCTGAACACCTACTAGGCATACCCTACTATGGTTGTGCACTCACAATGCCCTACTGGTTGAAAGTGTGAGGCATAGTGAATATACCTGTGCACCATCTGCATGCGCTTGGCATGCCACAAATGAGTTTCCAAGTTCCTGTCCTTCTCGTGATCATTTGGCGATGCACCAATGTGGCCATGTTTGCCCTGCAGCAAGTTTCCAGCAATGGTGCTGTCCTCGTCCCTCTTCCTCTTCTTGCTTTGTGCTACTAGGGTATGTGAGGGTTCTCGGACTATTTGACTGGAGGTTTGATGTGGTGAGGCAAGCTGACGCTGAGGCGGCTCAGGAACATCCTCCTTGTCCTGAGACAAGAATTTCCCAGCTGCTGCATTCACAGGGACATGCTGGGTTGTGCCCAGCTCGCTTTGAGGAAACTGATGATTGTTACCCATTGAATGAGCATCAGCATGAGGAGATGTCTGATCATCAACGCTAAGCTGTGCTTGCTGTGTCGACTCAAGGGCGCGCTGCTGAGCATGCTGAATGTTTGGGTCACGCTGAGCATGCTGGGCACGCTGGGAATGCTGAGCATGCTGGGTCAAGTCAGACTGAGGCAGGTTTGATTTTAAAGCAGCGGCTTCAGGGCTAGCTGAGGGTTGACAAAGGCTTCTTGANAAGGAGCATCAGCCAGGCTTCAAGAAGCAAAATCAAGAGTTCATTGGCACGGTATGCAAATCAGCTACGCATACTACTTCCTCTTAGAACAAACTTGCCCATGCATGGATGCTGCCTGGTTTTGTGCCTTCAGACCCAGAGCTGTTGCTATAATGCTGCAGGAAGAAAGAATGGACCCTCCTCCTGATTTTGGGTATGATGACTACAAGGGCACTGGAAAGCTCAAAGGCAAGGTGGGTCCATAGCAACATGTCACGCTTGAGGAATAATAAACTAAGTAACCTGCTCATTGTGATATGTCGTGTAAGGCAGTGTGCACAAGCTCATCCTGCATGTACATATTGCAGTGTCCCGTACCTGTTGTTTCACATGCTACCCAACCTTACCACTGCAAACCCTAACACAAACTGCTTTCCAATCCACCGTTACGCTACAGGAGTTGTGCCTTCTCCTGCAGTCAATTACATCTCACAGATGGGTCAGCTGAGATCTCTCTGTGAGTGGTCATAACTTTGCTTGTGCACTCTAGCTTGTGTTTGACTTTACAGTCACCACAACTGCATCACTCTGATTGTACATGCACCGCATCAGCAGGTTGTGCGTGCATCCTATGTGCACATTGTGGTCAATCGTGCAGCAATCATAGGGACTCTCATCATGACAGCACCTCAATGTAACAATCAGACTTTTGAGAACTAAACTTGCAGTGTTTCATGTGAATGGGCACTGGGGCAGTGAGATGCTGTAGCAAACTTGACAGACGTGAATATACCCTGCATCCAACCACAGTGCTGTGTACGCTGCTGATTGCACTGGTGACAGGAGGAGATACATTGCATTGGCAAAGCTGTTGTGCTGGCTTTGCACATGACAAAGCCAATGTTGCAAATAGGGTGCTCAGATGTTCTGACAGGTGTCAATGTGTTTTGCATATACCAACACTGCTTTGTATGCTGCAGATTGCGTTGGTGACAGGAGGTGATTCCGGGATTGGCAAAGCTATTGTGCTGGCTTTTGCGCGTGAGGGGGCCAATGTGGCCATCTCGTACCTGGATGAGCATCAAGATGCAGAAGCAACCAAGGCAGTTGTCACTCATGCTGGGCAGGAGGCTATTCTGCTGCCTGGCGATCTGAGATCTGAGGAGCAGTGCAAGTAAGCCTCTGCATAGGCTTATTGACGAGCACTGGACCAAGTGTTGTGCCAAAATGCTGCTGTTCAGCACGCTCACTGGCCTAGACTGTGCAGAGTCAGACCACAAGCACCAGATCTTGGCACTTTGCAGCACAGATGCCAGCCTGGCAGATTGTAACAAGACACTTNATCTTCAGCTTTGTTGCAACACTGCTTGCGTGCACTCTTGACTCGGGAGCTTGCACTTACATCGAATGTATGTGATTGCTGACTATTGATGATGCTGCAGGTCGAGGCTATTGATCTGCAAACCCTGGGACTTTGAGCCACTACAGCAATCAAAATATCCACCTTTTCACCTTCTTGGCCGTGAAAGCACTTCCATCAGGTTCTAACCTCTCAGAATAGCGTCTGTCCAAGGCTAGGCTGTTCATCATAGCCTTCTTGTCTTACTTACCAGTTGATCGCAGAACTGTTCTAGCTG
Source organism: Trebouxia gelatinosa (assembly GCA_000818905.1). Lineage (NCBI taxonomy): Eukaryota > Viridiplantae > Chlorophyta > Trebouxiophyceae > Trebouxiales > Trebouxiaceae > Trebouxia > Trebouxia gelatinosa. The sequence continues at coordinate 10,236 of JUBA01000122.1, read as the reverse complement.
TGCCACAGAAGCTGTTGCGTGAGGGCATCCTACTGGCCTAGTTGCTGCCACGAATTATCTGTATTGTCTGCACAGAAAATGTGGAGCATGATGCAAAACTCAGTTCTGTGTCTGTATCCTGAGTCTTGTTGTCGCGTGCAGGGTAGTTAAGTTGAAATGCAAAGGCTTACTCATATGACAAGGTCAAGAGCTGCAGTTTTCCAGCTTCAGGGACACCTGCAGCACAGCATGAAAGACTGCAGTCAACATAATAAAAACTGTTCCAGACCTGCGCCTTCAAGGCATGCCGTCTCCTCTTACAGCTATCTCTCCTTACAACTCTCTCTCCCATGTTGATCATCCNTGTGCCCAGGTGTTCTGTATGGCGTGCTGAGACATGCAGCATTGCATTGCATGGGCAACTTGAGCTGCTGACACCGGCTTCAATACGCTAGAGGGCTAACAAAGCTTCATACTGAGCCTGCAGCTTCTGATGCCAGTGTGCCTGCGCATGGCAACTGCAGGCTGGCAATTGCAGACAAACGGCTGNACAGCCCATGTGCAATGCCTGTCAGCTCATGTATACTGGAATGTTGCCCTCAGGCCATCAGTACTGCCTTTCAAATGATGTATACTGCCGGCCGGCGTGTCGTCCTTGTGCTTGCTGCTTGAGCAGTCTGGATCTGCTGCTTGTGTAGAATGAGTAGGTGCATCGATATGTGCATGAGCCTAATACCACCAAACCTGCAGCAGGTAAGCTTTATGCTGCGTAAGGTGAATCCGTGGCTATGCAGCATGCGCCTGAGGCTGAACACTGTATCAGACTTTTGCGCATGACCGGCTCAGCTGCTTCATGCAATTCTCGTCCAGTGAAGCACAAGCTATGAAGTGCCTCCTGCCAATCAGTCAATACAGCAAGTTGCACATCTGGCCACAGACTATCTGTTGACAGGCGAACATGCTGTTTGGCTTGCAGACCTACCAGCTGTCATCAAGATGCTTCCTGCCATTGCCCCAGAGTTGCAATTCACTGCGGGGCAGGTTGACTATAACCTGAGCCCCATTTACTACTGTGAGTGCGAGAGCTGTCATGAAATTGAGAAGCTTTTCGTTAATCCCTTCCAGCCCAAATGTTCCTGGGATTTGAGTGAAGAAGCAGCGCAGCATACAAGCAGGTCCTGGTCATGCTCTTTCTGATGCACCTGCTCATAACACCAATCATATGATTTAACAACTTTGTTGTGAGCAAGAAGCAGCCCTACCCTGGCATGCATGTGCCACTGAGTTGACACTAATGGCAGATCTGGTATACAAGGTCATGCTGTGTGTCGAACAAATTGTTTTACCACCACATGTTGACTGGGGCTGCGCACTTCCATGCAGGTCCTTCTTCAGGTGCAGCTTTCCATGCGCATGGCCCTGCACTCCATTTGTACTGGCCTGGACGTTGCGGCTTAATGGCTACAGGCTTTGTTCCTGTGGCACAATGCCATCAGGAAGTAGCATGGTGATTGCCAAATGTGCACCATTCTGCACCGTACAGGCAATTACAGAATACACCAGGTTGTGAATGGAGCTTTTGCTGGTGCGGCCCTGATCACCTGGCATGCAATGTGAAGAAGCGGTGGCCACAGCAGTCAAGCAGCAGGTTGGAGCTGGCCGGACAACAACTGCCAGAAGCCCAAACAATGCTGGAACAGGTGCAGTCCAATGTAGCTCAGTCCTGCCAAGACATGTTTGTCAGAATGCACTTTTCAGCTCACACGACCTGGCACAGACATTGTGCAGTATGAGTCGAAAACACAAGCAGCTATGTGCATGCCATANAGTGTGTGGCTGTTTTGCTTGACTTGTTTGAATTCTGCAGGGCACAGCTAACTGCTGTGCCTGGTGCTTGCGACGACCGTCATCCCTTATCCTTGCAATGGTTGCCGTTCTGGTGCTTGCGCTGACTGGTATTCCTAGTGCATGCGCTGACCAAGAGCACTGAGTAGCCACCTTTCCTTGTAGGGACAGCAGACTGAGTACAGTACGTCCGCTGACACCTATCATCAGGAGCAACAGCCTAGTCTGCTGGACAAGGCCAAAGCCTACATCCCAGTTCTGGGCAGCAGCACAGAGTTTGAAGTGGAGCTGCTCAATTTGACAAGCAGCCTGATTGGGGGAGGGCGCCATGATGCCAACATCCAGCGTGCTGGTGAGCGCTGCATGGTGTGTCCACACTGCACTACAGCAGGCTATGTATGCTGCCCACATGAGACAGCAGCGAAGTATACTGAGCGGCGTTTTGTGCTGACAGAAAAGTGGTGTCCTCCTAGTGTAAAGCAGGCATAGGTGTCTGGAATGAGATGACAATGTGCATGTCGCCATATCAAGCGCATGCAAAGTACAGTCATGTTTGTTGGGATTCATGTGTGTCTTAGACTTTGTTTTCATCAGATCAAGAAGTNGTCCTGTGGCAGTGTGACTTTGGGCATGAATGGATTTCTACAATTTTGAGTCGCACAGCAAACTGCCAGNCTTGTGCAGCCATGCAGTGGCAGCATTGTATTTATTTATTTTTTGCAACGATTGGTTTGTAGCTGGGCAAATTATGAGTCCAGCCAGACAGCTTTGCTGCAGAGGCTAGCTGGCTTTGACACGAGAGGGGCTGCTGTTTGTTGAACAACCACTGTTGCTTTTACACCAACCCTCAAGGTTTGGCTTGTGCCACTGTCAATCACTGTAAAACATACTGTGCAGCTGGAACGGTGGCAGCGTATATGTAAAGCAGAATAATGCACTGGGACGACCAAGCGTGAGACACTGCACCTGTATAGCATACAATCTTTGTTTCCAGTCTTAAATGGCTTCTCCCTATGGACAAGCAGCAGGCCTGCCGTGCAGGCAGCATGCAAAGATGCACGCTCGAGTCCTTGCATGCGTACCTGCCAGCAGTGCTAAGTATAGATTTCGGGAGGAGGCAATTGCTTTGAGAGCAGACAAAGTCTTGTTTAATTTTCATCACACGAAGCCTGAGAACCATTCCACATCATATCGTGAGCGAGACTGAACAGCCTATATCGCTCAAAAGCACCGCTCAGTCTGGCAAGTCCTCACACCAAACACATACACAACACATGACATGGTGCAGGCTCAACAACAAAGCCTACGTGATGTGGTTCCAGAGCAGAGTGCATAGATTTTTTTGTATGCACATGTGCAACCCCTATTTGCTGCCACTGATCACTGACAAACATCAAAGTGCTGCGCGGAGGTTACCTGCAAACAGCTTTCCACAGTTCTGTGGTAGGTCAGCGCCGTTTGTGCCGCTGGTGGCGGTGACTGAAATGCAGCACTGGCGCTCCTGGAGACACAAGCAGCTCGTCTGTACGGATCGCAGAGGCTGGACAGAAGCGAGCTTCGTGCCCAGGGCGTGGTCCGGTCATCACCCGCTGTTTAGACATGGAGGCCCGACAGCTCTGAGACCACACGGTACAACTGGACTTCGCCTGCAGCTATGCACAAGCAAGTGGGCAAAAGACTTCTCCGCAGACCACTGAAGCAGCATGTCGGTGCAGGAGTGTGTCATACGCACAGAGCAAACTGCACCATACCAAGACAAGCACACCGGAGCTTGATCTTCTCCTGCAGTCCAGGCCAATACAGCAGCCCAGATATCANGCATGGAGACACACAACACAAATCATGCATACACGTACTGCACATGGTATGCATACACAAACACACAACATACAGCTGCATTGGTCAATTTCATCAAGGCATTGAGACCAGCCCAAAAATATACAGCTACATGCCACAGCGTCATCAGCAACAGCAGATTTCATCAGAGCTTGCACCCACCAGTGTGCCAACAATACCATCAGCGATGGACTGAACATCAGCATCGTCATGTTGCAGGCGTAAAGCCAGTAATCTCGGTAGTGCCTGAGGCACATCTGCCAGCTGTATCTGCCACTCAGAGTTGTCTCCGACCAGCATGCCTAAGGCCAACAGGCTTCTGACTTGGACTTCATGGTTGCTGGACTGAAGGGCTGCTGCCAGGCCCTGAAGGGCTCCCTGCACAGCTTGACAAATTGCAATGGCATGCTCCCTGATGTCGCAGTGTGGATGCACAAGGAAGAGGTTGTGAGGTGTTGTCGTGAAGCAAGAAGCACTTCAGACCAACTGTGCTGACAGATACTGTACACAGTGCAACATGGCGTAGATTTTACTGCCTACATCCAATCAAGCGGCACACAGCATATGCACAATGCAGGGCATGTCAGCAATACATCCACACATGGAAGCCAACATCAGCACAGATGCTTGTGCAGTACAGCATCAACTGCACAAGTGACTCAGCTATACATAGGCAGGCAATAAGCAAGAGAAAGTGGACAGAATTTGTGCTTGACAAAGCTCCTAAAACACACCGTGACTTGGGCACCTATGTACTAAGCAGTCTTATGCTCAGGTCATGTACATCAGTGACGCTGGTCTCAGCACCAAAGATGAGCTCAACAGCTGTTTCTCATTGTATGCCAGAGGTTTTAGTGTCAACTGAAACATGTGTTTGAAGCAGGCATACAGGTCATACAGACACAACAGTAAGAGCAATTGGAAAACTTGACAGTCTTGAGTGTACAATGTCAGTGCCGGTAAGCGGTTGCTGGTCCAGCTAATGTGTACTATGCAGTCACCAGCTTCATGTACCTTGTCCACCAAGTGTTGTCTGTTCTGCTCCAAAGTGGCAATCTTGCATTGAGCATCTGNTGCAGCAGGATCAAGGATGGCAGGACAGACCATCAGTACAGAGGTGCGCCAGCAGCAAAGCATAAGAAAACACAACTTCAAGTCAGGTGCACACTATGAGCCCACAAATGCTGCAAGAAAACACTAATTTTTTGTGTTGAGGCATTTCACGTGTCAGCATGAAGACACATTCAGCAACAAGGCAACCTGATACAGAGCTTGGTCACTCAAGGGTGCAGGTACACTTATGGTGCTGGCATACTGTGCAGCAGCTGTACATTTACTGACAAAGACATGTGCAGACTAAACAGCATCGTGACCTTGACTTGTGTTGAGAGCTAGGTTGCTGTCATGGTGATGCCGGCTTCAACAGCCCTTGTTAGCTGTCAAGGAGACACCATTAAGCAGCATGTACACATTCTTCAGCAGCACGTGCACAATTTTTGCCAGCATGTGCAGGTTTGGTGTGCAAATGTGTGGAAGCATATCAACCTGCTTCAGCTGGTTCATCATGGAAGCCCAGGTCCCCTGAGGATCCCCCCATGGGGCTGCACCCCCTCTCCTGTGTCTGGTGGTACTTCAGCCTACGAAACAGGACAGCATACAGAGTGTTGCATGGGTTTACATCTGTACGTTTAGAGTTGGTCAGCAACATGGCGGCGCACATGGCATGAAGCTTGGAAAAGTTGAAAGCCAATTGTTATGTTGTAGTGTAGCGCATGCGGCTGTTGCACTTGTTGGCATGCAGCAGCCTCTCAACCTAGCCTAGCTGAGGAAAGCTTCAGACACTTGATGATGTTAGTCAATCCACTGACAGCTGTCTCACCTGCGCTGCAAGTTGGGTGTGTGTTGGGAAAGGCCCCAGGGCTGGGGCTTCTGCCCTTCTGGGGGCTGGAACCTGCCTGAACTCCTCAGGCTGTGTTGCCACTCACGTTTGGTTTTTGCCTTTTTCTCAGCAGATCCTGTTGCAAGATGACTGGCACATGAACATCACCAAAGCGCAAAAGATGCAGAAGAGATACAGTAACTGTGATTCCTAGATACGACCATTGCCTGTGTCACTCCAAATCTGGTGCTTACGTCATGGCCTTGCGAGAGCAGCCAGGACTAACAGCTGCAGTAAAATGTAGATGGTCATGTGACTAAGCTTGCCCACATATATTGAGTGTTGCAGCAGGCATGCAAAAGCAAGAGCACTGTATACACAACATGCTCAAACACGTCAGCAGACTTGGTGTTCGCCCATGATCATTAGCTGCATGGTGCATGAACCTTGTTCAAGAGAGACCTCAAACAATGCGCATAACTGCAGCCAGTCTGTGGTGTGGTCTTCACGAGCCTAGCAATTTTGTAGCCAAATTGCCAAGGCGTGTACTTGCCTGATGCATGAGGCTGGTCCAGACTGCCCTGAGAGGCTTCTTGCAGCAGCCCCTGGCTGGCATCAGGGGACAAGGTTGGGGACGTGGCAGCTTCTGAAGCTGCCTTNAGACTTTGCTGTGCATGCAACCTGTATGCGCTGTGGTGTGTCACTCTGCCGGCAAAGTGTTTGTTCTGCTCATGCTTCATAATGCAAATGGCGTTGCACATGTTTCACAGCTCCCAAGAGTCCATCAATGTTTTTGGCTGCTCGTGCCGCCAAGTTCCACTGCAGAACCTGTACATGCACATGCAATGTCTCACATGTCTCTACTGAGATGCATGTGGCACGAGCAATAACTCACACCAAGTGTCAAACATTAAACATGGTGCATATAGTCCTCTGCACATTGTTGTGTATTGTTCAGCTTTATGGCATCAGCCCTCGCAGGAGAGTTCATGGGCTGCATTGTTGCTTCAGGTGCCATCTTTGATACCGTCATTGAAGATCAAGTGGACCATGTGAGAGCCTATTTTGGCATGCGCAAGATCAGCCTTGGCCGCATAGCCAATGAGAAGGCCTTGCGGCCTCTGCTCAATGACAAGTTTATATTCCACATGGGCATGCTCGACCAGGTCACACTACTGCATCACTGATACATATTGTGTCCATCAAGCAGGGCGACATCTCTGACACTGCATGTGGCTTGCAACCCAAGTGCTGTTCAAACGTCCAACAACAAACCTGTGCCCAGAACCTGGCAACATCGCAGAACAGGTTTATAGCATGTCAAACACTGCACTGCTGCTGTGTGGCGCTGACGTTGCCTCTGTGTCATCTATTTGAAGTCTGCTGCCCTCTGCTGGCCACTCAAGTACAGAATGCGCACCTTTGTCAGATGTAACTCCAAACATTCTCCAACATATCTGTCGTTCCTGACACCAACACCAAGACACAATGTTCTCAGATTTGGATACAGTAGGGGGTACAGTTATGGCACGTATCAACCCCACGATGAGATCTCTATTTACANGGGAGGGGGATGGGGGTGGGGGGTCATCAAGCCAGAGAAGATAAGTGCATGAACAGCCATTAGACTCAATATTGGACCCTGTATACTGGTGTGCTAGCGAGGGGAAATACAGTGCAAATGATGCATGGAGACAGCGTAGCTGGCTGAAAAACAGGTCTGCTGTGCTGACCTAACACAGCCCATGCAACAATCCTGCGACACATCCACAAAGCATAGGTGTGCCATGATACCTGGTTGGTCAGGNGGTGAAGCAGTGGTAGTGCCTGAGACAGTGGCTGTGGTGGTGGATTTTGCTGGTGTAGTTGTGGTAGCAGTAGATGGTGTGGTGCTAGCTGTGGTGGGTGTAGCAGGTGTGGACCCCAATGACGGTGTAGATGGAGAGAACAGTGTAGAAGCAAGCTTGTAGCTTGGCATCATGGGCATGCCTGCATAGCAGCCACTCGATAAGCTGATATTCAGGTGAATATGAAAGCTCATGCTGATTACATGTTGATGAGCATGTGAAACACACACGCTCACATGTGAGACTGCTGAAGAGATGTCTCACAAAGCATTGTTTTGCAGCAGTGGTGTTTGATGACTTGCAGTCAGCTGGCTGACAACCACAAAGGGGAAGCAGTGTGCACAATGCTCCCATAGTGGTGTGACAACACAGTCAATGAAGTTGATTTCCAGCTGGCACTGCACCCTCTCATCCTTGGCGTCCATATGCAATGCCGGCGTCAACCCCAGCCGCCGCTCCTCAGCCACTTGTGCCCTGTTCAAACACATGCAAGCATTTTGTTGCAGCATATATAGCTCCAAAAGGGGAAGGTATGCAGGCAGCAGCTGAGGAGGTAAAGACTATGCAGCCCTTCAGCTTCTTGTCAATCTGCAAAACAGAGGAATTGTGCGCTGCTGCAAATTTGCAGGCAGTCACCAAGTGCGTGATTACCTTGCCGCGCAGGCAGCTTGTTCTGTAGGTGAAGTAGACAACAGTGGGTTGGTGGTGAGAGCCTCACAGGNACATTGCTGCTGCAGAGCAGGTATTACATTTCTTTGCTAGCATGCACGCCAGCTGTCATAAAAAGGTCAAAGGCTTCACATGCATCACAGTGTTGCATGACAAGTGCAGCAAAGACAGCAATTCGACAATCCAACAAAAGGCTTGCCAAGACTAAGTGTACAGCCCCGAGATGCAGCATGTGATGTGAAGGCATGCTTCACGAGCAGCATCATCGACACCTGAGCCAGACGCACATCATCTCTGGCAGGTTTCTGGAAGAGAAGGAAATTAACTGGCACAGACATACCTGAACCTTCTGAACTTCCTTCAGAGTGTAGTTGCACAGGCCTCTGGCAAACTCATAACCACTGGAATCGCACAGCACAACGGCGTCTTGAGCAGCAAAGTCTCCAGTGATCTTGAGGATGCCAGCCGCAAAGAGGGACTTCTTGTGGTCTCGGATGGCAGTCACTGCACCACTGTCCAGCCACAGCTCACCCTTGACAGGCACACTCAATATCCAGCGCTTCCTGTCCCTGGCAATCATACAGCATAGTCAGTGTTGATGCCCATGTACTTTGAAGAGGTGTAGTGGTCATTCTTGACACCTGCCTTCAGAATTCCAGTGACGGTGATGACCGACAGTAGCATGTCTGGTCCTGCATGGTCAGGAAATATGGCTGATCCCTGTCACTCAACACAAGTTTCTTTCACAGGGCTGGGCAGGAGTGGTATNTGGAGTTGATCATCTGCAAAAGCTCTGGATTCTGCTTGCCTAGCTCCTGCACGCCAAAAAGCAGGCTGCAAACAAGGCTTGCACACAGAAATTGTAGCAGTTCAAAAGCAATAGCTCTTGGGGAAAGTTGTGCAATGGGTGCCTCTACATGACTGGCTATATTCTCTTTTTCTTTGAGCAGGTGCAGATGCTGTTGCACTTGCCAAGCTGTGTGCAAACGGAGATGGCAGACGCGCAGATGGTCATCACTGATGCAGCAATGATAGTGCCCTTGCACATGCAACACGCAAGGGGAGGTTGCATGTAGGCAGACCCTTGTCTTGAAGCAAATGCGTATGCAAGAACCCAAATTCAGGTACAAAACAAGTCACCAGCTGGGCAAGCAGGCGTAGTGTTATTGGCAAATATTATATCCACATGAGCACCTGCAGCAGGTAATTCAGTAGCGCTTTACCTGTAGCATGGGCTGGAGAATCTGAGGGTTAGCCTGCACAATCTGCCTGAGCGCCTGAAATTGTGGGTTGCTTCGCAGGAAGTCCAGGTTGTCTCCGCCAGGTGNAAACACAGCAACATGTCACCAAACAAGCAAGTATTGGTATGAAATCTATCATTATACAACAATAATACCAAATAGTAATAGGTAATAAGAACTTAGCTGTGCTGCAGGAGCCTCGAGCTATGTTGCGCAGCACGTTGTGGCTCTCCTGCCTTACAAGCTGCTGTATGCTGCTCGCCTAGCTGAGCATGCCTTGCTCTCTGAAGCGGCCCAGTACTGCACAGCTGTGCAGCAGGGAATGGCGGCAATCCCCAAGCTGCCCCCGGGCTTGGCAGTCTGCCGCTCCTTCACACAGGACCTCCAAGACAGAATCCAGACATATGCTGCGGTGCGCCTGCGTGCTGTGCTCTGTGCTGGGCTGGCCCTGTGCTGTGCTGTGACATGGCCAGTGGCACAGGGGTTGGAGCATGGGCCAGCTGCACAGCTTGGCAGCACTGGTGCAGCTCCAGAGGCTGCCCTACAACACTGTGGTGGTTGAGCAAGGCAGCAAGGCTGATGCAACCTACTTCATCAAGGTTGGCGAGGTCCGCGTGGTGAAGCGTGTGGAGTGCTCCATGCCCTTTTATGAGCGCCTTCAGAAGGATNCCTTCTGTGCTGGGATACTGCAGAACTTGGACTACCAACAGCTCGAGTGCCAAGCACTTGTGCTTGCCCCTNTGGAAGATCTTGCTTTGCAGTGTTTTGACAATCCAGGTCTCAACTGTCAGAGAGAGTGTGATTTGCTCTGTTGCCAGCGTGTCCTCGCATGCAATAGACATACCCTACATGATGTCACTCTCACAGGACCTTGGACTATCGCAACCTATGGCGCCCTGCAACAGTGTACCCAACTTACGATGCTCAGCATCAGCATCAG
>JUBA01000121.1:0-19631 GCA_000818905.1 Trebouxia gelatinosa | reverse complement strand
GCCTAAGGCAGTCAGAGGGTCAAACACACAGAACCATGCCTTACTACCTAGACAGATCAGCATCACTCATGACATCTGACTTGATGCGCCAATTCAACAACATGTGACATGAATCANTGTAAGTTGTAAGGAGGGAAAGACTCACGTCTTGACGCATGTGTTCGCCAGGGTGCCGCTTCTCAAAGGTGCTGCAGCGGTTGCACAGAGTCTGCCCTGCCCACAACCCAGACTGGATGCCAAGTCGCCACTGGGGACACTCTGCATCACACAGCAGCTTAGTGTTGAGGTGAGAGCACATCTGACAGCGTGAAACCAAGGCTGCATGGTTGGATACTGTTGTGACATATGAATCTGACAGTGCATGGCATGAAACCAGCACTGTTGAGCACTACACAGCTCACCCTGCGCAGATAGACACTTCCAGTAGGTACATGCTGTTGAGACATACGGTTCAAGGTGTACAGCCTAGGCATGAACTTTTGAGTCATTGCAAGACTGCTTACGTACTGAACAATGCTGCATGTGCTGGTTAGGCAGCTGCAACGCTAGACTGGCGTATGTATTGCAACAGGGTGCTATGCATGCACAGGCAGCGTATTGAGCATGTGAACACCAAGAAAATGAAAGTGCAGTTGATGTGCAAATGCCAGCTGCAAAGCCATGAGTCATGTGATGCTAGCAGGTGTAATCTTGACAGCAACTCTTGGAAATGTGGTGGGGATGTTGTGGTGCTACTGTCTTGGCAGAGACTACACTGTCAACACACTGTCATGGACAAGACAAAAGCATGCAATCACAGTATCGGCAAACCAGCCATATACACAGCGGCAAGTGATACTCTGATCACAGATCTGTTTGCATCCCCAATTATTGCCATGTAACTTGTGGTGCAGAGTCTTGCAAGGCAGTGTATGCACAGGTGCCAGGATAACTTACTTCCTCTGTGACAGATGACGCAGGGCCCTCCATCCCTCCCGATGGCTTCTGGGAAGATGTCAGGCAGGGCTGAAGCGTTTGCCTTGCGAGCAGCAGGCTTGGCCCTGGGCTGCTGAGCGCTGTCAGCCTTGCCTGGCCTCACACCGGCAGGAAGGTTCCAGTCAAAGGCTGCACTTGTAGTGTTAGGATGAGCCTGCCTGATGGTGACATTGCAGGGTGCAGGGGCTGTGCTGGCAGCATACTGCTTTGTAGATTTGACTTTTGCAAATGTACGCTGCAAGTAATTGTCACGTTTGGCCAGGGTGGGAGCATTAGGCTTGAGGATGGCCTTGCAAGGTGCTGCACCAGCAGGTGCTGCGGTAGCGTGCTTGGAGAAGGCAGTGGTTGCCTGTCTTGGCTTCTTGTCACGGATGTCCTCCTCCTGCATGGCATCGGTTTGTCAGGTCTCAGCTGGTGAATGATCTTATGAGACATAGGACANGACCATTCTTTTCAGCATCAAACATGCAACATTTCCAATGTAGGTGTTGATGCTCAGAACTTCTGCGTAAATGCGCTTGCACCATGCTCTCAGTGTCTACATATGTCAGGCATATCATATGTGACATTGAAGACAAAAATGTCATGGCAGGGATTGAGCCATGGAGACATTATGCTGTGATGACCAGGCATCCTTTGCTCTTGTAACAGCGCTGTGATCACACAAATCACAGTGATCAGGGTTGTGACTGCTGGTTGTGCACATGTATAATTGACAGCATGCAGATCTGCTCAGGTCAAGCCTGCTGGCTCGCTACAGTATCCTCAGCTTGCAAATGCAGCTGGTTATAACAACAGTGGCACTCACCGGCCAGCATTTCTTGGGTGCCTCCTGGGGAACAACCACTGGTCGTGCTGGCACTGCCTTGGCAGCTGCTGACGCATTGTTGGGGATGTTTGAAGCAGGTTTGTTGCTTTTCCCAACTCTCGCCATGTACTGTTGCAGAGCCTTTGCCTGCCTGTCAGGAATGCTGGAGGAGGCTACCTTCTGAGCTTTGCCCGTTCCAGCAGCGGTGGAGCTTGAATTCCGGCTACTGACAAAACCTGTGTGCGAGCCCAACAGGAGGTAAGCCTCATGGCCCTTCCTATCATTTCTCAACAACTTGAACAGTTGTTGAACATGTCCATACCTTCACGACTGTTTTTCATGCTGTTGTGACTGACCGGAAATTACGATTGCTTGATTCAAGCCTGACTTGCAGCAAAAAGGCTCTGTTCTTCTTGCACACTGATTCAACTCCTGTGGTGTCAAGGTGACAGCTGTTAATTTTCACGAACCCGCTCATCTATCAGAGTGCGATAATTGATTGTATGAATGTGGAAGGAGCCGCAGAGAGACATGGTGACGGTGACAAGCTAGCATCAGATCTGCTCAGGCTAAGTCAGGGCAAGCTCGTGCTGGCCTTCAAAGCGGCTGCGCTGAATACCACCCATCAATACAAGCGTACCTGAAGAGTCTTGGCTGTGACGCAGGAATTTGAGCGATGTGTTCAGAGGCGCAACCCTATGCTCAAGCTATGCTGACAGACGTCGCCCCTACCCTGAGGCGTAAGGTCAATGAATGCGCTACAGGAGCGCTTGACTGTACAGGGAGCCGGAGTGTACGTTCAACGGACGTATAAGCCAAAAGGTCGCCGTGTGCCTATTAGCCTTGAGCGCAGGCGAGGGAAGTGTGCAGGGTCAACCCGCAAGTCAAACAATCTCCCTTGCCTGGGACTTCGTTACTAATCCCTGGGACTGAAGAAGTTGATGAGGCAAAGCAGGCTGGACCCCTGCTGCATCACATCCAGTTCAGTTGCTGCAACCAATCTTGCTGATATAGTCTGCCGTGTCTAGTACCAGGTACTGGCTGTTGCGCTACAATGCCCTCAACATCAGTTGCTAAGCAATACAGCAAGATGGACACCAAAGGTGGCTTGCTGTCAGAGAGGACATCATGCTCTGACAGAACGTATCCAAGATCAAATTAGAGCCCTGTGCCATCAGAGATTGTCACACTGTGCACTAACCTCTCGGATTTTGTCAGTGCAGGAGGCTCTGCCAAAATTCTGCAGACCCAGTATCAGAGCACACCAGCAATGTCAGACTGGAACCTTTCAGTGATGCGAGTGAGTCAGCAGCATAGTAGTACAAGCTTCAGCATCAGAACTCAGAACAGGATGTGATGTAAGATGCAGCAACAAGAAATTGGTATTACAGCATCAAACCATATCTGCAACCAGTATCTGCTGAAGCGCCTTACAAACAGGTGCTGCATTGCATCACACTGCATGTGCTTGGCATGGTGTAGCATGTACGACTCGCCCTGTTTTACCTTGTACGATCGGGGCCATGTTCAAGCTCTTCTATCTTGGGCATGCACCTGCAGATCTTGCTTAAGCAAACAGGTGCTGCAAAGAAGTGCTTGAGAAAAATGCCACTGCATGAGCCCTCCTCCAGCATACCAGCAGATGTGCACAACTGATGTTGTCAGAACTTCTGGATCGCATTATCACAGCTGCTCGTAGCCATTGTAAGTCACCCATTGAATTGCCTAGCTGTGGTATCAGCATTACCACATTGAACGGCACCCTTACTGCTATAACATCATGGCTGTATTTTCCTGCCTTGACGCCTTATCAAAAGTGCGATATTTTTGACTTTGATGACATGGGACAAATGTTGGTGCTTGAGCAAAACTCAACAGTCACTACTCAGAGCAGCAAGCTCAGGTGTGAATATGCTCAACACCAGTAAGGCCAGAGATGTGCTGATGCATGTCTGCAGTCGTGGTGGTCACATAGCGGATGCACAGCTTCCGCAGCAGTGGCTGATGTAGCATGCTGACAATTTGAATGGTACGTTGCAGACGCCATGCAGCATCAAGTTGATCTGTGATCTGACACTCAATGCAACACAGTCACAGCGTACACATTGGTCAGGCTCAGTGTGCCCCCGTGAGCCTTTCTCGAGGCGTCATTGGCAAAGAACAAGAAGAAGCTGACAGGTTTTGGCACCACGATCACTTTGAGATTGGGAGAGCTTGGCGATGATTGGCACCCATTACCTGTGGCAACTTCACAGACTGTGCTTCCAGGAACCGACTGTGAACAAAAATTCTGCAGCCCTCAACGTTGCATGTCCTGGTCTTTTGCAGCACTGTGCAATGTCTGCATCAAAGGAGCGTAGCAGCTCAAGTTACTTTGCCTGGCGATGTGTGCACAATTGTGAGGTGAGCTGAGGTTTGTGTACCATTCATACTTGCTTGCCTTATGCTTGCAACAGCAATTGTGCAAGTCGCTGTCATCGTTCCCAGGGTCAAAACACAGCATGCTGTGCATGTTGCACACCTGTACATACCTGACCATCAAACCTTGCAGCTCTAGGTTCTCTTTGCCAATAACATTTTCATGCCAACCGCCCGGTCGCATCTTGCACGGACGCTCGCAGGCGTTGCCATCGCTATTGCATGTCTTCTGCGCGTCCAACCTGCCAGTCAAGATATCGACAACTTGAACCCCGCGTCTGGATTTACAAGACTGTCTGCGTTGTGAAAGGTGTGACCAAAGATCGTTTGCCAAGGTGCAGCAAGGACTGTTGCGTCTTTACTCCTATACTCCTGCGTGTTTGCGACACGCTGACAGCAGCCAGACCTCGTATACTTTGCTGCGTGCTGGGCTGGAAAGCTTTAGGGTCAGGCGATGTGTGCTGGCTGCACGCGCTACAACACACAGATAGCTGTGCCATGTATCGCAGCCAAATGCATCGTGAGAGACATTGACTCACACATGCAGAACAGCTCAACTGCAGCAAAACCCCATGACAGCCTGTTGTATGCTGAGATCCAAACAGCTCTTCAAATTACCTGTGATCTCACTCTTTCAGTGCCTTCAGGGCCATCCGCTTCACGGCAAGATTCTGGTTTTCCTTCACAAGCCTCTATGATTGTGGCTAATTTGCGTCGCCTTGCAGCAAGGTACCGCTTTGTGCAAAGCAAGCATTGTGCATATAGTGTGTACCTTTCTGTAAGGCGACGCACACTAGCGACAGTCAGAGAGGCTTACAAGCTGAAAAAGAGTCCTGCCCTGAAGTAGATGGCCCTCAAGGCCTTCAACCAAGACCAAGAGGTACACAATGCAGCAAGTATCTTTGTACTTTATGTACAGTGTATCGCTTCTCTGCCAGTGCTGCACACCTTAATACTGATTGCGAAATGCTGCACGCATACGCTCAACTTGAAATGTCCTTCTCACCCTCCTGCTGTCACAGGGTTGTGTTGAAGTCGGTCAGCAAGGAGAACGGCATTCAGGCAGGCAGTTACTGGAGATTGGCCTTTCAGACATGGTCACTTGACGCAATCTGGCAGCAGCAAAAACCAGCGATGGTGAGCCTGCCCATAGAGGATAGGTTGGCAGACAAGTACTTGAAGCCAGGCGGTCAGCTCTTGGCCTTCCAAGCTCCAGCATGGCCAACTCAGCTGCAGCCTATGTGCCTACAATCCACAGCAACTGCTGCAGCTTAGCCAGCTGAGCATCAACAGTGGCGGCGACTTCATGTCTGCTGCTCGGCTGAGTGCCCATTGGTCTCTTTGAGCTGCTCTCGCGGCTGAGCTGCCGTTTGCTGTGGCTTCAAGTGATCTTTGTCAGATTGCACAAAAATCATTTGCAGCCAGAGCAGACGGCAGCTCAGCTGCCAGAGCAGTCCAACGAGGCTGGGCACTCAGCAGAGCAGCAGTCAGAAGGATCAGGGCTAATGATGTAGTCTCAGACTCACGTGAAGATGATGCCAAGGCAATGTTCAAGGACAGCACACGTCTTCGCCTTGGAAGGTGTTGAAGTCAGTCAAGAGGGCAGCAGGAACTGGACAAAAGAAGGGACGCAAGGGACAGGGCGAAGGTATAGAATTGTTATTATTGAACCAATGTTGCGAAATCGACTGATTGAGTGGTTGTGCTGTTGTTATGTGTTGCCTGTGCTGCAGTGTGAAGTTTGCTGACCAGGTGCATGTCATGGCAGTACTGCAACTGTTTGAGCCACTATTGTCATGATGTCATTCTTGACTGTCATGGCTGCATCAACCCATGATCTTGACATGCAGCGGTAGACGGCTTGCACTTTGCATGCGAGTCACATTGAAGTATGCTCCTGGCATGAAATATACATATCACACCTGAGTTTGATAGTCACCCTAGGCTTGCTTTGCGTGCCAGGACAAGGCAGCTAAGGAGCTGACTGCAAAATCCAAGCAGTCTACACAACAGCAAGCGCTGAGACACAGGTAGCTGCATCATTGCTGCATGCTGGACTGCAATATCACTCATGCTACACCAATGCAGCTTTGTGGTGTCTTATACTGTCAAACTATATCTGATATGGCACCGGGTTCTTCTTGCTCATTGGCACAAGAGGCTTCTGTTCTGATTTCTTGTCACATGCAATGCTGCTTTGCGCTGCAATGCGGAGAATGCTATTGCTTGTATGTGCCAGCATGCATGCATTTAGCGGGCATCACAGATGCAAGTCAAAACCACCCTCATTCCGGATGCCGGCATGTTCCAAGACAGCACACACAAGATGTTGCAACAAGTCGATTCATGCACGCAGGGTGCTGAGCCACCAAGTCACCTAAAGTGTCCCTCTACTCAGGCAGAGGCAAAGGTACATCATGCAATGAGGATGATGCAGACTGTGATTGGGCTGCCACCAAGAGTGTCATGACATGCAGGGCACAGCCTCAGATAGCAAAGCTGTTTTTGAAGCTGCAGCAGTGTTGCAGACGTGTGATAGTAGGCGCCATGTACAGCCTCCCAAGCAACAGCCTGCTGGTACAGCGCATGTGTAGGTCTGTGCTGTGCCATGTGAAGGCTGATGTCAGTGTTGTACAGGACATGTTGTGTGACTGCGGTTTCCAGGAAGGTACATGGTGCATACAGGTTTTGAACCATAGGAAGCTGTTGGGCAGTCTGATTCACGTGTATGTGACATTGGGAATGATGCAGCTGACTCCCATGGATGCCCTAACTGCGAGCTGTGTTAGCACGTTGTCTGTGCTGCTTTGTTTGTTGCTGCCAGACTGCGCCAGTACTGTATATTTTCTATGGCCCTACTTTTGACCCTACTGGCTGACCAATCAGCATTGGCCTGAGGTGCTGATATTGCTTTGCATGCCACAGGCATCCCACACTGACCTGAGGGTTACATAGTAAATACGTTTCAGTCAAATAGCTGCAGCTTGTCTCCAGAGCCTGTCAGAAACACTTGCAAGCAGTGTTGTGTCACGGCTGCACGCTGAAGCACCAGCATGCCGCTTATGCTTGGTACAAACATTTCACAGCTTGCCAGCTTTGATTTGTAACGCTGTCACATTAAAGTCTACTGCAACAGCTGCAGCGAGACGCAGTACGTCTTGTGCGCAAGATTGCTTGCTGACATCAATCATTCAGACAACGGCGTGCATCACAAGTGCAGTATATCTGCGAATAATGGTGTGCAGCACATTGATGATATCAGAACCTGTGTGCAAAACTTGACTGAATTTGAACAATTTGCCTGCTGACAAAGAGTGGCACTTTCCAAATGATGCACAACTAGTCTGAAGCCTGATCATGTTAAACTACTCTAGGTTGCTACTCTATGTTGACACTCAGGTTTCATCTATGTGTCACTCAGGTTCCATCTATATGTCACTCACACAAGCATACTCACAGCAACAGTTTGTGAACATCGTAGCATTGCTACACTGTTCCTGCAGGCGAGCTGTGCTTCAAACAAAGGCAGGAGCTATGCTCAAATTACCTCATGGAATTGACTAGCAAGTGAGCAAGGAGTAAAGCCATGTCAGGTACTGCCACACGGGCTAACTACACTGTATGTAATGTCAAGCTGGTCTATGCTGAAACAGAACAGTGCCATTTGCAGCATGCAAGCTGCACTGTACACGACTGGAATTGTTCTGACAGTCTTGAAACCTGAAAGAGAGACTGCCTCATGCGCAGTGCTTGCTGCATTGTGACTAGCTGCTGGTCATGATGCAGCGGTGAATGTCAGGGGGAGCTCTAAGCAGTGCTCACTGCACGGTATTCAATGTCTTTACTGCTGGTAATGTGGAAAAGGGACATTGCCAGGGATCGCCTCGCAGGCTTGCGGGCTGCGCTATGCTCAATCTGCACGCTGCTGATGTCAGGGAAATAAATCATGCCAGGGACCGCTTCATGGGCAGTGCTTGCTGCACAGCTCTCATTCTTGTGTTGCTGTTACTTTAGAAGGCTGCAGTGGTCAGCAACAGCCCAATAGGCAGTGCTCGCTGTAATGTGCACGCTCTCCTTGATGTGGTTTTCTGGTACTCTACTTACTCTGGTGGGGTCCTGGTGGAAGTACTGACGTTTTTGCACAAACTGGGTAGTGCCAGGAACAGCTGCAGTAGCTATGCTGGCTGCATCCCTGTCTTTCCTGCCTAAGGAAGGCAGGCAGGCACCATTAAAGGCGCCTGACTGAATGCTGGCTTACTGGCGGGTGCCGCCAGTGACAGCGCCAAGGCGCTGCTTCTTACTTACAGAGTTCTCCAGTGCATCTGCTGCAAAGCGCTTTCTGCCTGCTATTGCAGTCTGCTTCCTGTTTTGCTGTGCCTGAAAGATGGGATTGTGGAAAGTAAGCCCAGCTGTGGACCCCAGTGCTGCCAAAGGGCTGGAGTCAGGTGATTGAGGCTGCTTCTGCAGGGCTGTGTCTACTAGCAGCATGAAGTCCCCGCTATCAGTGAGCATGTCAGTGTCCTCATCTGTTGACTCATGCATGGCTACATCCAGCAGAGCATCAAGCTTGCTGGTGTCAGGGGGTGCATCTTGGCTCTGGGCCTGCCTGTTGATTGTATGAGCACTGGCTGTGCTGGAAGTGCTGTGAGCATTGCTGTTGCTGTCAGACATAGCTGCACAGGCTGTATTACTCACATTGTGGCCAGTGTGACGGCAGACAGCAGCCACACACTCATCATGCAGCCTCCTGACAATGCCCTCATCCAAGAACTGCACCAGCAAGACACTCACAGTCAGGTACAGTTACCTTGTGTCCACAGCAGCAGCAATGTCTGGGGTCTGATAAAGACCACTGTGCATGACCACCAGCAACAGTGAGGATGGCCTGACACATGCACTGTGCAGCATCATTTCACTGACCCTGCTGATGAGCTTCACCAGTTGTCATGCTGCTTTTGTGAGTGCAATTTCTCACATTAACACACAAAACACAGACTACACAGAGTGCAAGCCTGAGTTGAGGAGTTGAGCATATTAAAACTTCAGCAAGTGTACTGTGCACAGGCAATACAAGATAGCACAAAAAGAACCTGGGCAGTGACAGTGATGCATTGAACATGTGCTGGGTAGGGCATAGCGTCTGCACATGAGAAAGTATCCTGGGCAACACCACTGTGCTCATGGACAAGGCTGCAGGCTACCTTACACGTGCCACACGTTGAGCACATTGATGCCGTGGTGCTGTTGCAGCACACAATCAATAAAAGGAGTAACTTGTGCAAAACAGCATATTTGAATACAGTATTGCTGATGACAAGAAGGCAGTGCACTGCTTGTCTTGCACACATTCATTGTAAGTTGTAAGGAGGGAAAGACTCACGTCTTGACGCATGTGTTCGCCAGGGTGCCGCTTCTCAAAGGTGCTGCAGCGGTTGCACAGAGTCTGCCCTGCCCACAACCCAGACTGGATGCCAAGTCGCCACTGGGGACACTCTGCATCACACAGCAGCTTAGTGTTGAGGTGAGAGCACATCTGACAGCGTGAAACCAAGGCTGCATGGTTGGATACTGTTGTGACATATGAATCTGACAGTGCATGGCATGAAACCAGCACTGTTGAGCACTACACAGCTCACCCTGCGCAGATAGACACTTCCAGTAGGTACATGCTGTTGAGACATACGGTTCAAGGTGTACAGCCTAGGCATGAACTTTTGAGTCATTGCAAGACTGCTTACGTACTGAACAATGCTGCATGTGCTGGTTAGGCAGCTGCAACGCTAGACTGGCGTATGTATTGCAACAGGGTGCTATGCATGCACAGGCAGCGTATTGAGCATGTGAACACCAAGAAAATGAAAGTGCAGTTGATGTGCAAATGCCAGCTGCAAAGCCATGAGTCATGTGATGCTAGCAGGTGTAATCTTGACAGCAACTCTTGGAAATGTGGTGGGGATGTTGTGGTGCTACTGTCTTGGCAGAGACTACACTGTCAACACACTGTCATGGACAAGACAAAAGCATGCAATCACAGTATCGGCAAACCAGCCATATACACAGCGGCAAGTGATACTCTGATCACAGATCTGTTTGCATCCCCAATTATTGCCATGTAACTTGTGGTGCAGAGTCTTGCAAGGCAGTGTATGCACAGGTGCCAGGATAACTTACTTCCTCTGTGACAGATGACGCAGGGCCCTCCATCCCTCCCGATGGCTTCTGGGAAGATGTCAGGCAGGGCTGAAGCGTTTGCCTTGCGAGCAGCAGGCTTGGCCCTGGGCTGCTGAGCGCTGTCAGCCTTGCCTGGCCTCACACCGGCAGGAAGGTTCCAGTCAAAGGCTGCACTTGTAGTGTTAGGATGAGCCTGCCTGATGGTGACATTGCAGGGTGCAGGGGCTGTGCTGGCAGCATACTGCTTTGTAGATTTGACTTTTGCAAATGTACGCTGCAAGTAATTGTCACGTTTGGCCAGGGTGGGAGCATTAGGCTTGAGGATGGCCTTGCAAGGTGCTGCACCAGCAGGTGCTGCGGTAGCGTGCTTGGAGAAGGCAGTGGTTGCCTGTCTTGGCTTCTTGTCACGGATGTCCTCCTCCTGCATGGCATCGGTTTGTCAGGTCTCAGCTGGTGAATGATCTTATGAGACATAGGACAGTGTTGCTAAACATGCAGTGTCAGGAGGCATGAAAGGCAGTGAATGCATGTGCTCAAAGTTTGACATGTCGGCAGGCAGATCTGTGTGACAACTCAAATCCAAGCATGTCCCCTCAAAGCAAGCTTGTATGTGTCATGTCCTCATATGCTATGCTGTTGATATACAGGGCCAAGTCAGTTAGTCAACAGTGTCGTTGACACAGAAAGCACAATGATTAGGGTTGATGCTGTGATGACCCTGCGCAGTTGCCAACAACTGCATGCAGGTTTGCTTGGCTGACTGCTGCCATCTGATGATGCACCCTTAATATGCAACAGCAGTGGTGTTTTTGACAGAGATGGGGATACTGACCAGCCACATTTTCTTCTTGGCGTCTCTGGGAGGCAAAGGCTTCTGTAGGACAGCTGGTGCTGCAGCAGCTGTAGGCATGGCCCTCTGGACCTTTGAAGCTGCGCCGGTGGCGGCTGAAGCACTGCTTGTCACTTTGGTGGCAGCCTGTTGGCTGTTTCTCACTCGCATAATATGTGCTTGCATTGATTGTGTCTGCCTGGCAGGAATGCTGGTGGAGGTCTGGTGCTGTGGTTTGTTGGCTCCTGTAGCCTTAGTCTTTGCCGCAGATACACTGACTTTGACATGCATGCTGTTGCCAGTTCCTGCATTTCAACCCAGACAGAGGTAAGCCCATGAATTGCCATCCACAGTAAGTGAGCAGTACCAGCGTGTATTAATGCACACCTGCATGATTGTCGTCCAGTCTCTGGTCACCGTCTTGAGCGCAAAGACAAAGGTCTTTGCGTGAGTTTAGACCAGATGCCATCCTTTCAGATGACTACTGAAGCGAAACTCCGCACACCAAGTCCTGCATACACATGACGGTTGCTGTGCGAGCTACAGATCGTACCGCTACCGCAAAGAATGAATACTGATGAGCGTAGCAAGGCATGTTGTGGCGCGGGTGGACGTTGAGCTTGACAAGTTTCGAACAGAAGTACTGAGGCTGAGTCAGGGTAAGCAAGGCGTCCAAACAGTTGCCGAGAGCACGCCATCAAGTCAGACGTACCTTCACCAGGGTCGGCAGATTTTGAGGGCTGTCCTACTTTGCACCAGCGTAACCCTGACCTGAAGCTGTGCTTGCAGATGTACGCTGACGTCTTCAACCGAGATTACGCTGCGAGGGGGCTGCAGAGTAGCTTGAAATCAGTGTGCACACAGGGCCTGTACAGAAACAAACGCCCACAGCTGTGCAGACAGCCTACCGAGGGCGCACGCGTGAAATGCTTGACAGTCAACCCGCAAGTCAAACCTCCCTGGAAGAATTGTCAACAGTCCCTGGGATTGGCGATCCTGTGTATCAGATCAGGTAAAGCAGACTGTGCGGACCACCTTTCAGTGTGCACTGTAACTGCTGCAACCAAGCTTTGTGTGATGAGCCTACAGTATGTGACAGCACTAGATTCAATGCTGCCTAGCAACAAACCTATATTGGACATGCGCAGAGGACAGCGCAAGGCTTCACCAGCTGAGGTACCTCTACCATGTACTATATGCAGCTGACAGAAAACCTGCTTAGTCTCATGTCGGGCATTTGGTGTGTGGCTGTTGACGCTGTGACCACAATCACCTTGCCTGATTGCTCAGCATGCAGGCAGCAATGTAAGAGCTCTGCCAGAGCTCTGCAGATACATGCATTGATCAGCCCCTTCATCTTGACTGCAGTCTCCACCTTGCTATCACCCCGCCATCACCTCATGGCCTGACAATGTAATACTTGTTGTCAGTTTCCCACCTCCTATGCTGCGCAGCTTGAACAACACGCTTGCTGCATGGAAACTGTCAGTGCAATACACATCCTGTCTGACATGCCACATTCTGCAATGTTGGCATGACCACTATCAATGTACACGAGCCTAGCAAGATACACAGTGGTAGTCTGGTGAGCTGTGCTTGTACAAGCTCAGGCTGCCTGCATGCTGATGTGTCGCAGAACGTGTTACAGAATTCAAGAAATGAACCTGTTCACAGTGCTGGGCACAACAGCTGCAGAGTTGACACATGTCGGTACATGAGTCCACACATTGCATCTACTTGTTCAATGCCCTGCTGACAATCTGCAAACTGATTGCAGATGTGTCATGACTCAACATGTGCCTTCTTGACGACAGTCAAGCGCAGGAAGAGCGTTACAGCTGCTGAGCCTGTACATGAGCATCAATAAAAGAGCGTGTCAGATTTTGACCACCTGTGTCTGCCTGCAGTATCACCAACTGGTGCCTTGTTGGCAATGATGACTCTTTTGAAAAGGGTTGCAGAGCTGCCCAGCAAGTGGCATGAGGAAGACAGCAAACTGTCTTGTTACTGCTTGGCCCCTACCACTGCTCAGATAACATTGTATCTGCCACGCGGTTGCACAGTGAGATGCTGTACATAGTGTTGCAGAACAACTGCCGTGCACACTCATTGCCTGTTTTTGACAACAAAGAGAAAGCAGAGCTGTCAGTGTTGTTGTTCTTCTCGTGCCAACTAGTGCTGTACATCCAGGCAGAGACCAGCAGTGCAGCGTCTGCAGATGCAACCGCCAAAGCCGCAGCATGACACAGTAGCACCTTAGTGGAGTGGTACTGTGAGATCACGGTCTACACCGATGCCCAGTTTGTACATGACAGCTTTCAAGAAGTTGCTGTTGGATTGTATGGTATGATCTGCACTTCAGGTCCGTCCACCTCACCACAGCAATCGACTGCTACCCCAGGGCACTGAGTGGTTTAGTAGTAGTAATGTAAAGCTTGTTCCCCATAATGAGCGGCAAGCATACATGTCATTCATCTTTTTGTCAATACTGATCTTGTCATGAACACCAGAGGACGAGGCTCAAAGTGGGGCAGTAGGGACTGCATGCTTTACATGAACTGGTAAGGTATTGTCTATAAGACGACAAGCATCTGGCATCAGACTGAGTGCTGAACATGATGACCAGCTGAAGAAATTGCATCCTTGATTGCAATGCACACCAGAAACTTGCATGCATGGTGAACAGCTGCAAACTTTATCTACGTGTAGAGCAGGTCCTGCCCACGCAACTGGAGTGGTTCAAGAGCTTCTGCCAAGGCAAAGGCAAGCCCTTAAGACGCCTTCAGAATGCTGAGCGCCTGCCTTCATGCATGATGCTCAAGCCAAAGTTGCTGTTAGTTTGGGCATTAGCTTACACAGAGCTCACACAGCATTTACATAAGCGCATGCCCAAAGTCACACTGGCCAGTCTGTCCAGAGGGAACTGTGTGATTGAGCAAATCAAGAGTGGACAAGTTTCATCCGCAGCTAAGAAAGAATACATCACAGGTGACAAGTCCAGGGCCAGAAAATTTGCGCGAAGCCAAGCTGACTAGCCAAACTGCACAAGATGCCCACACTATCACAGACTGCCGCACATGCTCAAGTTGTAGGAATGTACTAGGCGAGGTGAACATAGCTCTCAGCAACAGAGCTAGCAGGTGACGCTGGTATGTCCTCAACCTCAGCCTCAATCTGAGCAGCATGTGGTGTGTCAGGGTCAGGCTGGACCCTGATGCCTGCCATGGCATCTTCCACAATCTCATCACTCTCCAGGGCCTGTACAGGACGGGACGTAGCAGAGGATGCTGTAACACTTGATCTGGTTGTGCTGCTGTTGGAAGCCTGCAGGGTAGTGGCCGCCATTGCAACACCGTTTGTATCTGAGACAGCTGCAGTGCTGTCTGAGGCCTGCAGATTGCCTGATGGGGGTGGGGATGCTACAGCTGCAAGAGGGTGTGTGCTGACAGAGGAGCCTTGCTGAGGAGGTGACTGGGATGCGTGCAGTACAGGGGCTGCAGGCTGACCATCATTTGCAACAGCAGCAGCTGCAGTTGGAGAGTCTGGCACACTGAAAGCATCTTCAATACAAGCTATCTGCTCATGAGCTGTCTGGGATTTGGCCATTACATCGCTGCACACTGCACGTTTTTGCTGCACATCTACATCCTCTGCAAGTATGGACATCCTCAGGGAGCTAGAACTCAAAAGGGTCTTGTATCTCGCTTGTGATTCCGCGCATCACATGCAGCAGCATACAGCTGCCCAGAGTACTGTCTAGCCGGCTGACCTGCGCTGATCATGTCTTGGCTGCTCACACAAACAGAGGTCAGCAGTGATCCCTTCTGCTAAATGCTGCAGCTTTGGCTGGCTGGCAATGAACACATTGGTAATGTATGCTGGCAGCACAACAGCAACGGTGCTCAGCTCAAGGTCCAAAAAGCTCTGCAACTTGAGTGGTGGATTTTGCGTGAAAAGCTGTGTAAACTGTGTCTGTACTTTATTTGACATATAGTTGTGGGCATCAGTTGTGAGGTGTTGCACCAGTAGGTCTGTTCTGTCATTGATGGCGCTCACGTTTGCCACTCAAGCCAGGTTGCGCAGACTGCGCGTGCTGTCTAATGCACGCAGCTGTGGCTGCACATCTGAAAGGTTCTTCCGCGCAGTCTGATGCAGTGCTGTCCGGACATCTTCACACACGCATCCAGGTTGACATGCATGTCAAGTAAGCAGCCCTTCATCCTGGCTGCACCTGACATGGTTTACAGCTTTCAACAAGAAAAGAAAAAGAAAAGTCTACGTTGCGAGGGGTTTCAACCTCACGGCATGGTTGATGGGAGGCCTTGGATGGACCGAAGGCGTCCCGTCCCCCTCAAAGAGGTGCTACAGCTTTCAACACTGTGAAGGACCAAATCTCAACCAATCAACAGGGCATGTATCCAGCACTTGTGCAACACACAGCTTGTGTGACGCACAGCCAGGCCATGAGTGCTCACGGTGGCACTGGTGCTGCAAACAGCTTTCGTGTAACTCATGATGGTCTGCTGGGGGCCGTGGTGAAGCATGAGTCACAACATGAGCATGCTACCAATTGTGGTTTGAACAGATTGAACGCATGCTTCAAACTAGTCAAAGGGCGTGCACCAACACTTACAACTGCACATTTCTTGCTCCACAACATATGGCTCTCACCTGCTTGAGCACTGAGAGTAAGACTCCATCAGCAGTCAGCTCGCTCACAGGTGGACCCAGCCCTGTCAGCCAAGACTGTGTAGCTGCAAGCAGTGCTTTGATCTTTTGCAGGGCTGCAGGCTTCCACTGTCTAACAACGAAGCTATGAAACATGCAGTCGAGCTGTACAATGAGCTGCATGACTGTCATGTTCTGCTTGAGGAGTCGCTGACTAGCCTTTGACACAAAAGGTTTAGCTGGAGCGTGCAACATTGAGCTGAACACCAGACCCCCTCAGCTGCATCTGTTTCTGCCAGGGTGTGACACTGCGCTGCTGTCATTTGGCAACAGCTACACAGCCAGCAAGCTCTTTCAGGTGGTCATCATCACTGGACTTGCCCAGAAATACAATTGAGGGCTTGCCAAGACGAATGACGACCTGAGCTCGCTACACTATACTCCTCTGCAGTTGTGATGAGTTGTGACTTGATCACGGCTGCTATGGTGTTAGCAAGCTTGCCAGCATTCTGGATGAGGGCCGTGCCGGTGTCACAGGCAGCTGTCATGGCATCTACAACCATAGAACTAGTGCGTACGGCTTTGTTCAGGTATGCATTGATGATCTCAATATTTGCCCTTGTTTGTTCCTCCGGGTATGTTCTGAATGCCAGGCAGATCCAGAAGCTCCAAGTTGGTACATCAGCCTGCAAGCAAATGTTGTCATAAAGGCACAAGAACAAGAAGAAGAAAAGCTTCGGCCGGCTGACAAGACTGATCACCTATGACAAGGCAGGAGAGTGCATAAGCAGCATCTGTCTCCAGTTGCACACTGCATTTAAGATTGTGATGCGCACTCTGTCTGTACACAATCAGGATCATGTCAAGAAGGCAGCTGATTTTTGCGGTGCTGCTGATTGTGCACAACAATGATCATCATGAGAGCATGATGGACCTGGCTGCCCTAATCTCCTCAGCATAGCAGCGCAGCTTTGGAGGGGTCAGCTAAGTTGCAACAGTGTGGCAGAGTTTCTGCACGTGTGCATGCCTGACAAAGTCTGGTGAGAATGGACTGACTGTTGATGCCACTGGTGCTTTGCAGGATTCCACTGTCTTCTGCTAGTATTTCCTGGACAACCTGCACCTGCTGGGGCTTGCTGCTTGGGCTTTCTGCTTGGGCAGCTGATGATTACATGACCGTCTATAGCTTTGGAATCAAGCTTCAAATGCATTTTGATGGGCATATTCTTTGGTGCATTTGTCTGTGGCATGGGAGAATACAGCTTTTGATGACTGACTTCAATCAACTACACTTGCCAGCACTATAGTCACCGATAACAATTGCAAAAAGCTGGAAGTTGTGTTGCAGAGCCTGAGGGCCGCTTTGGTGCAGCACTGGTGGATTCGGGCCCAACCTCTTCCGAGTGACTTGTGGGAGTCTACTTCGAGTATCAGGGCCAATTGCGTTGTATATATACTGCAGCACCAACGCACAACCTCGCGACTTTCCAAGAATTGCAGCAACAGCGCCGTTGTAACAAACTTAAGGCTGACATGGGGCCGATCCGGCAGCGGAACCGGCATTTCTGTGGGAGAGGAAGAGGTAGGTCAGGTCAGGTTGCTGATTTCCGAAATATTGGAGCGCTCGCGCAGAGTGCAACTTCATTACAACCAGGCATCCGCATTTCCTAGCTTACATAGTAGGCTGCGAGGTGCAGTACAAACACTTCCTGCAGCGTGCGTTTGCTCAGGGCGAATGTCTAGGAGGACCTAACATCTGCCGACAGAGCTACGCAGGTGCACGCCCCGCATACCTCAGCAATGCATTATGGCACGCACACAGCCATTATGGACAGCGCTCATCTGTATATCGTGTTTGTAGGGTGGTGCGGTTTGAGTTACAGGGTTTGTGCTAGGCCATGTCTACAAAGGAAAGTCCCTCTCGTTACAGAAGCAAGACGGTCTCCAGACAACCCTCGCAGCTGTTTGTTGGACCTTCGGTCAACAGTCAGCTACGTAATAGCTCATATGGGCGCTTCCACGAGTACATTCAGCAAAGTGGAATCCAGGCTTCGGTGCAGCAGGAATTTCAGCTACCACGTGTTATTGTTGTTGGTGGCCGCAGTGCTGGCAAGTCCAGCCTGCTGGAGTCCATCACAAAATGCCCCATCTTCCCACGCCACCAAGATTGACTGCACGAAAATGCCTATGGTGCTGCACATGACCAATGACCCTTTGGCTATTGAGCGTCAAGTCACCATCAGCTACTCAGACAGACAGCCCAAGCACGTGCAGGAAGCACATGAGATCCTTGCTGAAGTCAACGCCATCATGCAAAGTGTCAATGGGATTGATGACAAGGCAATCAACATTGAGATTCGTCAGGTTAGAGCATGTGGCACACAAATCAGCATTGCATCTGCTAACATCAAACCACTCAAGAGGTGGCATTTCAGCTTCGATATTCATGTTCAATTGCCTTACAAAGTCTGCACTGTCGACACGCTCACCAGGGCTGTGGTACATACTTGTGGATTGGGTTAAACAAGCAGCATGCTTTCGTAGCGACTCAGGTTGCATCTAGTATGTGTCCACCATTTGACCTTCTTGCAATCTGCCAAGAGATTATGTTGACATGCAGGCTGACATCCCAACACTTGAGTTTGTAGATCTGCCGGGTATTCAGACCTACCCTGAACAGCAGGAAAAGGCAACCACTAGTCTAGTCAACACATACTTGCACAAGCCAAACACACTTGTCCTTTGTGTGGTGGAGGCTACAACAGCAGCGTTTGACACCAGTGTCGCCCTCAAACTCATCAGACAGGCCAACAAGCTCAGCAACACCATTGTAGCTCTGACCAAATCAGACTTGGTCAATGAGGAGGAGGAATACGTTCCCAAGATCTTTGACCGCATTCTGGGCGAGTCAAGCGACAATGACCACCTCCGAGAGCTTGCTGGGTGTGTAGCAGTTGCTTATCGACAGCAGAGGAATGACAAGCCTTTCACTGAAGCGGATGCTGCTGAGCGTCAAGTCTTCAGCGCGATGTTGCAGGATCCAGCAGAAGCTTTTGCAGCACCTGCAAGACAGCGTCAGCTGAAAGACAACATGACAGTCCGGCAGCTGATTGTCCAGCTAGATCGTATGTTCCACAGCTACATTGTTGAGCACTGGAAGCCTGCTGCCTTACTCAGACTTGCACAGGTTGCTGAAGCGGCCAGAGATGCCCTGGCTGCACTGGGTCCACCTGTAGAAGATCTGACAGCTGAAGAAGTCATGCAAGCTGTCTTGAAGCAGGTATGCTGATGTTTGGCACCTGCAATTGCGCTGTTCTTTCACCAAACATTGTGCAGCTTCTCCTTGTAACTACAGACCATGTAGCATGCAGCAGCACTAAAGATCAAGCTGTGCAAGCTGGAGTGATTTGCTAGCATGCATGAAAAATTGTGTCTCGCAACACAATGTGTCTCAAACATAGGCATGCTTGCAGACACTGCACGCGTTAGACATGTGCAACTTGAAATCACACAGTATAATACCGTACCAGAGTATGGGCAAAGCCTTGCCAACTTTGGCTGCCCAATTCCTCTCTGCGCTGCGTACATGTCTTGCATGCATGAAGCCACGCAGTTGAGACCTTTTTGCCACAGGGCTAGGTTGAGTGCACCTTGTACTGCTGCAGATTGATCATGGTGCAATCTGTGAAGCCGTCAAGGCCAATTTGATGTGTGTCCTGGCTGATTGTGAAGATGAGTTGCGCAGACTTGGACTAGTCCACG
>JUBA01000120.1:0-20198 GCA_000818905.1 Trebouxia gelatinosa | reverse complement strand
TCGATCAATCAGCAGTAGTATGCCAGCTTGATCGCAGCAAAATCTGCGTGCGCGGTCGCAGGCCGCCACGATCAGGTAAGAGCCATTTTTTGACTTGAGCCACTTGCAGGTGCTTGGAATGCTTGGCCCTGTCAAGGGTAAGCGGGTGCTGGAGATAGGTGCCGGAATGGGGCGGTTCACTGGTGACCTTGGTGCACAAGCCAAGACTGTGCTGGCTGTTGACTTCATGGAGCGTCTGATAGAGGAAAATGAACGCCAGCATGGTCACATGGGCAACATTACCTTCAAGGCTGCAGATGCCTGTGAACTGCAAGCAGAGCCAGGCAGCTTTGACATAGTCTTCACCAACTGGCTGCTGATGTATCTTGGTGAGATCAGCAGCAAAGCTGCAATTTTGGATGCNACCAATGTCATACTGCAAAGCATTGCCCCCTGTCTTTCAAACCAAAGTTTGAGATCAGTATGTACAGCTAGTTGCGAGGGAGATGACAGATCAGCANCCACCTGTCGTATGGTCTGCTTGCAGGGCAAGTGTTTGTAGCACTTTCATGTTGTCCCTTAACATCACCTGACTTCACTGTACGCTTTGACAGTCTGTTGCAGCCCCGGCGGTCCCCAGGACTATAAATATAATTGGTTCATGGATTGAGTACATTTCTTGTACCCTGATAATTTCTGCATACAGCAGCAGCACCATGCAATCAAGCACAGCATCTAGCAGCTCGACCACAATCTGCAGGAACAATTCATCATGATCAAACTCGCACATGAGAAGCATATATGCTTATGGCAGACCAATTGCCTCATGCCTTTCATCCAGTCCTGGAGAGCATCTAGCTGTTTGGCCATAAAAAGGGATGATAGCATTGATTTTTTGGCAAACACCATTCTACACACTCTGATGTCACATGCATCAGGCAGCAGGCTATATGAGTTTTGCTTGTGGTTGGTATATCAAGTTGTTCAGTAGGTGTTTTGCCGCCGTCCTGCAGGAGCAGTTCATCACCGCCAAGTATGTGGAGAAGAAGTACATTTGCTTACCAGAGACCTACCCTGGAGCAACAGCCCAGACTGGCCTTTGGGAGGCTGTGGAGGGCGGCAACCTCAGGTACTAGGGTTTAGGGTGTAGCAGGTACTAGGGTTTAGGATCCACCTTGAGTGCTTTGTTGAAACCTAAACCCTACTCTTACAACAAGCTCGGACAGCAACTCAGTTTGCCAAAACTTTTGCAGCGTAGCTTTTTGTACAGATGCTGTGAAAGGGGTTGTGCAAAAAGCTATGCAGCAAAAGTTCTGGCCGACAGAACTGCTGTGCAAGCTTAATATGAGAGTAGGGTCTACTGTGACTGTGAATGGGCAGTGCTTGCCATAGCAGACAGGCAGAGGGCAAAAATTGCATCAGGTTGCAGGAAATGCCAAACCCCCGGATGCATCAGCAGGCAAGACCTGCAGTCATGAGCTGTCATGCAGGCAACATCGCACTGCACTTTTGGATGTGCTGCATTGCACCTGTGGATGCATGCAAGCAGTACTGCATTGCACATGTGGATGCATGCATCTGTGTGGGGCTGAAGTCATTAACAGCTGCCAAGGGACCTGCAAGGAACCTCATCAGAAATAGAAACATGCTGGCGCTTTTTATAATGGGCTGTGCAGCCGCATCTCTGCATCCTTTCTGTCCAGGCTTGTGCACCTATATGGGTGTATAGGGGGGTAGCAAGTGCGATAGCTCATATTTGTAAGCTTCCAATTTGAACACAGCCGCAGTGTCTGTGCATAGGCAGGTCGCGAGAGCGGCTGCAGGAGCTCAGAGATCAACACCAGCTATACACTGCACCTGCAATGGACAACAGTTGACAATCAGACTGCCTCCAGGCTCTCTGTACTGAGATGTGCAACCATGTCTGTGTGTAGGGAGGTAGCAAGAGCAGTTGCAGGAGGTGCAGAGATCAACACCAGCTATGCTGGGCAACCTGCGGCAAATCTTGTCAACAACAGAAACGCCTTTGAACTGTCCATAATGAGATGTGCACCCATGTCTGTCTGCAGGGAGGTGGCGAGAGCAGTAGCAGGCGGCGCAGAGATCAACACCAGCTGCGCAGGGCAGCCTGCAATGGACCTCATTCGGGATACAAATGCCCTGGCGGGGGGAGCCAACCTGGAACCCCCCACCACCACAGCCAACCTCACTGCCCTACACTTTGCCTGCCAGGTAAGTAATAGGCACAGGTTTGCAAAGCAGTACGTGCCACCTTTCAAAATGTATAATCGAGGGCACATAGTCATCTTCTTACGCATCAAAATTGTTGCCTGAGGTGACAGAAGTGTCAACCATGAAAGCAATGTCATTGCAAGGGAATGGTCACTGCGTGTGCATTAGAGGCAGTCATAGTGTGAAGGCTTGCGAATGCAAGCAACAAGTGTGTTGTCATTGCAAGTCTCCTGCAGGGGTCCATACGGCCCTACTGCCTTATGCATTGCTGGTTGAGGTGTACATTTCATCGACAATCATTTCATTGACAATCATCACCTCTGATGCATTCATGCAGCAGCACGGTGCACCAAGTATGAAGTGCTTCTGCACTGTATTTGATGTGAAGACACTGGTCACAATGATTCCTGGCGGCGTAGGGCAACATAGTACATAACTGTGGCTGTGGTGACTGTGTGTAGTGGTCAAATCTGGCACGAGCACCATGTGCAGCGTGCACAAGCTGTCCTTTTTTCCTGAGTCCTGAATGCCTGCTGTACAGATTGGTGACATTGGGCTTGTTGAGTTCCTGCTTCAAAACGGGGCTAGACCAGACAAGGCTGACCCTTATGGCAGGACAGCCCTGCACTATAGCGTGCTGCATGATCACACAGCTGTAGCCAAGCAGCTTCTCAGACGGTGAACGCCACTGCTTTGCAACCTGCACCTTGCACTCAGTCATGCCAACTATCCGCAAGCTCTACACTTGAGCTTACACAGCATTACACACAGCATGACACAGCATTAGCCAGTGCCTCATAACACATGACCTTTTAGTAATCACTGGGTACTGACATATACTCCAGTCCAGTGTGCTGCTACAGGCAAACAATGTTCCTTACGTGCAACCTCCATTTATTCTGTCATGTGATTCCCTTATGAGTCAACAGCAGTGGTAGGGCTGGCAGTTCCTGATGTGAACCTGAGAACTTGTTGTGAGCAGTGCAGCAACTTGTTACCGCTGCGTGTTGTCTGCAGGGGAGCGGACAGTACAGTACAGGATGTGTTGGGCCGAACAGCGCTGGATCTGGCTGTTGCTAAGGGCAAGATGCCTGATAACGAGCTGTTTGTGTTGTTGGCGCCTCCGGAATCAGCTTCCCCACGCTTGCTTTGACACCTGAAGCTCAATGACCACATGTACCTACCCTGACATGACTTCTGCTTTGTTTTGACAATACATTTGACGATACAGTGACATGTTTTGTGAAGCTGCTGACAGTTTGCAATTTGTTTGCTCAGGCTGTGCACACATCTCATATTGCAGCATGTACTTCAGTGTTATGGACACACAGTGTTGTTGGGGGGAACCTAGTGTGATTCAGCAGCTGCTTGTGAGGGTCATTCTTTGGTGTGGACAATTCAAAGTTATTTCTTTGCTGTAAAGAGGTGTTTATAGGTTGCTGGGCCAGGTTTGCAGATGCGTGTACCAGGCAGAGGTGCATCATGGCGTGAATACAGTTGGGGAGAGGTTGCACAAGACTTGCATACAGTTTCTTGGGAGTGGTCAAGTTGGAGGGCAATCTGTGTGGCA
Organism: Trebouxia gelatinosa; assembly: GCA_000818905.1. Classification (NCBI taxonomy): domain Eukaryota; kingdom Viridiplantae; phylum Chlorophyta; class Trebouxiophyceae; order Trebouxiales; family Trebouxiaceae; genus Trebouxia; species Trebouxia gelatinosa. Next base: position 16,417 of record JUBA01000120.1, on the reverse strand, counting down.
ACCTTGCACATGAAGTTGTGAAGGGTGCGGCAGTGCATGATCTGTATCTGCACTTGTCGGGACAGAGACTGGTGGCGAAGTTGTGATACAAATGTCACCGCCTGGCAACAGCCCTTCATTCCAAGCGACTCATAGACTCTAGAGGTTCATGGCCCGTGGAATTGGCGCTGCAATACGTCCCTCAGAAAACGCATTGTAATATATGTGAATACTACTCACAAAGCTGGCACAAGAGCGAAAGCAAAAATAGCTCCGGTGTCTGGGAAAAAACTTGGTCTTGTGACACCCCAAACATCGAGACACGCCTGACATGGAGAGTGCACACAACATTGCACCCGCATTGAGCCCTGTCACGCAAATTACAGACTAAGGCGAGAAAGCAACATTTACGCGTAAGGCCTAGGCTGCAACAGGTTGCCTTTGTTCCTGCTCTGACTCCTCTGTCTCGGGCTCTACCCATCTGTCATGCTCCTGCACATCAAGACACCATAGATCACAATCCCTGAAGCCATTGACAATTTGCTTTCCATGCTCACAAACACACAGGAAGCGTACAAGGCAGACGCATCGAGGACTGCGTGCTACATGTCAAAGACAGACAGCAATACGCAGCTGGGTTGCACAGAGACACACTGCACTGAGCAGAACAGACTCTCATTGACCTGTTATGCTGCAGCAACACCTGTGCATTCTCTTATGCTGTGCAGTCCACGGCAGTGCTGCAGCACACACACTGCACACTGCTCATGCTGTCTACGCAATGTGACAAGCATAGCTACAAGGAAAAGCAGTTCATCATGACAGCAAAGCCCAGCTGACAAGCTGGAGTGACTACATGAACGTACCTTGATGAGCTCTATGAGCTCGTCTGTTGCTGAATCCATAGGGATAGCCCTTCTTACTACTTCCTTGCCGACATATAGGTCTATTTTGCCTGGGGCGCCTCCCACATAGCCAAAGTCTGCATCTGCCATCTCTCCAGGACCATTCACAATGCAACCCATGACTGCGATGGACACACCTGCAGACCCATGTGAAACACACTAAAAGCACGGTTTCTGTGTACAACGGAACAAGCTTTGGTGACACAAAATCAGCATATTGCATGCATGCATGCTGCAACTGCATGCAATCTATCTAATAAATGCGTGACCTGCCAAGCTGGCACAAAATCTTGGGTATGTGCTGTGCACTATGTGATGTGGTTGCATGCTGCTCCTTACATGGCCTTTCATGTGCAGCATGAACGAGTTGAGTGTGGAGAAAAGTGCAGCGAGTGCTGCAGGGGCAGATCGCATGTCACATCAAATGCAGCATGCATTGCAAGAGGAAGGGTTCATGGCGACTTACCTGGCAAGTGGCCTGTGCGTGTTCTGATGGACTCAGTGACTTCTTGCAAGTCAAACAGGGTGCGGCCACAGGACGGGCAAGACACAAACTCTGCAGCATGATAAGAAAGGTGTCGATCACAACCCTCCTGTGCTGCTTGTGTCATGCACATGAGCTCTGCAGTCTTGCTTGATGAATGAATAAGCATCTCTGCTAGATCTTCACACTGCTTATGTGAGCGAGTGCTCATGTCAATAAGGCACATTGATGTAACATTGTGCTGGATGTAGCCTCAGTTGTGGATGCTACAACATCAACAGTGCAGCGGCTGACATGCATGGTGTTCCCCAGACAATGACTAAAAAATACAAACTGCTCACTTTTGAGTACAACAGTCACCATGAATTGCCACTGGGAAGTTGTACCAAACTCACAACACCTGGCACATTGAGCGATACATTGTATGTGTGTCTTGCATGCTGAACTGTGCATAAGACACAGTCGCTGCATACTCTGCCGGCCGCGCATGACACAAGCAACGCCACACAGCAATGAGCTACTCAAGTGTTTACTACCAGGATAACCACCCAGTGACAAATCCTATGAAGTACTCCAACAACCCCATGACAAGTCCATGCAAGGCGCTCTCACCAGTTCAAACTCCACAAATGTCTACACATGCCATATGTCATGTAGATTTTCTGTAAACAGTGTAGGGCATTTTATGGGGCAGCCACAGCTGCTTGGCAGTTGCATGCAACCAGCAGAATTGGTTGAGATGACGTGGCCTTGGTCATCCAGCACACACATACACTTCTCTTGCTGGACATCACTTTCTGTGAAGTTTGCTTAGTTTTTAAGCTAAAAGGGTTTAGGGTTAAGAACAAAGTGATAAGTAATGGCCTACACTCTATGTAGCTGCTATCACTGTACCTGTCTTGGTGTTGCGCATGCGCGCCCCCTGAAGAATGTTGAAGCTCATGTTGCGCAGGAAGCCAACATCCTGGGAAGGGCAAGCTATCAAGACACCATCCCCCAGCCCATCAACTAGTAGGGCTCCAATCTCACTACCGCAAGTCATGATGATGTCATCTGCAGGTGTGCCTTCAGGGAAACTGCAGCACAAGCAGTATAGCAATTGGTGCTCTGTTGCAGCATGTTGTAGCTCTGTTGCAGCATGTCGCAGACTTGATAGGCAATCAATCTGACATGCTGTTGTGGCGTGACGAATCAAGGGCAAATTACACAGCCACCAACTAAAGGGAGCGCGCTATCCTCCTCCGCTTGTGCTGTTGCGCATCACGGTCTAGTGACCTACTGTCATGCTGTATTTTGTAAATTGCAGCGTGGACATCATATTGGGCAGAAGCAGGTTGGCATGTCACGCTCTGCCATGTCCAGAATTCAACGCTGCTACATGAACCTTGACTGCCCACATGTGTTCCAAATTTGTGAATAAATTTTGTATTCAGTCACATTGTTATCACCTCTGTGGAGAACTCCGACATGTGTAACAGCTCTTTGTACCACTTCTCACATGCATGCTCGTGCCAGTGACGACAAAGCAAAGGATTCACCTTCGGAAGTGCACCACTGAAATGTCAATGTCGTTCCTCCTCAACAGCTCAAAGACTCGTCTGCTGGCATGCACTCGACTTACACCCTCAGCAATCTGTAGCAACACCATCGCTGCATCGCTCTTCTTCAAAGCTTGGATCTGTTCCTCTGACTCCGTGCCATCAACAGTGACAACAAACCTGCCTGCCCCAGCTGGCAAGCTCCGGCCACCATTTTGGCTGGCAGTGGCCACTTCTTGGAGGGGTTGAACAGCGACGGAGTGGGGGAGGGGGTCTTTTGCCAGCTCAGCAGCCGGGGCCATTACATGCACACCAACTTCCTGCATAGTGTACGGGGGCAATTAGGGTGAGCTTATCAAGTTCAATACAGTGGACAATCGCAAAATTGTGCTATGCTAATGGCCACATTGACTGTCAGTAGCCATGTATTACGCTACAAGGAGCAGAAACCTGTAGTCACAGATGAGCAGTTGCTGTGTTGTGTCTCACACCAGCCACCTGCTCAAATAGTCAACCTAAGCAGCGATGGCTATTGTGCGCCTGCACATGTGCTGCACCCTTGTACACTGTAACCGTTATGTGTACTCTGCAATCTTGCCTTCTTCGATTTGTAAGCAAACACCCCACAGATCCCAAACAGATTTCAGTATACTGCACATTTGCCCTCAGGTGTAACTGCCTGTACCCTGTCAACTACACCTTACATAGCCTTTGATCCTGCATATTGTACAACCATCTGAATGAGACCGAGCCTAAACCTGGCATTCAACTGCCAAAGTCATTGTCTTTTGGCCATAAGCTAATGCTGTGTTAGAGTATACTCGCAACACGTTTGGTATGCCTGTTCGCTTCACATGGGTGCAGTATGTCACACAGCGCATATACCCTGATACAACCCTGACACAAACCCTAACATAAACCCAAATGTATACCCTATATCCTAAATCTGTCTCACCTGCAGGCGCTTGAGGGCTCTCCTGGCATTGGTGTCAGATGAGGGGGGGACTTGGGCCATGTAGAGGGTGTCACTAGTGGCTAAATCTTTGAAGGGCATGCCCACCACCAGCTTGGCGCCCAGCTTTCTGTATAGTTGCTCTGGAGCCTCTAGATCCTGTGCATTAGCATACGGCTTACAGACCAGCAGTATACACATTTGGGACTTGAGCATTTGAAACAAATGCCTGTTTGCGGTCAGCAATTCACAGACCAACAGCATACACTTTTGATACAAGGGCCTGTGCATAGCATACGGCTTACAGGCCAGCAGTATGGGTGTGCAAGACAAGTGCCTGTGCGCTGGTACACACCTTACAAACCTGCAGTGTATGTCTTTGCCACAAGTGCCTGAATAACAATGGCATCTTACATGCCCAGCAGTGTATGTGTTTGCCTGTCTGCGCTGAGCGAGTTGATGCGCTATTGCTGACACAGCATGGCACTGACTGCTGTGAATTTTACAACATGTTCCAGCATGAGCTTGACCATTGCCAGCGCCCAGCTCTCCAAAGCTCAGGCAGGTTGTGCGGGCAATCAGTTCCAGCCCAGTTCAAGTCCCAACAGTAAACATACACCGCAGGCAAGATGAGGCCAAAGGGGCCAAACAGCAGATGATGGTGCACCCGCCTGTAGAGAGACAGCAGAAATAACAGAGCCATCCCGATGCAGCAGGCCTCGGTAATCCACTTCATCCCCCTCCCGCTGCTCTGGCAACCGCCCTATCCGCTTGGCAAAGTCATGAATGTCTCTGTGCTTCTCATCGTAGGACTGCACTCCCCACTGTTCATTGCATGCCTTGGTGCCCAAGTTGGCCAACTGCCTGTGGGCAGCAAATTTCAACATAAGCAAAGCTACTGGAAGCATTCCAAACCCTGTCAGATTTATGTTTGCTTGGATCAATACCCCAAGACTTGAGCTTGAAAGACCAATACAGAGAGGGGACCTTGAACAGGCCAAACAGGTTGCCCCTGTGCAGCCTTTAGCGCATGTGCTGGTGTGCAACTTGCGTTTCACGGCAGAACGTTATGGTCTCACGTACAGTCTTAGAGAGCCCACTGCTACATCTCAAAACCCGAGCTCGCTGACAAATGCAAGCAACATGATTAGGCCAGTGCGCCTACCAATATGCGCATAAAAACAATGATCATCATAGTGTACAGCGATTGGATAAGCTTGATGGGTGTGATAGAAGCTAAAGCTGTGAAGTCTCTTAGGCATTCCAGATCAACTACAGAACATGGTCAAACAAGATTGTTGTGTCGCGCAGCATGAGATTCCAAGAGCTGCCTAGACATGGAATGTAATTTTGCGTTACACCATGGACAATATCTGCGATGCTGCCATATGAGCAAACAGTGTGTCGTGCCTGATGAGTATCAGCACATGCACCCTACATATCATCGCGACGCAGCAGCCCGTTCAAACCCGCGTCAACAAACATGAAGTTAGCAGGTACCGAGGCATTGTGTGAATACCTGCAGGGATCCAACTCGTACTCTGGGTCTTCTGTGAGGGAGACTCGGATGGTGTCACCCAAGCCATCCATGAGTAAGGACCCAATGCCAATGGCTGACTTCAGCCTGCCATCCTCCCCTTCACCAGCCTGAATACGAGGACAATGCATTTAAAGGTCAGTCAAGCTCGTTTGAAGCATTGCAGATGGTTGAGCGCAAGCGCTTGCATGACAACTGCCAAAAGGCAGCTGATGCGCAGCAATGCCTTCTTTATGCACATGTGCAGTCTGGTAAGCCTGATGGTAAGTTGCTGAGCTGCAGGGACTGCAGCAACGCAGCAGGACATTGTAACCAGCAGAAGACATGCGACGAGCTCAAAGACTCTGCCTAATGGCCTGTAAGCATCTGCATTCAAGGCATTGTCACTATGGACATCCATCACACTAAAAAGCGGTTGATGGCTGGTCACCCCTGCATGCAGTTTCATGAGCCTCAGCAACATGCGACATGCTGACTTTACAATAGAGGCCTTGCCGTGATGAAGATACAGGTCCCGGTCCCAACTCTAGCATGCAACAGATTGAGGCTCAACATAATAGCGGGTGGGGGACCCACCTCTGTGACTCCCAAATGCAGGGGGTAGTCCCATGCATTAGCATACATTTCCTCTGCAAGCAGCCTGTAGGCCTGCACCATGACTAAGGGGTTGCTGGCCTTCATGCTGAACAGGAAGTTGTGGTAGTCGATGTCTCGGCAGATGTTTGCAAATTCAAATGCGCTCTCGACCATGCCCCGGGGAGTGTCTCCGTAGTAGCTAAGGATGCGCGCTGACAGGCTGCCGTGGTTGGTGCCGATGCGCATGGCTCGGTTGAGGCGCTTGCACTTCTCAGCCAAAGGCGTGAAGACCTGCACCAAGTCATGCGGTCAGCACAGCAGCTTGGCACAGCATGAAGTTTGAAAACAACAGAGGGAAAGGGCAGAAGCAGAACTCTGTGTGTGAGTAACGGCCAGACCTGCACTCCCCTCAGGCAAAGGAGATGGTAACTTGCTGAAACGCAGGGNCCTGGACCTGGACCTCAACTTCCACCTCCACAGGAAGACAGGCGAGGTCATGCGCATCATGGACAGAGGTAACTGAGTGCATCATACTCTGGCTGACCCAGCTTGTGAATTTGCACCTCTACTACAAGCCCAGTCAAGGAGACGAGCTTACAACTCATGTCAGGCTACAACTTTGGTATTGTGCATGGCTTGTGCAATGTTGACAATAATTGATTGGATATTCCCATCTACACTGTGTGCCAGTCTGCAACATCTGTAACATGTAGTGAATGTGGATTGCCTCTCATGCGCACATCAGTGCAATGCAAGCTAGCAGAAACATGATGCAGAAGCAACACAACTGTGAGCTCACAAGCACCTTGCTGTGTAGGCACCAACTCCATCCAGAGCATCCTGTCAACCGTCATCTTCAACATCGGGCCCCAGGTCTTTGACATTGCAGCCGCCTGTGTCTACCTAGCCACAGCACTGCAGCCCTGGATTGCCGTCATAGTGTTTGTTACGCTTGTCAGCTACATCCCAGTCACCATCTACTTCACAGAATGGCGAGGCAACTTCAGAAGGTCAGTGATACAGCCTTTTCTGAGGTTGGGCGGTGCATCACTGCATGGCAAGCTGTGCATGTGGGTCCAACTGGTAGCAGCCATATTTGAGGTTGGGCATTATATCACTGCCTGGCAAGCCGTGCATGTGGGTCCAACTGTTAGCTGCCGCTTTTGAGGTTGAGCATCATATCACTGCCTGGCAAGCTGTGCACGTGGGTCCAACTGGTAGCTGCAAAGCGTGATCAATGCACGTTGTGCTTTAGTATTGGAGCATGTCAAACGAGACAGGTGCAGCAGAGCCAAGTATGTAAGCCAAGTATCTGCAGCTATTGGCAAGCCGCGTAGCTGATGAAGAGCTGTGCGTCAGAACAGTGCATCACTACTATGTTGAGCAAGCTGAAGCATAAAGCTATTCTAGTCATCAGGCACCCCGTACTCACACTGCTGCCAGCTGCAACACAGCTGCAGTGCTGCTTTGTGTTGTGGGATCAGCCCCTTACTCATACCAGTGCGGACACACTCGTCCCAACTGATCAGCACCGGTCATATGGCTCCTTGACATGCCGTGTTTATGCTTGGAAAACCATGTGCAGCAGCGCATGCATGAGTGGGCATGAGCAACACTTTATTCCGTATGCTGGCAGGGACCTCAACCGTCTTGACAATGCCAAGTCTGCCAAGGCTACAGACGCACTGCTGAACTACGAGACTGTCAAGTACTTCAGCAATGAGGATCTGGAGCGCAGCAACTTTGACAAGGCCATCCAGAACTACCAGAAAGTGGAGTACACGCTGATAGCATCCCTGAACGGCCTCAACGTGCTGCAGTCCATAATCATCTGGAGTGGCATGATCAGTGGACTCATTGTGTGCACAAAGGTGATCACATGCGGTCATGCATAGCATATCAGCAGACACAGACATGCCCCTGGCGTTGATTAGACCGTGATTTTGTCTGTCAAGTTAGTGCCATGTGTGCCCCTCTGTGGAACCTGGCAGCAGGCATTGTCAAGTGCTGCATTCACAGATCGATGCTGATTGTTGTACGGGGTATTATGCCATGAGCGGTTCATTCCTTATGTATTGCATTACATGCGCACACTTCTTCACAATGCTTGGTTATGTTCAGCCTGCTGAGCATCTCCAACTGCATTCAAAATTGGTCAAGGCAGCCCCAGCACTGGGCATACATGTCAAGACTTTAACTACTAAGCAAGTTGTGTGCCCACTTGCAGGGTGTGGCAGATGGGTCCCTGACAGTTGGCGATGCTGTGTTGTTTGTCACCCTCATGCAGCAGCTCTATGCCCCCTTGAACTACTTTGGCACATATTACAGAACCATTCAGCAGTACATGATTGACATGGAGAACATGTTTGACCTGCTGGCGTCCGCACCTCAGATACAGGTATCCTTTGCCCGCTCACCTGTGACCAGATTTGATAGAAACTGCACCCAACTGGCCCTCGCAAAGCACCAATCACGGCTGCCTTTGTTGTGCTGCTGCTACTTCTTGTTGCAGTTGTTGTGAGTCATAGTAGATGTGCTCCTGAGGCACACTTCTCGCTTCTGTGTACCGTAGTTCTGGAGTTTGACTACTTTCCTCTTCTTCCTCATCAGAGAAACTGAGCTGTGAGTGTTTCACATGATGTGTCATGTTGCCAGGACTGTGTATAGCTAGCGGCTCATGTGAGCACACAGGTTTCATACACACAGCCCTGGGCAGTTGCCACCTCTATCTGTGTCATGGCAGGCCATGCAATTCATCACCAAACACTCCATCAGCATGCGATACATGTCTTGTCGTTGATTGGTCATGCGCTTACTCTACAGGACAAGCCCGGGGCAAAAGCCCTGAAGTCCAGCTCTGCCCCTTCAGTCGAATTTGACAGCGTCTGCTTCAGCTACCAGCCCAACAACCCAGTACTGAAGAACATCTCCTTCAGCATCCCCGGGGGCAAAACCCTGGCCCTAGTTGGAGCCACTGGCAGCGGCAAATCCTCCCTCCTCCGGCTGCTGTTTAGGTTTTATGACCCTACCTCTGGTACCATCAGAGTGGATGGGCAGGCAATTGGAAGTGTCACGCAGAAGTCTCTCAGGGCGTCTATGGCTGTCGTGCCACAGGACACTGTGTTGTTCAATGACACCATCATGTACAATTTGAGGTGAGCACCTGTTTGCAGCACGCTGGTCACAAATTTTTCATGTGAATTAAGATGCTTGTACATAAGAGGCTTTGCTGTGGTGAATGTCATTGTCAGCCTGAAGTCATGTCTGCATCCCCGCTGTGTGTGCCTCTGCATTTTCTTGTTTGCCTGCTGTTGATTTGCAGGACAATGAACCTGTGTCACCATACAGGTTGACTTGGTTTGTGCAATTTTGATCCCTCTTAGTCACACTTGATTATAGCAACTACTGCGCGTATTTTGTGCATCACCGCCATCTCCATGACACAAGTAGAAAGGTGCTGTGCTAGCACCCATGTACACCCAAGTCTACAACCCCTCTTCTCACAAACACTCCGTTGTTCTTTCCTCGCAACCCTCAGGTGCAAATTGACCTCAATTGATCAATACCCAATTCTGTGTACTGATCTAAATCGCAAGCTGAATCACTGTAGCATGGTACACAGGTATGGCAAGCCATCAGCTGATGACAATGAAGTACACAAGGCAGCTGAAGCTGCATCTATGCACCAGACCATCACCCAGCGCTTCCCCAAGGAGTATAGCACAGAGGTGAGAAGCTGCAGTATGTTTGCATGCACATGCAAGTTTTGTACAGGTTCTGCTGAAGACATTCAGCTTCTGCAACAAGGATCCTGGACCTCCCTGGCATGCCCATTGAGCAAGTATTGCAGCACTCTGCGTTACGTGGGTGTAGGTCATGTGTATGTGCTGTGCACAAGGTGTGCAGCACAGTCAGTCATGATCTAGTGGCTGCAGCATACCCAACCTTGTCATCAACAGGATGTTGGAATAAGTAGCGGTTGCTGTTGACTCCAGCATTGTCAGTTGCCTTCCAACCAGTGGAAGACAGTCAGGTGTCGTGTTAGCTGAGATAGTATTTGGCGTGTCGTTACATGTATGCCCCGTGTTGTGACTGCAGAAGCAGCAGCAGCTGATGAGTTGCCTCACATGCCCTTCTGATGGAAGTTGAAATGTAGCCTCTCAAGCTCAAGCTCACACAAGCTGCGTCATTGTGGGCATGGCCAGGCCTGACAATCCTGCAGCAATCCTGTTGTGACCTGCTACTTTGTAAGATGATAGCACAGCCTTGGCTTCTGGATGTTATTTGGGACAGGCCACTGTGCATGTCTGCTGAAATATGCAGTGTTGCAAGAGGAGACGAAAGAGAACATCACATTGCCACATGCTGCGACCTGCTGCTTTTTTACAGCCCTGCATTGGCCAAACAGCGAACTCTACACAATGAACAGGTAGACACTCCATGGTGACGGAGTCAACAAGACCAATGATGACATGTATGCTAACACAGGTTGGGGAGAGGGGCTTACGCTTAAGTGGAGGTGAGAAGCAGAGGGTCGCCTTTGCAAGAGCGCTGCTGCGGAATCCCCAGATCCTGTTGCTTGATGAGGCAACCTCGTCCTTGGACAGCCTGACAGAGCACAGAATACAGGAAGCCATGAGTACCCTGCGCGAGGAGCGAACCACCATCATTGTAGCGCACCGCCTCAGTACCATCATGGATGCTGATCTCATCGTTGTGCTCAAGGTGTGCTTCCCCACCTGCAACGCTGGCAGCATGCATGGCCTCCAGTAGTGACATGAGTAACATGCTCTTGGTGCATGTGAGCTGCTCTGTGTAATGCAAATAGCATGCTGATTGCAGCTGTCTAAGTGCGATTGATTTGTATCATGAACTCACATGATCTTGCACAAACAAAAGTGCTTTTGTTTTGTGTTGCTTGTGTGTACATGCCATTGGCATGGGTCACTGCGCATAGCCATCTGACCTCGGTCTTCGTGCACAACACGATGATGAGTGATAGTGGCAGGTGTGCATTGGACTGTGATGCAGAGTTCAGTTGCACCATGCTGAAATGCTTTGGGTTACTTCCTCCGGTCGCAGCCTGCAAGCTGATTATCATAGAGCGTACTTGCGAAGCCATTGCATGCTTACATGTATAACCGCGGCTGAGTATAGCCGAGCGTGCATGCATGGTGCATTGAGTAGCATAAATTCTCTGCTCACTGCACACCAATGAACATGGCCATTGGCAAGCACTTGGCCCTGAGCTTGTAGTGTGGCTGCTCAACAGTGTAAATTTCAACTGGGGTGTTGTTTGCGTGCAGGAGGGTACAGTTGTGGAAACAGGCAGCCACCCAGAGCTCATACAGAGAGGAGGGCTGTACTCAGAGATGTGGTCACGTCAGAAAGATGCTGCAAGAATTGGCAAAAGTGCCTCTACAGCTTCCATGAGCTCGGTTGCCGCAAGTAATGCGGCAGATGGTGATGGACCCCAGGAAGGGGGCAGGCGCAGCAGCAGAGGGGTCCTGGGTAGCCTTGTGGGTGCCACCCAGGCTATGCTGGGTTACGGCAGCACACAGTCTTTGACTGACACACATCATCAGCATGGGCATCATCACTGAACAAGTGTTAATGGCATATTGCAGCCACTGGTTACAAGGTTTTGTAACTTATTGCTTGTGTCATGTGTGAGAGGTCGGGTTACCATACTTCGTGACCGTGAACAAACACAGAGAGGTGTGCACATAGCAACGCATTCTTGACCAACAGCTGCTCAGTAGGTCTGCATGATGAGTGTCCACAACTCCATTGGGGCATGGTCAAGCAAGATGATCATGGCTTGCAAAAATAAGTGCTACTGACTGAGGACTCAGACGGTTATGTGACACAAGGCACCAGCGGCTCTGCACTTTGCTCAATCAGTAGGTGACGGGTCTGCTAAACTCCACAGCAAATTTATGCGGTGGACTTGCTTTACAGCATGCGCACCTGCCAACCTGCAACTATACCTTGCAACCATTGTCGATTGGCTTCCTCCGAACCACACACTGCAGCACAAGCTGACTGACCCAGCGAAGGTCATGGCTAGACGAGAAAAACTTAGGGTTTACGGTTTAGGTATACATTGCTGCTGAGAACGACAGGTCCAGAAAGCAATGCATGACAGCTGCAGACATGCAGACCTGACGCTTCTTCAGGCGCCCAGCAGCGGAGCAAAGCATGTGTCACGCAACCTCAAGCAGGCTGCGTTGTGTAAAGTTGATTGTGCGGTGTTTGCATGCATTTCGGAGTGGCGCAGCGGAAGCGTGGAGGGCCCATAACCCTCAGGTCCCTGGATCGAAACCAGGCTCCGAAACAAATCCCCACATGATCCACAGACCAGCTATTGGGGAATCAATTGATGTGTGAGAACCGTGGTCTTTGCCCTGCCTGATGTTTTAAGGATCTGCGGCTGAACCCTTTTTTGTAGGCAGATGCAGCTCAAACAGCAGCTGCAAACATTGAATTAATATTATTGTGCACGACCTATGCTTGATCCTAGTGAAAGGCCCTGCGCTTCAACGTCCTTGTGAGATGGCACAATGTGCCCAAGCTGCTCATCCCATGTACGATTCTGCTTGATGTTTTGCGGAAATGCAGCTTGAGCAACAGATGTCAGCATCACTGTTCACATGCTACAAGCAATTCATGCTTCTGTCCAAGTGGAAAGGGCTGCGCTTTGAGGTATTGACAAGACAGCACAGCATTGTCAAGCTGGTCACATCACGCATGTGCTTTGTAAGACAACACAACCTTGCAGGCAGCGAGGTGGTTTCAGCATGCTGCAGAGGACCATACATCCTCAGGTTGTATAGCATTTTACATACGGGAGCTGCGTAGCGCATGTATATTGTGCAAATAACAACAGTTTGAATGAGGTGTATCCTCACCTAGCTCTGTCCGTCCGCCGAAAGGCAGTACAGCTTCTTGCAGACACTGCAATGCCTCCAGAACCACAATCTAATCAACTCACCAGGTGTTGTGCATTAAAGTATGCATGAGTGCTGTAATGATGGCATCAGGCACAGCAACATTTTGACTGCAGTGTCTGAGAGGTGCACAAGCTAGTTGTACAGCATGCACCATTTGCGCACAATTGCTCATCATCTGCAAACAGACAACTGCAACATCAAAATACACTATGCTGCTGACGTGACTAAATGATCTGCCTTCAAGCGTGAGTCAAGCCACAAGTTTGTATGCAATTGAGCAGGCCAGGGGCCTCACAGAACAATGCAACCAGTCAGTGCTTCGTACGGCAGACAATTGCTTGTGGTGCACGTGGTGGTGTGAGTATCGAACAGGCTAGGATCGTGGGAACAGCGACTTGCGGCAGATACGATGTGGCCCAGCGGTGTGATGTGCAGTCTGGTGTGTACTGGCGTCTGCTGCTGTCTGTTTGCAAGCAACGATGGCAGCGTATACGTCTCACGTTGTTGTCCTGGTGCCAGCTGTCCTGCCACTTGTAGCCTGCGCAAGCGTTCGACTAAGCAAGGTGTAGGTCATGTCGTGAAGTCGTGCATTCCCGAGGCATCGCTAGTACTTTACGCTGTAGTATTTGCGCAAACTTCGGTTCGAGCTGTCTATGTTGCGCTGTCGCGCCTGCACTGGCCATTCAAAGCCGTGGACTGCAGCGATGCGTGTAATTGAGAGCACTGATCTGGTTGCCGGAAGTCCGCGCTGCTGCAGCGAGTTCGTCTGGGAGCGATCAAGGGTGTCGTTCAAGGCATATTTCTGTGAGTCTTTCAGGTATGGCCAGCTATAGCCCGAGTCCAAGTCGTCACGCCTTGCTATGTGCGTGTATCCACATGCATTCCGTCCGTCAACATGACGGTTCAAGTCATGTCGCACCGCTTGGATCGTATATTTCGACCTATGCACCCGGCAAGATGCTGTGTCGCACCTGCAGAAACTCTGCACTTGTCGCCAGAATTTGCTACCTAGTCCGGCGTTCGCCTCGGTGTCACAATGGTGAGCGTGCTTTGCATCGCGTCACACGTTCAGCTTGCGGTGCCTCGTGGTCAGCTGCTGTTTCTGCAAGCTCGCGGCTCTATCTCACAGGCTCCTTGTGCTGCAGAGGGTCGCCCTATTTGCGTTGGTTGCCTTACTGGCAGTCGCCTCGGCTGAGCCGGTGCGTTCTGTTGTACAAGATCGCATCTATGTCTCATCCTGTAGAAGCTTTGCTTGTTGTGTATTGCCCTTCAAGTGCTCAAATGGTACAGAAATGTGAAACGGCAAGGACCAGAAGAATACAGCGCCACATTGCCTTCACTGCTGCTGATCTCATGCAGTCATGCTTATCGCAGGGCTGGTTCCATCGCAAGCTGTTTCAGATTGATGACTCAGCCACAACTGTAGACGCAGCTCCTCTTGCTTCATCTGCAAATGCCTCCTCCATGACGTCCTCCCCGACTATCTCCTCATCAACTCCACACTCCATCCTTGCTGACATCATCTCTGACTTCAAAAACAAGATCAACGGTTCAGCAGCCACCCCCACTGCGACCCCGGCCCCTGCAGCATCATCCGCTGCTGCATCAGCTTCTTCAGCTGGCGCTACTCCTCCCTTCATGCCTATTGACTTGTCAGCTGAAGGCGCATCTCCAGTTGCCGCTTCCAGCTCGCCAATGGCTGCGCCTGCCTCCCAGGCAGCAGCTATGTACAGCCCACCTTGTGAACCCATGCCTGAGCCGACTCAGTATGAAGCATTCACTCAGGTAAGCCTGTTGTTCCTTGTTGCTTCATAGTGCTAACATATGCTTGATGTTGGTTGACCACATGTCATACTGCTGTTTTTCATATGAGCCTAATTTCATGCCTGAGGCTACATCTCTAACAGTGTTTGCAATGTGACTGATACATAAACACATAAACAGTTCTGTTGTACCGCATTGCACACGCCCAGCACTGTCACGTTACTTCATTACAATTGGCTCATCTTGCTAGCTGTTGGACTACTGCCAGGTTTGCTTCACTACACCATTCTTATGTTTCTTGTGTGATGCAGTGCATTTGCCAATGCCCCATTGCATTTGCTGAGGGCGCTCCTGCCGCTGCACCTAGCAGTGGTATGGCTAGTGCCAGCAGAAGGCTTCTCCAGGCCAGCACTGCTGAGGCTGACATGCTTGACAGCATGAGCGGCATGATGGGATCTAGCTGCGGTCCCCAGCCTACTCAGTACGAGGCGTTCACCCAGGTGAGCAGATCAGCGCGTGCAGTCTGGTAGTATATTATACATGTATGTGAGCTTGTGTGTATCATGTGTATCATGGCGTGACATGCATGCACCTTGACAAGGCTGAGCAGCTATTGCTTGCTTGCATGCAGACATGCTGGTGTATGTGAGCAAGTCCTGTAAATGATGTGTTGGCATGTTGCTGTACATTTGTGGCGTCATGCTAAGATACAGCGTTTGTGGACTACAAAGCACTTCTGTACCTTGCACTTCATTTGTGCATTGGCCACATGCTTGCAATGCTTATGTCCTTGCTCCGTGTTGCAGCAGAGCAGATCTTGTACATTGCACCGTATGGTGAGCTGGCAAGATTGGTGCTGCATATTCCACTGACATCAATGACTGTGTTGCAGTGCATCTGCTCATGCCCAGTGGCATTTGCCAATGCACCAGCCATGGCTCCTTCCATGATGCCGAGTGTCTCACAGTCAAGTGCTCTGCCCGTGACATATGGCCAAGGTATGCTCTTGTATATGCAAGTTGACATCATGACACATGCAGCACCTGCAGAGTGTCAATCATTGGACACACATTGTGCACACTGCTTCCCCTTTGTGGTTGTCAGCCAGCTGACTGCAAGTCATCAAACACCACTGCTGCAAAACAATGCTTTGTGAGACATCTCTTCAGCAGTCTCACATGTGAGCGTGTGTGTTTCACATGCTCATCAACATGTAATCAGCATGAGCTTTCATATTCACCTGAATATCAGCTTATCGAGTGGCTGCTATGCAGGCATGTCCATGATGCCAAGCTACAAGCCTGCCACCACACTTTTCTCTCCATCTACATCCGCTACACCCTCATCAGGGTCCACACCAGCTACACCCTCCACAGCTAGCACCATGCCATCTACTGCTGCCTCGACTACACCAGCAACATCCACAACCACAGCAACTGTCTCAGGCACTACCACTGCTTCACCAATAACCCCCACAACCTCCACACCTGCGATGCCAGCATCCAAGACATCTACACCGGTCATGCCTGCATCCACAACCTCTACCCCTGTCATGCCAGTGTCCAACACAATGCCACCCCCAAAGCAGGTTATGCCAACAATGCCAGCCAAGTCTCCTGTGCCAGTTGTGCCAGTTGACACCATGCCAGCGAAGTCTCCCGTGCCTGTGGAGACCAAGGCAGCACAGGGCCCAATGCCTGTAGAGACTAAAGCAGCACAGAGCCCCATG
>KN805299.1:744-29867 GCA_000818905.1 Trebouxia gelatinosa | reverse complement strand
GTCCCATCACTAGCCCTCGTCCTTTTGCATTTCATGAAGCACCGCGACATGCAGAGCGCAAGTGGTAGTGCTCCCTGACGGAGGCGGAGGCGGCTAGCATGTCGCAACACAGTGTGCAGGCTGAGGCAGTAAATGCGTCAGCGTCAGATCAGCAGGCAACCGGTGGCTCCGAGACATACTCCGAGGCATCCTCCGAGGAGGATCAGGTTGAACGGTCTTATAAAGAAAATAATTCTGGCAATGCACAAGATGCCGTCAAAACACTCATGGACAATATGGATTTCCTAGAGCGCACAAATGAACTCCTATATACCGTTCCGCGAGGTACTACGCTGCATAGCCTTGCTTGCATGCCCATAGCCTTGCTTGCATGCGTTGGTGTTCCGGTACGAAGAGCTCGCGCGTGTAACAAGTGTGGCACTGCTTGCGCAATGTCAGCCCATTGAGTTTTCATGTGCACAATCTTGCTGGTCCCTCAAGTGAAACGAGTGTCGCCAACGCTGTCTGAACAGGTTTTGTGAAAGGCATGAACGTTCCGGCNGCAGCTTTGTTTGACGTTATATGTGAAGAGGGTGTCAGTCCTTGCCAATGCATCTATGGCACTCGCCCTGGCAGCGCACACTCCTAGGGTGCAACTGAGTGTCTAGACTGTGAGTACTTGTTGGCGCTCGGAACTAGGATAGGACACGCCTAGTAGGTACCTAGCATCGGTTGTGGCACCTGTCAATTATATTGTTATTGTTAAGAAGGTGTCAGGCACAGGGACACTGTCTGTATTGATTCATACGTGATTGCTGCCACCTAGGCAGTCTGCAGCTTATGCCATGACAGGCTCCGGTGGTGTTCAGAGCCAATAAGGCATGCAAACGTTGATGCGTGTCAATCGAAGCTCAGCCTCAAAAGTATGGTCGAGAAAGCTCACTACGTCACATGCAGGTACTGAGCATGGGCGAAAAGCTTTGGTATTACAGCGTGCTTGAGCGTGCTTTGCAGCTATCAGCTGCAATGACATGGCTGCTGGTCAGTGGTCCCGAAGATGCCTACAACGCCAGACCTAAAACTGCAACAACTACAAGTGCATTTGCAAGCTCAACCTGACTTGCAATATGCTATGCCAACTCTATGCTGTACATGCAATCCTGCCCTGCCAGTTCACAATTCTCAACCCCTGCCTTAACGCATTCCAACCATGCACTGCCAATGTCACACAACCTGCAGCAAACTTGACAAAGCAAGCTCAAGCCTGCCACTGCTTGATGTCTTGCCAACATGTGGACCATGCAACATGACAACTAACCAAACCGCTTCACAGCAGGGCTTTTCCAAAAGCCCCTGTAACATACAGCCCCCTTGCTACCTACAGACCCCTACACTCTCCTTGGCAGATTGGGCACGTTGCCTTTTGCTGCAGCCACTTGTCCAGGCAAGGCTGGTGAAACTGGTGACTGCAATGCAGGCGCCGCAGGGTGCTGCCGGGCACATAGTCCTCCAAGCAGATGGGGCACCTCCTGTCACCATTCTCTGACAAGCCCCCAGCAGGCACTGCAATAGTGGGGATGGCCTCTATGTCATCCTTGCTAGCACCTGTCATAGCAGCAGAAGTACATTTCTTGCCTCCTGAGCGTGACTGTGCACCCACATAGAAGCCCAGTCAACATTTTGCTGCCGTGTATTACAGCACATGGGTTGACTGCAACGCTGGTGTTGCTGTCTGGTGTTTTGTGTACAGACGGGCATCAAGTATGAATGCATTAGAGTGCCATGGATGACGATGAAATGCTGCATAAGGCACTATGCTAACACCGAAGCCACAACAGAAGCCCTGAGTCACGCACAGTATTGTTTTGCATTTAGGGAAGTAAGATACATTCATGTGATGTTTGCGACTGTGCTCATAATGTGTGCCAAGCATATATGTCAGCAGCTTGGCTACTGAATACCTTTTCTGTTCTCAACAGTGTCATCTAAGGCCAGCAGTGCCTCGTAGTCATCCTCATTGAAGTCCCTATCAGAGAAGAGGAGGTGCGGAGGCAGGCGGCCACTGGACATGCCAGCAAAGGCAGCCCTCATGGCGTTCAGGTGGCCTGCCAGGTGGGGGCTCACATTGGGGTGGCCCCCAGGGGGCAGCCCCATGGTGTCCTCCCCCAGCATACCCATCATGGCTTCTGCCAAGCCTGGACCCCAACCTCTACGCCTACCCCTACTCTCCCCAGTCTGCCTGTAAGACAGTATTCACATATCCAATGTCAGATCCCATGGTAGATCCACTACTGGCACATAGATAGCCCAACTTGATCTTCTAGCACACCAAAAAAACTTGTTTACTTAGCTNGTGCAATACCTCTCTTGGGCATGCATGAGGGTACTCACCTCATGACAAGACTCTGTGATTTGAGACTAGTTCCTGCAAGCTTCGTGATCGGTGCATCTGCCTGTGGGCGTCGCCGCAGCACGCCCTCTAACATCGGTTTTCTCTTCCCAAGGTCGCTCACGCCGAGATCCGCCCCCCGACGTGATGCCATGCACGTCGGAGTGAGCTGTGCACGCGGGCGTGAAGGTCAGCCACGCCGGTGAGGGGTAAATCTTCACGTCTCGCCGTGAGACACGGACGTGAATAGTAACATAGCCTCACGCTCGCCAGTGCTGGTGCCACCCCTCAGGCATTTGGACTTGCAGACGAGAGAACAAGTACAATCTTGCTTTGCATGAGCTGGCCTTGTTCTTGCAGAATGCATGGACATGCTCTCTTGCCAGCAACAACCTGGACTTGGCGTGGTGAACATGAGCATGCAACAGTCAAACACAGCAGGGCAAGCCTTGCGTTAGCATGCGCTACCGTGAAGCTGCATGAGGGAGAAGAGGGAGCAGGCAAGACCAACAAAACTCAAGCAGCCTTGCAGAGAATAGTTGTTACACCTCATGTAGGACTTCTCAATTGCATCCGTTTGTTTGTGGCATACAAGCATTCAAGAACTGCCGACTGGCATGCTATTTGACTGCATGGGCGCTTTGGCAGCCATGGTGTATGTTATCTGGTATAGTATTCAGGTGTATGCTATATGAACGCTCTATTGTTTGTTATGCATCATTGCTACTTGCCTTGCATGCAATGCTTACTGTTACTGCTTGAATAGCGTACATCATCTAACTTGTTCACGTCATCTTGGGTGCTTCACTGCCACTGTAAACTCTATTGTTTCTCTTGTGCGGCAATGGCCATGTTGCTATATGTTGTTGTGAGACTTCTGTCTTGATGGGCGAGACTTTGCCTTGACTTCCTGAGTGCAATACTAGTCATGAGGGCTACATTTTGCGTCACCTTTGTGGTGAACACGCACACTAAAATTTATTCATACGTGTCCTAGTGGGCTGCAGGCAAGACAGAAGGTTGCTAAACCCTTGCAAGACTTGAAGAAGAGGTGCAAGAAAAACGGGCTCAGGATTTAGATGCTAGCCCCATTAGGTGAATGGTTCATGCTATAGTAGGGACAGCAAGCCAGATTGATTCTCCTTCGCTTTTGCATCCTTGCCACCTGGAGCTTGTCTCGCAAGATGCGTAAGCAGCATGGCATGAGCATATTGGTCATGAACTCATGTGCAGGTTTGTATCATGGTCTGAAGTTGGGGCAGGGCCTATACACAAGACAGAGTTTGTGCAAGCAGCAGCTTGAAAAGTCATGGCTTACTTGCCATGCATCATTGCATGTTGCGGATGATGCTGACGCTACTTTCTGCAGGTTTTGCATATCAAGCTGCTGAGCATGCGGCTGGTTCTTGTCAATGTGTGCTTCTTGCTATGCATAACAGCTGCCAGCTTGGCTATGCAGCTTGCAACACTTGGTGTGTGCTTGTATTGCCAACAATGCAACAGCCATTGATGCCATAAGTAAGGTTTTCCCCACTTTGACAAGCCACAGCGTATCGCCAAAGCGCCAAAGCTTAAGCAAACACTAACAAACATGTTCTGAGGTGCAGACACAGACAAGCAACGTGAGCTTTGTAGACAAGCTAACAGCTAGTCATATTTGCGAATGCAACATGACCTACTTGTGTTTGCTTCAAATACCTACAGCGTTTTTTTGCAGCTTGACAAGCGTGGTCTGACCCAGCCTCAAATTGCACTTGTTAACGATGCAATTGCTGGTTGCACAAGGCAAGACTCCAATAGCTTTGCAAGCAAAGACAGCTCGATTTGCCTTGCACACTTGACTCAGCATCCTACTTAGCACAAGTTCAACCTGATACAAAGAAGAAGAAGAAGAATCATTGAAGACCATGTAGGGACCAGGACTGCTTGTCCTGTTTGTCACTAGTCTACATAAGTCATGTGTTGTCTCCTAAACAACAAACACTCCTCAACGAAAGTCGCTGGACAACACTGGTGGTTGTTCACCCCTCATCACAAGTGTCAACATGCAGCTGTTTGCGCTCGCATTGCTGACTTGCCTCTCAACATGACGCGAGTCAAAGGTCGGTTTACAATATCTGACATCAATCATTGGTTTTGGCACATTCCACATACATCGGTCCTCTGTGCAACATGGCAAACCCGTCAGTGCCTGAAAGACCAATGCGTTCTGATGTTTTGATGAATATTGCCTTTGATGTACTGGGCCAAGCTGCCGAACCTCACAGATTGCCTGCTGCGCACAACTTTGCCTTGTTCAGTGTTTGACAGATGCACCTTAGGGTTGTTGGAATCTATAGATTCCAACTAGCTAGATAGCTATGCAATGTGTTGCTCATTGCAGCACATGTCATGTTGACACACAGAATGTCATGAAAAGCAAGCGGAGTTGCCGTGAACTTGCAGCTAGAGATGACCCCGCCCTTTGTATCCTGATCTGACTTTGCAACAGCAACCAGCACATAGCAACTTGGCTTGCAAAGGTTCATTTGTAATTTGGTCTTCCTTTGACACATAGATGCAAAGGTGGCTATAAGCTTGTGAGGCCTAGCGATAGGTCTGTTGCATGTTTGCCCAAATGGTTCGACTGAAATTCTGCGAAAATTGTTGGCATGACATGCATATTGTACAAGCATGTCATAAACACAAGAGTTTGCTTGGCTGCCACAGTCATAGAGCCATATGCATAGTGTAACAGATGTTGCATCAGATCCAGGAATAACATATGGGACACTTAGAATCGGATTGTTTAGCCACATAGTCAGGTGGTAAGGAGGTTCGGTTAGCACTTCCGGGAGAATAGTCCTGGGTTCGATTCCCATACGGTACGCATAGCAACACGTAAGTGAGTTTGCACAAAGTGAGTCTTGTGGAGCTGCGTGCTGCCGTGATCATGCACAACTGGCAGGGGAGTGCACAAGCGTTGTCATGACGCATATTGAGGTTTGCGTCTGTCGCTTCTGAGCGCCAAAGTATCGTGCACCCTAAGAATTGTTATAATAGTATTGTCAACGAGCAATGCTGCTTGCAATTGCGAGCATCACATTCATGGCAACCAATTGTAACTGTGCACTTCATCATGTCAACGAGCTTATTGTTGTCGTCTAATGTTACGCATAAGTCAGAAATGTGTTTCGATATTGATGCACAAGACATGCATGTCCACACCATATGGTGTGATCGATGTATGAACAAGCAACATTGTACAACATGTCGCAGAGTCAAAGGATGTGCTTTAAAGAATACAAGTTTGTATCCTCTAGCAGAATGTGTATACTTGGTGGCTAATGTTTTACATACTGCATGTCAAGGTGTCTAGGTTATACTTGACGGCAGGGGCAGGTTGCATCAATCTTAGTTACATGTTGTGCACATGACATACACATAACAACGACTTTGATCACAAACTCATGAACATGTCAACAACATCGAGCTAGCACTGAGCTTTGTTCGTTCATGTAGAGCAAGTAAGCAAACCATTTGGGGCTATAGCTGTCCATGCATCATCAGGGAGCTTATGAACTAACACAACGTCTTCATCACAAGGCAGCCCATCATCCATATTACGCCAAGCAGTAGAGTTCACAAAGCTGGCACCAATTACAAAGAGCCAACGTGCCATCACACCATCTTCTGGAGCAGTGTCAAGCAACCAGGGTGAGGCGTTTGCAATGAACTCACACACAGGGTAGGTGAGTGCATAGCCCATGCCTTGAGGATACTGCTGAATCATGCCCAGAATAAGTGTCTCTAACACTTGTCCAATCACAGCTTTTCCGACAGGAAGGTTGTTGTGCACTAGCATGTGCAAGAATTTGTCAGTCCGAAGATAGCTGTCATCCCCTAGGCGAAACAAAAACCTGAAGTCAAAGGTGTGAATAGCCCAGGCTATGGACCTCATGACTTTGCATGTTGTTGATGACGGTCCTGCATTCAAATTCCAATTAGTGAGTACATTCAACTCATGATCACTATCCACACATTCAGGGAAGATAAGTATGTCTGAATGAGTGTTTTGCTCTGACGGGATTGCATTTGCTGACTCGGTGTTGTTGAAGCTGCCAATCACAAACTTGAGAATGGCTGTTGAGTTATTGGGAGCAAGCAACATATTGCGTGGAAACTGCTTGCGCAATCGGCTTCGTCGGTCTTCCATCCTGCCACTGATGGAGACACTACTACAACGTCCACAAAAGGCAGGTAGTGCGCTGTAAGCTCTTGTTTGGATGTATGCCGTGTGTTGTGAGCCTGCATTTGACACTTCCAGATTTCAAGTACATATGCGCCTGCCAACTCACACGAGCAAGACGGGGTCGAGCTGCGACGAATTACAGAAGTAAGTAAGTGATCTGACGAAGCTTCGTGTGCTGGGTGTGCAGCAAGCCTGTCGTGTGGGATGTCCTCCGGACGCTCGTAACACTGCAAGGCAAAAGCGGCAGGGCAGCAATAGAGCAGGGTGTACGGTGATCCAACTCAATATGAGGACACACCTTGCCAAGGCAGAACAGCGCATACACCAGCCCTACGAGGCCCAGCCCGACGGCACATTTTCTAAGCGACTTTGGTGCAGGCATGTTTCGACTGGACCAAGCCCAGGGAGCTCTGATTTGACTTGACTCAAGCGCACGGAGTGGTCAGCAGCGCAGGTTGGTGGTGCAAGCGCTGAATTATCCGTGACAGCAATTTGAAAGATTTAGCACATGCAAACTACAAATAACCTCACAGGCACGGACCTGCGAAACTCGCACAAGCAATGTGACAAGCCTGGTAATGCGATCACTTACTCTGTGTGTTAATCGTCAATCCCATGCACAAGCTCCCGCTCCGACTGTTACATTGTGCAGGACTTGCGCAAAATCGTTCTGCAAGGCTCCTAGGAGCCGATCCCAGGGAAGCGCAGCAAACTGCGGCTGAGCGCTAGTGCCTGGGGGCGAACGTTGTGATGTTTTCACCTTCGGTCTCAAGCTGGCTTATCCGCCGAAGTCGAGTGCGTTTGTCAAGAAGCATGCATCTTGTCCCTGACAGCAGTATCACATTTTTCAAACTGTTATTGGTAGGTTAACGTTTCAAGCTGCCTTCACAGAGTTCAATGTGGACGCACTTTGTTGTTATGCTGCTACAACACAGTTGTTGTATGTTGCTCAATTACCTATTTGAGCTTGCTTGCGTGATACAATAGTTATACCGTAATATTCTACTCAAGATGCATGATTGCTTGACTTTCTGTGGTTTAGCACCTCCCTAGGTGTTTGTCACATGCGTGAATTCAGAGTTCGAACTCTGCTCTCTCCCATGAGTTGTGGACAACGAGCCTCTTGTGATAGTGATATGATAAGCGACGGTATTCATGTGTGACATGTAGCTCACAAGTCAAATTCCCTGACTTAATTGATCATGCAGCAACATGCAAATCAGATTTGCTATCGAAGAAAAGAGCTAGACAAATGTAACATGTACATAGCTTGTGTGTTAGATGAGTGTACACATGCATCAACTTGACAAGATATGTACAGCAAGGTTGGCTCCAAAAGCTGCCACAAGGAGCACTTAGCACCACAACAACAAACTCCTGGACTACCATGATAATATCATCAAGTTTCCATCAAACCGCTAGTAATTACGTCATCTTGCCTCATGAGCAAATACAAAGTGCTTTCAGTTGGGTGAAAGCAAGTTAGCTCAAGAGTCTGTGTTGTGCTGGTTTTTCCATTGTCGTAGTGCATTTTGCACCACACTTTCCATTCTTGCAATATCAACTAGTCTGACGTTACAATGCACTAAGGGTCCCTGCAACAACCCCAAACAAGCTTTAACATGACAATGTTCTTGCTAAGCAACCTTGGTTGCAATACAGTGCTTTTAAAACAATAGGATGGAATTGAGTCTAGTCATGCAATGATGAGGTGTTGGTTGAAGCAACCAAATGAGACTCACCAATTCTTGGAAGTGTGAGTTGTCAGGACTTGTCTCACATTGTGGACGATCTGTGGTGTATCTATAATCTTCAGGCAGCACCGGAAAGTATTCAAGGTTGAGATACTCAATATTCCTACGCATCACCAATTATGAAATCAAGCACCTTGACCACCGCAATAGTGCTTAGTAACCATGTCTGCTTACTCTTACCCTACAAGGCTAGCATCGAAGCAACACCATGCACTATGCATGTCATACCTCAAGAAGGCTTTTGATAGGAGACAACATGGCGGCATACCAGTAGTAGATCGACTCCATTTGAACGCTCACTTCTTTGATGTCATGCCAATAGTTGAAAATTATAGCTGTAGCTCCTGGGGGGAGGAAAGTTAACACCGTGCCAGTCCCACCACATGGCGTTATCAAGATAGCCGTCTTTGCCATAGCCACAAGCTGCACAACCAAATTGGATGTATGTATATCAAGCATGAGCACTACTGCTATGTTGCCTCACATGTGACCTGTTGTGACAACAGCCGTTGTGTCACTTGTCATGTGCACACACGTGCTCATGATCACACTTACCAGTTTTGGATTACTTGAAATCAGAGCATCACATTTGGGCAAACATGCAAGGCGCACGGAAGGAAGTGCCCATGTTTGCAACATGCCACATGGCACACATAAGCAAGTTGAATGTCATATGGAAAGAGCATGTTATGTTGTCAAGGCCGCTCAGGCATAATAACAAGCAAAATGTACCTGCTCACGTATTGACATCTTGGCGACTGTTTCGCCTTGCAAAAGCTTGAATTCAGCCGAAGGAAATTTTAGCTTCAAGTGGTCAAATATGTCATCGGCATTCTCCTACAAAAGGTTTTCAAAGAAACATAGAATGTATAGACAATTGCTACACTATGTGTTGACCTGAAATCACGTGGCTTACCACAATCCTTCTGCCTTGTTTCTTGATCATTGTGATCAGAGGTGCGCGGCTTGTGTCAAGGGCGCTTGGCACGTGCAGATTTGCAAAAGCTGCTTGCCTATTCATGCCAAAACCTTAGCACAAGTGGTAAGTACCAAAGTTGTAAAAACTGGCAGCTGTCAACTAGCATGAGAGGTAGCTTTTGGCATAGAAAAGGCCATCTACTGGTAGCATGGGTGTTGACAGAACATAAGCTAGTCAACAACAAGCTCTCATTGGTTAAGCATGTGCAATGGCTCAAATTGTACCACTTATTCATATCACATAAACCTCAAGTTGGCGGCACCTTTTGCTTCATGCACATTCATGCAAAATGCTTTTACTGGGTGGTGTCAACATTGCTATGTGTTTAAAGCAATGTATTGAGGGTTACCTGAATGGCAAAACACGCATTCGCTGCATTGTGGCTTGCATGCTTCCACTGCCTGCGACTAATGACTGAAAACAGGTCAGACCAGCCCCAGAGGCGTGTTTATGTTGCCTTGATGTCTCGCTGAATTGATCCAAAGACAATGCAACCCTATTGCTTACTAGCGACAACAGACTGCGATCAGGGTCTTCAGGTAAAATGAAATGTTTCGCAACATCTGGATTGGATCCCTGCAACAATGGACTAGCTAATTAAGCAAGTCCCATGGTGCAAGCAAATACAACAGGTTTTAGATAGACGTGCCTAGTGCGTACAAATCATGTGCTTGCACATGTACAACAGAGCATATCTTGCCTGATGTTTGGCAAGCAGTAGCTGAAAGCTTGGCTGGTAAAGCCCCAACAAGCTTAGAGTGTTGTACACCGGCAGAAGGAAATCCTGCAAACAAGGCCAGAAGTCTTGTTAGGTGAAGCCAACACAAAAGCAACAAGGCGTGTCAATGCCAAGTGGTAGCGTGTAATGTAATCAAGATGACCGCACAAATAGAGTGTGTCCAAAATTCTCTACAGCATCATTTAAGGACACATATGCTGTGACGGGGGCGTCATGAAAGGTTGCATTTGTAGGTAGTGCTCCACGCATTAGTTGAGGCATCCATGGCACTTGTCCTGGCACTATGTGAACATGACCTGCAACATCAAAAAACATCACCAACCACAATTTAAAAGGCTTTTGCCAATAGTTGTAGCTAGAAGAGATGCATAGACAAGTCTAGCGGCGTTCAAAGAGTATGTTACACGCTCAAGAAGACACATGTCTCCGTGAAGCCTCAATCAAGCAAACATGAACAAGCATGTAGAGTACAAGCTTTGGGAGTGCACCTGTGTTGACAAAGTCTGCTGGGAACAAGTAATGGGCATTGCCATTGAAGTCATGGAAGAGTGGACCACTTGTCTCGTCCATATAATATTGTATGTTCAAACTTGTGTGGTTCAAGCATACGTTCTTGAAATGGCATGCCCGACAGAGAATGCAACCTGCTTCATTGAACCGTTGTTGGTTTGCCAACTTATCTTCGCTATGTTTTGTGCCTGCATGCAACATATCATTCAAAACTGAGGCAGGCATGTGGCTTGCAGACGTTCATCTACTGAGTCTGCTTACCAGACCTACAACAAGACTTATGGCAAGTCTGATAGGTACCTAGAAAGCAGCCTATAGAGTCCACGCGGCCTGAACGCACAGTGCATAATGTAGTCAATAGGCCCGGATTACCTGTACACGAAAAGCTTGAAAATCGCGGCGGAGCGGCAGGTGCTGCTGTTGCCTGGCGTGAACCCTGCCGTAGAAAAGGATATGCTAGGTCTCCAGAACCGCTCTCGGCTGGTCCAAACAGGTGAAGACGGGGGGTCTCAACGGTGCGGAGCTGTTTATCCATTACCGTAAGCAGCAATCCTGCGCACGGCACAAGGCACGTCAAAGGTCCTGAAAGGCGCCAACATTGCGGTGTCATGTGCGCAATGAGGCCGGCGTCAGAGAGCTACTTGACACCTGCAGCGATACACACCTGAGATGAAAACTGTGCCAAGGACAAAAGTGAAGTATTTCTGATCCATTTGTCTCATCGCTGGCCCGGACGAGTGGCAATGCGCGTACTGAGTGTGCCACCTTCAGTGTAGTTTTAAATTCAACTCTGCTTGCATGCGCACGACAGAAACTTAGTCAGAACTTNATCAGGTGGTCAATGAGTTCAAAACCATGGTGAAAGAGTGTCACAAGCATGGCATAGAAGTTTTGATGGACGTGGTGTTCAACCACACTGCAGAGGGCAATGAGCGTGGCCCCACATTGTCTTTCAGGTAGACATCACCAAACGTGACACAATCTCAATAGTTTGCACACATGGACCATGATGCCAGACATGGCAGCATTGACAGTTGGCAGGTTCTGAGAAGTATGATGCTGACTTTTTGGTAGTCATTGGCAATATACCTGAGCATACGAGGTTGCTGACATGCTCATCTTGAAAATGANCCTGTCCAACTGCACATGCAGCTTGCATGGTCACAGTTGCAACATCTCCCATGACATGCAGGGTTGCGTCTGCCAGTCAGGGACCTGCCGGCGATGCTTTGCAATATGCTGTGTCCTCTNGCAAATGTGAGGCAAAGCAACATGCACGATTGCAAAATCAAAGTCGTTACTGGTAAATGAGACTTTCAAGGCTATTGTACCATAGGGTGAGCAGATGGAGACCGGTGACTCAACCAAGGCCTTGGTGACTACTTTGTTGCCGACATTGCCTGGAGGTGAAGCAGTAGTCAAAGGCTGAGTTGCAGCATTAGACCAGTCACTCTGTGCTCAAGTGACTTGGTAGTCTCTTTTGCCGCTTAAACGCTTTGACATGTTTGGCCATATTGGTGCAAATGTGTACTCTGTGGTAAGCTGTGATCAGCACAACCGAATGCAGTCAACATTCGTGCTGGCAGAACAGCACTTTCCCTGCTTACAACAGTGACAGTATGTGTGTGCCACTGGACACCTAGCATGGAGATACAACAGCTTGACGCTATCAGGTGCTGCTGCACATGCGGTTTGCCTCAGCTTGAGAGGCTTCTCAAGTCTCACAGGTCTCTGGCCAGTAAGACAGGCTATTAATGGATCACCACATCTATCACTGCAAACTGCAGGAATGGACACTCATAGTCATCAATGCTCACCACGGCCCCAGTGGAAATTCCATCTGCAGCACCCCACCTTGTGTATGATGACAGTCAGTGGGGCAACGCTCAGGGCAGAGCCAGCAGCCCCAAACCCCAGACAGCCCTCACCTTGCATCTCGGCAGCACAAGGTGAAATGTTGGTCAACACAAAGCATCATTGACTGCTGCTTGGCATGCAGGTCTAATGGTGGATGGCTCAGGCGTGCCTACTGGTACCCCCCTGACAGACCCCCCTCTGATTGAGCAGATCAGTGAAGACCCGGTGCTGCGCAGCTGTAAGCTGATTGCTGAGGCTTGGGACTGTGATGGCCTGAACCAAGTGGGGGCCTTTCCTCACTATGGGGGCCAGTGGGCTGAGTGGAATGGGCATTTCAGAGATGCTGTCCGGCAGTTTATCAAGGTGACTGTTGCAGTGTTGAAGCTTTGATCAGTTCGTGAGCTTCCAAGCTGTGGGTGCACTTGTGCTACTTGCATATACTAAAGCGAGGCCAATTTGCAGACTTTCAGGGCAAAGCGTGGCAGGCACATCACTCTGTCTGATCAGCTAAGTACGCAACCTGTTGCCATCTGCTGTTGCACTTCTGAATGCAAACATGTGGTGTGGAAAGGAGGCCCTGGCAAAACTTGGCTCCTGCAGCCCAGTACTGCTCCGCATCCTGCAATAGGCACCATCTGCCTGTCTTTCCTGCTGCCCTCCTTACACAGTCATCAGCGCAGCTGCGACATACATATCTAGCACACAGCACGACGCACGATGCACCTGGCGGCTCAACCTGGGCATAAGCCTGTCACGTGTAGGGTACAGAAGGGCATAAGCCCTGCTGCAGCATGCACATGTTACACATAGGCGCAGGCATAGCACTGCTGACATCTCACCTTATACCAGCGCTAGACCTGATCTGCGTTGCTTCTGGCAGCTGCTGTTGGCCGTGGGCTTGTACATATGGTACAGAAGACCTTGCGCTGCAACATGCACATCTTGCACACATGGCAAGGCACAGACCTGGTGAACTTCTATCTGTGACCCAGGCCTATCCACTGTAGGGTACAGAGGGCCCTTGGGCTGCAGCCTTTGCACAAGCCCTGTCAGGCAGCCCTGGCCTGTATGGGCAGTCAGAGCCAGCAGAGGGCGAATGGTGGGCCAACAATGGGGGCCGCAAATGGAAGGGGGGGCGCGCCCCTCAGCATTCCGTCAACTTTGTGACTGCCCACGATGGCTTCAGCCTGGCTGACTTGACAGCCTACAACGAGAAGCACAACGAAGCCAATGGTGAAGGCAATAGGTCAGCGTACAAGGTCATCAAGCATCTCTTCGCTTCCATACAGTTTGGATCTGCAACTGCCTTGCAGTTCAGCAACAAGTGGTATCTGGTGTGAGAGGCAGTTTGAGCATCACTCTGCATGGTCATCAAATATCATGTTGCTTTCATTATGACTTGTATGAGTGCTGCACTCAGCATCAGCACTGTGAACTCCTTAGCCCACCACCAACCTGCAGCCTGCTAACTGCTTTTAAGCCGATTGTGCTGAAGCCTGACCCACACCCTCCTTCTTCTTCCTTACCCCCTCAGACCCCTCCCTCCATTCTCCAAGCCAGCTTTCATCAGATAGCCTATTCTGGGGTTGACAATCAGCTCTCAGCAGTGATCTCAATGACTCCAGTATTCCACCCTATTTCCACCCACTTGCTTGTTGTGCTAGCGGCAACTATGCCTCAGCACAAACTGTGTCTGCCACATGTGCAAGCTCGAAAACAGGCATACTGTGGGTGAGACTGTTGAATGGCAACCTTGCAGGGATGGGGAAAGTCACAACTTGAGCTGGAACTGTGGCGAGGAAGGAGACACTACCAGCCAAGCAGTTTTGCGCTTGAGGGGGCGACAGATGCGCAACCTTGCTGCTGCACTGCTGCTGGCACACGGCACACCAATGGTGCAGATGGGGGATGAGTACGGCCATACAAAGGTACTTGTTGCCTTGGTGATCAGCACCTGTGTCTTGGTTGGGAAAGCAGCCGCAAATCTCCAGCCTTGCAGTTCTGCACTAGATAGCTTCTTGACAGCACTGTCTAAACTGCAATGCAGCTACAGGTGCTTCTCAGTGCTAGCTGCTGATTGTGCAAGCACACAGGGACACTGTCAAAGCACATGAGTAGACAGGGTTGCCTCTGATTTAAGGCGCAGTAAAGTAATTCTCACGCCTGCATAGCAACTACCAGCTGCTCCATGCAGCTCCACCAAAATCGGCTTGCATCGCCAAAACAGCTTGTCAGCAGCAGATTTGCACAGTGAATGTTGCCCAGTTGGAACATGCCTTTTCACGCTTGATGCGCATCACATAGACTTATGTCAATGACTGCATTGTGGCTGCATGTGTCAAGTCAAGCTGCATGTACTTTACAAGGGCGACATGCACAGCTTGCTCAGGTGAATGAGCACATACTGCTGTCTGCCGGCATACATGTATACAACAGCGCAGGACCTCATCTCTGAAAAACGCAACATCTGTATCACCACTACTTGGATCATTGCGTGGGTCACCCCTGCATGGACTTCCTGTTCCTGCATGCTGCTCCCTGCTTGTGCACAGGGCGGCAACAACAACACCTACTGCCATGACAGTGACCTGAACTGGTTCAACTGGGAGCAAGCAGCACAGGATGACTCAGGCTACGCCCGCTTCTTCCGCCACCTGATCAATTTCAGGTATGCCGCTTGCCATCTTGTTGACCAAGCCCAAGCATGCACCATCTACACACCTCATGACATGTCATTCTCACGGTCGTGCAGTCTGCACGATGAAGGGAGCCACACAAGGGCAGTTGTGCTGCTGAGCTGCATCATGGTAACAACATGACCCATGTTTCCCTCAGTGATGGGCTCCACTAGCGTTATCAGTGGTCCAAATTCAAATGTCATTGGTAAAAAGCAAGTTGTGTCAACGGAACCTTTCTTGCAGGCAGCAAAGGTGCTTGCTTCTGTATGCAGGCGACAGCGGCCAGAGCTGCGCAGGAACAGCTTCATGGACAACAGGGGCATGACATGGCATGGCCAGCAGCCCTACCAGCCAGAATGGACTGATGAGACCCGCTTGGTGGCCTTCAGCCTGAGCAGCCCCACTGCAGGAGGGCTCTACTGCGCCTTCAACACCAGCCATCGACCCACCACTGTCGATCTTCCTCACTGGCCTGGCCTTACCTGGCGGCCAGTCATGGACACCGGCAAGGTGAGGGTTAGTATGTGTAACCATGTGAACAAAAAGTATGGCTCTGAAGTTTGCTGACACCACATGGGGCGATTGGGAAGTCACTGACACTGTCCCGTCAGATTTGTTTGCAATGTCACTGTGTAAATTCATGCGAAACCTCAAAAAAGTTGTCAGCCCTTGCTCAGCCCCAAGCGCGCTTGAGCTCTAGTCTGGAGTGTGTTTCAGGCGTGATCACATGTGATAACAGCACGCAGGCTCATGATGCTGTGCTGATGCAGGCTGCTCCACATGACTTCATGAGGGCAGACGAAGAGCTGAGCCAACAGGACCTAGACTGTGCGCTAGCTCAGACAGATATGTGGACTGCTGAAGGCAGCTACCCCCTGCTGCCTTACTCCAGCATCATTCTAGAGGCTGTTACAGAGACAGGTGCACTACCACGGCAGAAAGGCAGCAAACAGGCTGCAACCCCCCTGTCACAAGCTCCACAGTGAGTTTCCAGCCTACTTGAGTCATGACTGTGGCACTTGTTGACAGCATGATGGGTTTCATGGGGTCTGCCATACCATCACAGAGCAACCCAGCCATGGAATTGCCTCCTCAACAGTATTGCGGTGTTAGATGTTGTATGCGTGCAACTCATGTTCAGCCGCTGCTGTAAGTGCAGTTGGGAACCGTTTTGCACGGGAAATTTGCAGGGCACCAGGCTGTTGTGCTGTCTGGAAGCTTGAGCTGCTGACTGTCGAGATTCACAATATGTGCTGTGCTGTCTGACTGCTGTGTGCTGAGCAACAAAGTACAGCTTGTCTTGGCAGACATGAGGATGCATAGAGGCGTGTGTCCTGTCCAACTGCACATGCAGCTTGCATGGTCACAGTTGCAACATCTCCCATGACATGCAGGGTTGCGTCTGCCAGTCAGGGACCTGCCGGCGATGCTTTGCAATATGCTGTGTCCTCTACCCAGCCAGATATGTCCACTGCACCTGGGCAGGTGAGATTTTGCTATTCTGTGCTCATGCATACGCTGCTGCTTGGCTGCACCCAATGTTGCCCAGCTTGGTGCCGCAACAGAGCGTGCTGTCATGCAGAATCACAGTGCATGCCACAATGAGCAGTGTGACTACGCATGGGCAGGGCTTTAAGCAACTACTCACTGTGTGCTTGACTCTGCAGCAGCAGTCAGCAAATCCTAGAGGCCCTGGAATACTGCAGCAATCACCAGGAGGCATGCAGACAACCTCGACTGCTTCGACAAAGTAGAAAACATACTGTAGTTGAACCATGCTGGCTGGCTGAGCCACACGGCACGTCACAGTGTGTAGGTCAATTGAGCGTTTCAGGTGACAGGCTTATCGCTTGGGAGCAGGTCCGGTTTCGAGTCAAGTTATAAGATCTAGGTGTAACAGATTGTGTGTTTTGCTAAAGTAGTACTAGTACAGCATCGAGTTGTTGACCGTAGCTGAATACATATATGCCCGGTCATATAGAGTGCGAGATCACAAAGATAAAGACAGAAACGTTTTGCACATTGCTGGACACTGCCAGTGTATGTCCTCACTCAGCACCACAAACAGCTCCTGACCAACATCAGTATCCTGAAGATGCATCACGAGACAGGTCCTGAGAGTTTGCTGCATGTTGTTGCACAACACAGTCAAATCCCTGCAGATAATGTGACAGCAACATGTTCAAGCTGCATGCTCTACAGCTTGGAGCTGCCTCTGGCTTTAGGGTTCATGCGGGCCTCCAACACAGGTTTCCAAGCAGGACCTTCTTCAGTGGCGTTGAAGGGGCTTCGCTTTGCCATCTCCAACAAGCTGCGGTATACATCACCATCCTTCCTGCAGTCAAGAGCAAAACAGCTTGCCAACAAGTTGATGCTCAGGCTGGCATATGATGCAGAGCTGACAGCATAATCAGATAGCCAGTGTGCTTTTGCCTACTCGACTATCGTGAGATGCAGTTCAGCGGCTCATGACACGGGCAAGCATGACAGGCAGCTGTGCTAAAAGCGGCGAGAGCTGCCGCTGTGTAGTGTCCCTTATGACTATCTGACAATGAGTGCTGTCATGAGCATGCATCAAAGAGTTTGCCTGACCTGCCCAGAGCACTGTTGAGGAGGTAGTCCTCAAATCCAAATCCATCAACTAGTGCCACAGCATCCGGCCTGAGCTCTCGCAGCAGAGCATACTGCTGTTGCCTGATCAGGCTGACCTGCTGACGGGAAGCATAGTCATCCTCCATCAAGTCTCCCAAGTTCTGCAGCAAGATTGTGATGCCAAACAGAGATACCAGCCGCTGCAAGACTGCCTTGCTCTGTGATGACATTTGACCCTGCACCGCACCAGTAACATGAGGACCTGCAAATGTTGTCATACAAGCAGGGACGTTAGTCAAGTGTAGCTGAGTGCTACTGTGCGTGATGATTGATATTGACAACAAATCCAGCTCTGGTAGTGAACATGAGTGCCTTGTTCAAGCTGTACATCAGGCACATGCCAAAGCATGTTGCGAGCATGCAAGGGACACTTCCAGGCCAGCTGCAAAGCCAAGTGCACCGTATGTTAGCTGCTTTGTTGAAATCTGCACATAAGGCAAGCCTTGCAGCAGTCTTGGCGCTGCTGACAAAAGCGGTGGTCAGCATGTGAGCAGAGGCTGGCACAGTACAAACACGACAGCACCATGCAGGGCAGCAGCGCGTACATTTCTTTGCAGCTTGGCTACAGCGTCAACAAAGGTCTGGTGCAAGACCAGCTGGCTGTGAGCCTTGGCGACGCGGATCATATCCACAGTGCAGCTGTTCCAGCCGGGGCCCTCAAACTGCAAGTCTCCTCCACACGCCTTCATCAGATTTTGCGCAGCTTCAATACACAACCGTGTGGCTCTGTGCCTGATGCATAGACACAGGTCAAAGTCAGCGCCTGTGCTCTACAACAAACAGTCCTATAGATGCAGCACTTGGGTTCACGTAGCTGCAGGCTTGTGAAACAATGTGTGCGTGTTGGTGATGGCGATTATGAGAGCATCGCCTGCTCCAGGACCATCAGGTGGCAGCAACAATGCAGTCATGAAAGTCATGCACAGGCAGGAGGAAGAAGTATTCTGCTGGCTGAGGTTACAAGCTGCACTAAGCATGCAGTTGTTGGGCGGGGGGATGGGAGGGGGAGTGGGGGCTGAGGGGGCACCTGAGGGCTGCCAGTTGGATGGCGGGGTCTCGCCATTGCTTGGCACTGTCTGCCTCGCACTTGCTCTTCATCTCCCTCTTTGCATTGCCTAGATAGGCAGCACTGCCCTGAGGCGTTCTGCCAGACCTGGCTCCCAGCAGATTCTTCAGCAGATACCTTGCACTCTGCACAGCAGGCCTNCTGAATTGATCCAAAGACAATGCAACCCTATTGCTTACTAGCGACAACAGACTGCGATCAGGGTCTTCAGGTAAAATGAAATGTTTCGCAACATCTGGATTGGATCCCTGCAACAATGGACTAGCTAATTAAGCAAGTCCCATGGTGCAAGCAAATACAACAGGTTTTAGATAGACGTGCCTAGTGCGTACAAATCATGTGCTTGCACATGTACAACAGAGCATATCTTGCCTGATGTTTGGCAAGCAGTAGCTGAAAGCTTGGCTGGTAAAGCCCCAACAAGCTTAGAGTGTTGTACACCGGCAGAAGGAAATCCTGCAAACAAGGCCAGAAGTCTTGTTAGGTGAAGCCAACACAAAAGCAACAAGGCGTGTCAATGCCAAGTGGTAGCGTGTAATGT
This sequence comes from Trebouxia gelatinosa, assembly GCA_000818905.1. Lineage (NCBI taxonomy): Eukaryota > Viridiplantae > Chlorophyta > Trebouxiophyceae > Trebouxiales > Trebouxiaceae > Trebouxia > Trebouxia gelatinosa. The sequence goes on along the minus strand of KN805299.1, from coordinate 10,492 downwards.
AATCAAGATGACCGCACAAATAGAGTGTGTCCAAAATTCTCTACAGCATCATTTAAGGACACATATGCTGTGACGGGGGCGTCATGAAAGGTTGCATTTGTAGGTAGTGCTCCACGCATTAGTTGAGGCATCCATGGCACTTGTCCTGGCACTATGTGAACATGACCTGCAACATCAAAAAACATCACCAACCACAATTTAAAAGGCTTTTGCCAATAGTTGTAGCTAGAAGAGATGCATAGACAAGTCTAGCGGCGTTCAAAGAGTATGTTACACGCTCAAGAAGACACATGTCTCCGTGAAGCCTCAATCAAGCAAACATGAACAAGCATGTAGAGTACAAGCTTTGGGAGTGCACCTGTGTTGACAAAGTCTGCTGGGAACAAGTAATGGGCATTGCCATTGAAGTCATGGAAGAGTGGACCACTTGTCTCGTCCATATAATATTGTATGTTCAAACTTGTGTGGTTCAAGCATACGTTCTTGAAATGGCATGCCCGACAGAGAATGCAACCTGCTTCATTGAACCGTTGTTGGTTTGCCAACTTATCTTCGCTATGTTTTGTGCCTGCATGCAACATATCATTCAAAACTGAGGCAGGCATGTGGCTTGCAGACGTTCATCTACTGAGTCTGCTTACCAGACCTACAACAAGACTTATGGCAAGTCTGATAGGTACCTAGAAAGCAGCCTATAGAGTCCACGCGGCCTGAACGCACAGTGCATAATGTAGTCAATAGGCCCGGATTACCTGTACACGAAAAGCTTGAAAATCGCGGCGGAGCGGCAGGTGCTGCTGTTGCCTGGCGTGAACCCTGCCGTAGAAAAGGATATGCTAGGTCTCCAGAACCGCTCTCGGCTGGTCCAAACAGGTGAAGACGGGGGGTCTCAACGGTGCGGAGCTGTTTATCCATTACCGTAAGCAGCAATCCTGCGCACGGCACAAGGCACGTCAAAGGTCCTGAAAGGCGCCAACATTGCGGTGTCATGTGCGCAATGAGGCCGGCGTCAGAGAGCTACTTGACACCTGCAGCGATACACACCTGAGATGAAAACTGTGCCAAGGACAAAAGTGAAGTATTTCTGATCCATTTGTCTCATCGCTGGCCCGGACGAGTGGCAATGCGCGTACTGAGTGTGCCACCTTCAGTGTAGTTTTAAATTCAACTCTGCTTGCATGCGCACGACAGAAACTTAGTCAGAACTTCTGACTCATCAAGGCGATCGAGTAAGAAACTGAAAACCTTCTTCTGATCCTCCAAAGCGTGTAATCTCTCTCTCTCTCTCGATCGGGCGCAATTTCACACTCGCTTTTTCTACACATTTGGCTTGCTCGGTCATCGCAGACTCCATACACCCTTGACCTCTATCTCGCAGGACGTCGGTTGACTTGCAAGCAAGCTTCAACAGAAGGATACACCGGAGCGCTGCCCGGCACAAAACACTTCTGAAGCTGTGGCAGCCGCAGCAGCAACATACAATGCAGTCATGAAAGTCATGCACAGGCAGGAGGAAGAAGTATTCTGCTGGCTGAGGTTACAAGCTGCACTAAGCATGCAGTTGTTGGGCGGGGGGATGGGAGGGGGAGTGGGGGCTGAGGGGGCACCTGAGGGCTGCCAGTTGGATGGCGGGGTCTCGCCATTGCTTGGCACTGTCTGCCTCGCACTTGCTCTTCATCTCCCTCTTTGCATTGCCTAGATAGGCAGCACTGCCCTGAGGCGTTCTGCCAGACCTGGCTCCCAGCAGATTCTTCAGCAGATACCTTGCACTCTGCACAGCAGGCCTTTTGAGCTGGTCATGCACAGCAGATGTAATGATGTTGGCATCCAGCAATGCTTCACTTGGTGCTTGCAGCCCTGAAAGATGATATATGACATAGCACAGCTTATGCACATTTAGCTAGTATCCCTTAGCTATTACCTCTTGCATCTGTCAGTAATGCTGAACAGATACAGGTTGTTTTGCAAGTTGCAAATGCAAGGCCTATGTTGTGGCCTCGCTGTCATTGCATCATCACTGCATGCGTATGCCCAGCAGTTTGCATTGCACTCCAATAGGATAGGTGGGCTACAAGCAATGTGGTTCCTGTGACATGCTATATGCCATGTGCCCCCAACCTTTGCATGAATGACACAAACAGAGATCCTGTTTGCACAAGGCAGGGTTGACGGCACCTTCAAAGCTGCTTGCATATGCAATGCCAGTAGGCACACTTGACATGCTGCAGGTGACGCAGCAAGCTGACCTGGAGACACAGGACATTGTTGTCTCCCTCCCAGGTGGCATTCTGAACATAGGAGGCATACAACGTTGGCAAACCAGACAGCAAGCTGTAGCCATGCCCACCGCAGCCTCGCCGACAGGCTTCAATGCCATCACATGTGATCCATGTGCTCAGTGCCTGCCACACACACGCAGCGTCTCTGTTACATCCTAAACAGAGTTGTCAACACATGTGCAAGATATGCATTCATCTCTTCTTCCGCTGTACAATTGACATGATAACAACTGATGCACAACATCCACAGCATGCATACATACACGGTACAGCAAAGCACGGCAGTGTGTACTGTGGCTGCAAGCTGCTGGGTTGCCACACATTGTGCAGAATGCACTCAAAGTGAAGTTGAGTGCGTTGCTTTGATGCAACAGACCCAGCATATGCTGCACTGCCATGCACATGCCAGAGCAATCATATGGAAGCCAACGTTGCACCATCTGGCAAAACCAAGATGCCAACTGTACAGCGCTGCTGCTGTGGCAAGCTATACGACAAAGCAGCACCACCATCAGTTCATATACACAGGACTGGGCTGCCGCTTTGGCAAGCTTCAGTACAGGTGCGACACACCACCGTGGCAAACACGCTATGCAGTTTATGCAGGACTGACCTTCATGCCAGAGAGGATGGAGTGCAGCTCAGGCAGGAGGTCAAAGTTGCCCTGGTCCCGCTCCTTCTCAAACTGGCTGTACATTCCCATGCCTGCCTTGCCCTGCAGGACACATGTGGCTTGTGAGGTAACATGCATGCCCAGCATGGTCACATGCACCACTTCATCCCCCAATATCAATACCCCACTCAAGCCGAATGCCCCTGCCAAATGCAGCTGCGCTGTACGAGGTGGAGTACGCGTAGGGCTTTGCGCTTGGCAAGTTGCATGTCTTATCAGTCACAGCCCAATTGAGCAAGCTGTGTGTGACCAATGTATGCTGTTGTTGCTGCTTCTGCAGTGCATTGCCGCAGTCACTGCACCATTGAGCAGCTAGCGAGGTATGCCAAACCTCACAAAATGGCTAGTCCATTGAGATGCTGCAATGATGAGGGCATATGGGGAAGGTGCATACCATGAAGATGAGGGCATAGGCAGCTGCGACAAGGGGCATCAGCTCAGCATTGGTGTTCTGGTAGTCCAGAACCTGCAGCTCCTTCTCCCCCTCCTTGGCCGCCGTCTGCCGCCTCACAGCATTGTAGCGCACCTGTACCAATCAATCAATCAATCAATCAACCAACCAACCAACCAACCAACCAATCAACCAACCAATCAACCAATCAGTCAGTCAATCAATCAATCCCAGCCCCAACAGTCCCACAGTACCAACACAGCACAATCCCATCATCTCAACATGCTTTGCAAGACATGCGCTATTGCCTCATGTACTGAGGCATACTGCTGTGTCTGAAGCTGAATGCTGCATTGCATAATGAGTACAGTTGCAAACAATGTGCAGCATGTCACACCAGGGTTTAGGGTATGCATTTAGGGTATGCATTTAGGGTATGGCGCGTATGCATCATTCACTGCAAAGGCGATGCTGAAGTTCAGCTATACAGGCTCTACTCAGGTGGATGCACCCGTCCGCCAACTTCTGAAACCATGCTTGAACACTGGCACAGTCATGAAGTCAACAAAGCCCATCAAGCAAGGACTACCATTGATGCACTGACAGTGGCTAGTAGCTGTGTGATGCAGTAAAACAGTGCTGAAGCCTGTGCAGAGGAGCACATACTGCAATGGTGGTAGCTCTGGCCAGAACCCAGCCAGCGTCCTCAACAATGGTGGCGCGCACGTACACCATGGTGGCGTAGGCTGCCTTGGCATTGGCGGGGGGTGGGGGCTGGTAGTCACCCTCAGCTGAGATCTTGGCATACCGCATCATCATGTTCTCCCGAGCTGCAGCGCACAAATCTCAGCAGGGTCACACCTTGGGAAAAGGATAGTCTTCACAAGATGCTGTGTGCATGCGCCTTTCTCGCCCAGATAGAGAGCTGCCCTCACGCATGATGTATGGGTACAGCAAGATGTGTCTACCACCTACTGCTGATTGTGAGCTTGCTGGTTGCAGCAGACAAAAGAAAGGCGTGGTGTCAGCTTGCTTGCATGGCTTTACTAGTCATGTCAAGTCCAAGCTTTGACAGCAGCTGTGCCATAAGTCTGTGCAGTCTGTTGCCTTCAGCAGACAGGGGCAGCAGCATTCCTGCTTTGCAAGGGGTTTCTGGCTTCAATGCATCCAGTCAATATGAGTAGACCACGTACAGCTTGCCACATAACCCAACAGTTGCCTTAAGTTGATGCAGATTGGTTCAGCACCGGCAGGAGATGGGCAGCCAAAACCCAACAGAACCACACAGTCCACACCAGGAGCGTTCATCACAGCTGTGACAAAACATGTCCAGCTTTGTCATAACAAAATTCATATATCAGCTTGTGCAGTCTCGCCGGAAAGTGTTCCATGCACAAACGTGGCATGCAGGGCTGAAGCGCTTACGTAGTCGCACATACTCAAAGCGCAGGAACCCATTGTCGACTCCGTTGTAGCCAAATTTGGGGCCGATGTCACCAATGGTGACCCCAGGGAGGGGTCTGTGGGTTTCCAGGTCCCTGATGGGGACAATGAAGGCATGCATGCCATAGTTCTTGCCCTGTGTGATGAGCTGAGCCATGAGGATCACATGGGTTGATGTCTTGCCCAGACCTGTACAAGCAGAAGCCGTGCACTTGGCACATGACCTAAGGACGCCCTCAAGGGCGGCCTGTTGGCTCAACAGCACCAAGTAGGTGTACCTGCTTGGCTTTGCTGCTGCAGGGCACAGCAAGCTAACCAATATGCATGTGTGTGATAAGTGGAGTATGCACTAAGCAGCTGATCATGGCAGCAACCAGCCGGCATGAGTGCTGTAAGCAGATGAAGGTTGGATCAGGATTGAATGATATGACAAAGTAAGCCTCAGCTGAGTGACTGAGCTTTCATGTGCACAAGCAGAGCAGCGTATACTGAGATGGTAAAGCATTGCAGGTGAGGTGAAAGGAATAGTATGCCACATGTCCAGGCAAACGTTGGTGCATGTTGATGGTGTACAAACAGACAGGTGTATACATCACACAGCAAATGTGTATTGCCTGACATTGTTATGAGATTGGTTGTATCACAGTGTACTGCAAGGCCATATGTCTTACCTCCAGGCCACCACTTTGTGCTTGTGAGGGTTGGGGAGTGTATGATGAAGTCCTGGGTTTCTGGGTCATATGTTGCTGTGGTTTCTAGGCCTCGTACAAAGGTGCCATGACCAAGCTCTGTCTGTGCGTATGTGCCAATGATGTGTAGCTTCTGAGCCATTGGCAGCCACTTGGCTTGCTGCTCCGGTGAGGCTTGTGACATCAGGGCGGGGATAAACATCTGCAGCCAAATGCTGCGCAATTGAGTTTGTTGCATGCCAGATGCAACATCAAGTGAGCTTGCTATGGAGACGCAACACGGGGAAGGTCCATCTAGTTGATGGACATTACAACCACCATGCGCTTTGCAACCTCATGTTGGCGGCACAGTGTGTTTCAAACATTGTGCTTTCGTGAGGTGGCTTGCCCCTTTACATTCAATCTGTAGGCAGAGGTGAGGGTAGTAACACTGGTGCTGAGCTGCGCTATCAGACAAAACAATGGGGGCGATTGTGAGCAGTATGTAAGGGAAATGGTGAATCGCATGCGTGATACAGACATTCATTGGCTCATCAGTCCTGCAAGTATGCTGTTGATTGCTTTTGAAACACATCGCATGGGCCCATCCTTCAAGATTGGCGTGCTCCACTGAGCAACACACCATCAGGTCTGCTTACTTGCAGCCAGACTCCTGGTGAGCCATTGCATGCAGACCTGGGTGCACTCATGCTGCTGAAAAGCAAACAACTAGGCAAGTGACAATGCCACCATGTCAAGGTGGTCATGTTGCTCGACTCTGCTCCACTCCTGTCCAAGCTTTGCCGAGTATGCCTGGCTGGCTGTGAGGCAGCAGCCTAAATGTGGCGTTTATGGCATGCCAACAACACAACAGAACACCTTGCTTCCGGTACTTGTGCAGACGTCGCTGCTGTGGTGAGCAAGACATGCAATGACAGCCTTTGTGCACAATATTGCATGCACCATGCAACAACAGTACATCTGACGGTTTCCTTACCCCAATGTGAAGCTCCAGCCCGCCAGGCAAGAACAACAGTGTGCGCATCATGGTGCCCTCCTCAGTGGATATCTTTCTGTGCCGTACCAAATCCCTGTGAGCAGACAAGCACATTGTTCAGTCAGTTGTCCCATCAATTTTGCACCAGGTATGCCTTAGGGCAAGACGGACCAGATGGCAGTTGCAGCCTTGAGGCCCTGAACATGCTCTTCCTCCCGATTCAAGAAATATCGCCTGCTCTTGTCACCCCATTCAGTCTCAGCCAGGGCTCGAGCTAGCTCTGCCCTGCAAAGCCAAAATGCCGCTGTGTCTGTTGCTTTGACAGCCTTGCAAGCCTTGCATTACTTGAATGTAACAGCCTGTGTAGCGGTGGAGCTGCTTACTTCTTTTCAAGGTTTGCCTTGCCACCATTCAGTTCAATTGCAAGCTCCTCGGAGTCGAAGGATGCCCTCGCACGCTCAGCTTGCATGTCATCAATTGGGTCCACATTGAGGGCAAGTATTGGCTTGGAACTTTCGTCAGCTAACTTGCGCATCCGTGCATCTGCTTGCGGAGCCATAGCGTGGTCTTTGAGGTTCTTGACGGGATACCGAACTGCCGCTGGAAAGGTGCCGCCTTTGGTGCACAATGCAGTGCTGCCCCTTGCGCGCTGTGCAAAGCGCAATTGATCGCGTAGTTGCTGCAATGGCTTGTGGTTTAGTCAGTCCGTGCCACATCACCTCGATTGCTGACTGAGCAACGAGTCATGACAACCCTTCTTTGCTTCTTCACTATGCCACATTGGGGTGCACGTTTTGGCAACAGGCTGGCCGCACTATACAGCCGGGGACAGCAGGGCGCAAGCTGCAAAATGCAGGGGCTGGCTGATGAAGCACTGGCTAATTGTCAGTAGTACAGCCAAGCACCGTTATGGAATAAACCCATTCCACAACTACAACTGTTTTGCATTTGCATTTACGAACATACTATGATAATGGTTCGAGGGGATCTGTGATCATGTATACCTCCGTAGCGTCATAGCATCTGTGTTGAGCTTGCTGTGCTGTGCTGTGCTTTGCTCTGCTGAGCTGTGCTGTGCTGTGCTGTACAGTGTGCTGTGTCACCCACGAAGTGAGCAACACCTACTGTTGCAGCACAAGCACCCTGCAGGACCTGCTGTAGCATGACCTGCTTGTTGACAGCTCAGTAATCTATCGTGCTGCTGACGATCCTGAGATTGCTGCACTGTGCACGCTGCGGTGCTCACATCAAGGTGATGACAGTATACAGCTGGCAAGACCTGCAGCACATTCAGCACCAGCACCAAATTCACCAGCTAACAAGTCTCAAGCTGTAGCCCAGCAGGGCAAGCTGCGACTAGCTTTCATTTACATGCTCACAGGTGCTTCAGGTGAAGCATACAGCAGATCAACCCCAAACAATTCCACCTGTGTATGCCTCACCAGTATATAAGAGTTTATATTAACTTTCAATCTGTAGAATGCAACCCTCACAGCCTGCTGAGTATGTCAGGCTGAAGTCTACACTATTGCTCTGCCGTCAGTGCCACAGTCTTGGCCATAGCTGCTATAGCCTGTGCATGAGCCAAAGGCAGCAAGCATTATGTGCAGCATACTCGGTCGCTATATTTGCAGACACCTTGAAACACAGCTTTGGGATCCGATATGCTGTGTCAACTTCAGCAAATCGTACCACTTCTCATCTGACCCACCACCAGCAACATCAAGCACATGCATGTTTGTGCCTGTGAACTGATCCTCTTGTGATCCTCCACACCCTCACCATGCCTCATATCACCTGTCTCCATTGCAGGAGCATGCTGAAAATGAGCACATGCCCCAGCAGAGACCTCTGGAGCTTGAGCACCGCACCCATACAAGCCAGGCAGCCATGCGCTGCACATGTGTGTCAGTGTGTAGCGACCTGACCCATACACCAACAATCACGTGTCACTGAATGGGGCGATCACATGTTGGGTTATACCAATGGATAAGCCCTAAGCCCTAAACCCTTATACCAACTGCTACCTTTCAAGCTAAGCTTGAGCTAAGCTCCAGACCCCAGTGGCAGCAAAAGTCAGCTCTGGCTGTGGTCATACTGTACTGTATGATGATGCACAACTGTTCATTACACTCATTCTCAAAGTGCAAGGGCTGATGTGATACTGCAGTCAGCTGCAGTCAGCTTGTCTCAGCCGAGTGCTGAGGCAGTGACACTTCAGGATGTTACTGTAAAATAGGCTGCTTGATACAGGAATCACCAAGTTGCAGCTTTCTGTGCTGTGGTCAAGTGGTTTTGACTCATCTTCGTGCTCATGTAGAATGTGTATGACATTCTGCAAACAGCGGATGGCGTTTATGCCAAGAGCACTATGGGTTGCCTCCTGGAGATGCGGTACCAAGTGCGCATGGGGATAATCGGAGCTTGTGATCAGGGGGTCCTCAAGTTAGAAATAGGTGAGAGAGCTGTCAACATCATACTATCAGACATCGATCTGTGCACAGGTTGATATGTCTTGCTAGGCAACAGCAATGCATATGTCGATTTGAGGCCTTTGCTGTTAGCCTGCATGAGCGTTTCAAGTACAACAAGAGATAGGTAGGACTCTGCAGAAGCCTACTTGAACAACCTGTGGGTCAGCCAGTGAAGGTGGAGGCTTGTAGGCAACACATGAAAGCCCATGCCAGTCAAAACATTGGCACCAAGCCTGCTTATGTCTGTATGCTTCCAGACCAGTGAGAGTTTGTGCAGTGTATACACCATAGGCAGCTATGGTACAGACTTCTGACAGGAACTCTGACAGCATCTGGAGTTCAGGAGCTGCTGCCTGTGCAATCAGCTGCTGCCCCGTCGGTCAGCCCCGGCTGGACGGCATACCTTCGCTAGCGATGACATGCCGTATGTATCCTGAGCTGAACAAGTCCGGGCGCGTTGGTGTGTATGCTCTAGTCTGCTAACCAGACTGTGCGCAACAGTGACACTTGGCATCGGTTGCAACGGAACGCGACACCTGCGTCAGCATCAGCCGGTCGCAAATTGTCATGGGCACTGCACTGCAGAGACTGCAGACAAAGGTGGCCTGGGTCTGGTGCCAGTCATATGTCGGAAGAAACAGCCTAATATCAGCAATCCAGTCCCGAGTCAGTCGGAGATGGTCGAATCGATGGTCACAAGCTCGATTCCCGGGTACTACAAAACCAGGAATGGATTGCCGCCTGGCCAGGCAATGGGACAAGCTATCTGGGACAAGCTATCTGGGACAAGCTATCTGGGACAAGCTATCTGGGACAAGCTATC
>JUBA01000117.1:0-31272 GCA_000818905.1 Trebouxia gelatinosa | reverse complement strand
TCACCTGCAGCAAAGACAGTCACTTGTGCTGCACATATGCAAGTAATGGTCAAATTATGATATGTCCACATATAGTCAGAACATTCTTCACGAACAACAGCTTGTTCTCACTACTTTTGANGCTTATACAGTGTGCGCTTGCAACAGCTCAGTAGCACCATAGATGGAGCATAGCCGTGGCATCAACAATGCCACATGCAGCGAAGGCACCGAGCATACAATGGGTAGTTGGCNTCTGAGAAGCTGCCACTGCTTTGACGACAGCCGTGCTCAGTCAAGTCTGTGCTGCTGCGGGAGCGCTCCCCGATGTTGCTACTGCACGGCGTGGAAGCACGAGTGTCTGGCTGTGGGCTTGCGCTGAACTGCGAACCAGCCATTGCATCCTGCTGATGCTGCTGCTGCTGCTGCTGCTTCTGATCAGACGGGCTTGATCTTGATTGTGAACTAGAGTCTGCGGCGTCAGACGTGACGTGCGCAGCACTTTGCATTGCATCATCAGATGATGAGCTGCTCATTGGTTGCTCATCCAAGACACAGTTGCTGCTCTGGCGTGAGTTGCTGCCCTTGGCAGGTTCATGGACAAGGCCATCTGTCAGCTCTCCAGGGGTTGCATTGCTGTCACTGGCAGTAGGTGGACCATCAGAAGTTGTACTGGACTCTTCACACTGTGCAGCCTGATGCTGACCACGACCTGATGACTCACCTTGAGCATGCCTGCTGTGAGAGCTATACAACATGGGCTCCTCTTGACGCCTTTGCTCTGATTCACCATCATGCAACTTGTGTCCTGTGTGCTTGTCCCTGGCATCATCACCCTGCAGCTGAGGACCTTCCTGTTTGCCGCGCCGAAGGGAGTTGGCTGCCTGAGAGATTGTCTGGGCAGTGTTGGCCAGCATGGCTTGAGACACAATGTGCTCGCAGGCATCAGGGGTGGTGAGTGGGTTGTCCTGCATGGCGTCATCAGCAACGTCATGAGCCTGCTGGCCACGCAGCAAATGTGTCTGTGCATGGGCCTCTGCCTCGTCAATTGCATTGGCCTGCTGTGAGGCATAGCCCTCATGCCCAGCGGCAGCACCACTGCCACGCTCTGTGGGACTCTTGTCATGCCTCTGTCTGACCTGAGGAGCCTGGTTGTCACGCATGCCCTGGCTGCGCATTGCAGATGCTGTGTGGGACAAGTGGGGAATGGCCAGAGCATTGCTCAGGAACGGTGACGCAGACTCTTCGGTGGGTTTGTTATGCTGAGCAAACAGCACTCGGTGCTGCTTCAACAACTGCTGCCCCGCCTGTTCGCCTGTCTGCTTCTTCAACATCCTGTGGTGCAAGGGCNGGACAGCAAAGGCCGTGTGGCAGAAGCTCAGTGGAAACTTGTCATGCAGGGTACAAAGGTACTGCCTATTTCACCTGCCCACACTGTGTTGAAACTCCACCCACAAGCATGTTTAGCAACTGCATGACTGCACAGCCCCAGCAGGCCTATTGTCATGCAGAGCACAAGGGTACTGGCCTGCTCACACCATGTCATGCTTTCACCATCAACGTATATATATGACTGGACTCCACTGTTGCAACATCTGTTGACTGGTGAGGTACAAGGATACTGCTTACTTTGCCTGACTACCCATGTGCAAGCTGCAAGCAAACGATGTTGGCTGTTCTGTACACTCGCAGCACCTGTTGTCATTGTCATGAGGGCTCATGACAGCTACCCGCACTGCCCGCTCGACCTAACTCTCTTCATGTTCTGCTGGATGTTATCATGAGCACAAACTTGGCTGAGTTCTGAACATGCAGCACCCTTTGTGCACTCTGCACAATGCACCATCATGAGCGTACACTGTGAACCAGGCACAGTCAGCAGAAAAAGTTTGACCATGAGCAGAGGTGTCTTCATAGTCAACATTGAAAGGCTGGTTGGAGTTGCTGTGACATGGCAAGTGACTGGGTGGCAGACACTGTGGTGTTATGTGAGCCAGTCATGGCTGCTGTACGGTACAATGCTGGAGCCTACATTGTTACAAACAGAGTGTTTGAGAGGCATAACGCCTGGTGTGCTTATAACGTATTCATGCCATCAGGTCAAGCACCATGCAGTGTACAGTTGTCGGGTCAATGAGTTGACTCAATTTTTGGAAACTCACCAGAGCTCTGCAGAAAAACATTTATGCAAATTTTGTTTGGGAAAATCACCAGAGCTCTGCAAAAAAACGCCTATGCAAAAATTTCACAAATATGTTCAAAGCCTAAACAACTTTCATTGGGGCTGATTGTGACTCCCTGATAGTATGCAGAGCGCCTGCCCATAGGCAAGGAGGACATCATACAAGGGATTCCCGCCAGCAAAGTCCTAAAGTTCTACAAGCGCTGGTATCGCCCTGAAAACATGGCAATTGTTGCCGCTGGTGACTTTGAAGATCCTGACGCCATTGTGGCAATGATCAAGCAGCACCTTGGCAAGTGCAGAGCCCCTGATCAACCCGCAGAACCTATTCCGAGGTTTGCTTGTCACCTGGAGGCCCTGTGCCATATGCAAGAATCAGCTACAAGCGCATTGTACCGCTACATCTGCCTACAATGATGGCCATATCTTAGGGGACTGCAGACCACTACAACATGCAGATCAACACCATTGTTGCTACAAGCAACTGTGCTGTGTCTGCTGCTATCCTGTGTTGCGGCATGTTGTGCTGAATTATGATACAATGTAAGCTGTTGTGCTGTACTAATTGGGACTTGTGCTGCGTGAGTCTACAATTGCTGTGGTTTCAAAGTCTGTTGCAGCGCCAAGTGTCAGTGTTGCATCATGTTGCAATCCTTCCCAGCTGTGCTCACATCATTTGACAATGCAGCAGGGTCTCGACATCCACTCAGTTGCCACGTTACAGCCTTGCGTCATATCACAAAGCAGTGTATCGCACAGCATATTATGCATGTTAGTCACCAATCTGGAGTTGCTGCATGTTGAAGAGCATCAACGCACTTGCAATGGACTGCGTACATCATTATGGGGGTCTCTCTTCAATCAATAGACCCTGGTTCATCAGGAGAGTCCCTGCTCAAACTCGTTTCAACGTCAAGAGCAGGACAACTTTTTGCGTCTTGGTGCAAGCTGGATTCATGATCCTAAAGCAGCAGCACCCATACTTTGACACATGTGAAGGCATATGGTATGCAGCAACATGCAATGTAGGCATGCAATGTCAAGCAGTCAGTGTCAGATACAATCGCATAGAAGTAGTTGTGGCCCAACACATCGCTTAACCTCCCAAGATCATGTACTCGCAGCTAGTAGGCAAGTATCCTGCAAAATACTGAGTGGTAAGCTGGCACTACACTGCTACTTGCAGGTATGAGATGAAGCCCCACACCAGACTCAGACTGGACGCCTTTGTAGACAAGGAACAGCAGCATGCTTCAATCCAAGTCACCTTCAACCACCCCCGCCGCAAGATCAACACTGCTGCTGGCTTTGTGACATTCTTGAAGGATGGGCTATTCCAAGTCGCCCTGAACAACAGGCTTTTCAAGATGGGTCGCAAGCCAGATCCGCCTTTCTGGATTGCTCAGGTGTGCATGACATTTGTCACATATGTAACATAGCATATGATGTTGCAGCATAGCCAGTGTGCTATGTAGATAGTCCACATTGGGAACAAAATGGTACAAGTGCACATAACGATACTGCTCAAGCTGTACATGCAATCTGACTGCGCTAACGTCGTCAAAGGTACTATCTGTATTAGCGTGAATTGATAGCAGGTGCAAGTTCCAGGCACCATGTGTCTTGGTCAAGTCCTCGCCAGCTGCATAAGCCGCATCAACATCCAACAAGCATGATGTTGTTGAGCGCTATGCTTTGTTTATCTTGGTGCAACATACGTCTCCACAATGTTGTATCATGCATTGACAAGTGTGCACTGGCACCATGCGTGCACAAAACAAATTAACAGCCCCATGTCGTGCTTCAGCAGCTTACCGCCACCTGCACTCATCTTTGATGTTGTTCTGTCAGAGAACAGCGCCAATGTTGTGTGTAGTATCTGTGCTCTTGTTTCCTGTTATTCTGTCAGAGAGGAGCGCTAGCATTGTGAGTAGCAGGGCCCAAGTGTGTGTTGTGCAGGCAGCAACCGAGCCAGCAACAAAGACTATTGAAGCATATGTTTTGGCAGCCACTGTGGGGGAAGGCGGCATTGCTCTTGCTCTTGAAGTAAGCCTTTGCACCCACCCTTCATCCCCGTTTGTCTGCTGCTGCACATGTGTGCAGTACTTAGGAGAGACTGTTCAAGGGTGGCGTTGCACTTCCTTGTGAAAGAAGCCTGTGCACCCAGAAGCCCACTTCTCATTTGCCTATTGTCTGCTGTCGCACATGTGTGCAGTACCTCGGAGAGACAGTCATAGGGTGGAATTGCACTGGCTCTTGAAGTAAGCCTTTGAACCCACCTCATTTGCCTGTTGTCTGCTGTTGCACGTGTAGTACAGAAGAGACAGTCAAAGGGCGGCACTGCACTTGGTCTTGAAGTAAGCCTTTGCACCCACCTCTGATTCACCTGTTGTCTGCTGTCGCATGTGTGTGCAGTACTTGGGAGAGACAGTCAAAGGGTGGCATTGCACTTGCTTGTGAAGTAGGCCCCTACACCTATCCTTCACTTGCCCTTTTTTGGCTGTTACACACGTATGCAGTACTTGGAAGAGACTGTCTGAGGATGCCACTGCACTTCTTCTTGATGTTGGCCTCTCCATCAAGAGCAAGTGCAGTGCCATCCAGATTGTCTGTTCCAAGTAGTGCACACATGTGTAACAGCTGCTGTTCAAATTACTCCCTGCTATTGCCTTGTTGCCCTTGGTTCAGATGTCAACTTTACATACAGCACTCAAGGTTGGTGTTCAAGACATGAATTATGTCATGTGAATTATGCTATAGCTCAGCCAATCCTGTGTGAGGCTGTGCTCTGCAAGACCTGCATTGCGTCATTAGGTTGCATGCACACAACTTATCTTGCTCGCACAGAGGGTTTGCTCTTCTTGATGGCATCAGGCCTTGTGTATCAACTTTTATAGCCAAAATCCCTTCTTCCTATGCATAACACCTAGCACAACACACGCACTGCATCATCACTACCCATTTCTACTCCATGAGTGTGACACGTGAGTAGACTCGCCGGCGAGGAACTGCTGAACAACGTGCAGACAGGGCAACTTGGGGGAGGAGTCAGTGCCTTGTAAGCCACATCTGTTATGCATGGCGCTGCCTGTCTGTACTGCTTACATATCAATCACACCAGCATTTGTGTGACATCCGAAGCAAGGTGGGTTATGCAGACTCAGTTGCAGCGAACCATCAGGGCACTGTTCTAGCTATTTGTGACCTGCTACTGTTTGCATGACACATGCCCTGCAGATGGTAATCAGGCATGCTATGCTGCTGTAGAGCTTGCTGACAGAGGTTGCCAGGATCCGGTTGCATGGCCTCAGCGACAGGGAGGTTCGGCAAGCGCAAGCTACAATGCTGTCAGATGCGGAGTCAGCATACATTGAGCGGGATCAGGATAACTCGCAGGTACACGTGGACAGATCAACTGGTGACCCTGTCTGGCTAAGCTCAACATGCGNGTGAGCAAATCTGCATGCAATGCAGATGCAGAAGTATTGCGACAGCTTGGGTGACATTGTCAAGGCAGAGCACACTGCTGTATTGGTGACTCAGCTGGCAAACTGGGCGGTGGCGTCATGCAAGATGCAGCATGTCATCAAGTTGCCTCTTAACGGCCTACAANCTGAACGCAAGTGAGATGCAGCATAGCTGGAGATGGCATCCGTATCATGATGTCATATAGATCCAGAGCTTTGAACGTTGCACCTCCGCATGTTCACAGTTTTATCGAAAACTCGGCAGGCAGCTTCAGTTCNCAGATGGCTTTGCAGTAACCTACACAAAGCAAGCATTACACAAGTATTGCATCCCAGGCACTGGCAAGAAGAGCATGTGACCCTGATGAGTTGTAGCATGCAACCCATTTGCGAATGAAAAGCTTGCAGCCCCTGTGTCCTGGGCAAAATGGGTGTCGCCCCTGTGTATGCAAATGTGGCAGATCACATGCATGACTCCCATTCTGTTAGGCCCTGAACATCAGAACAAGGTGGGTATACAACACCCAGGAGCAGTCCCAGAATTTGGCAGTACCTTACCTGTCTTTTCTTGCGCACACTGACTGGTGCTCAGGAAAGCTGATTGGACACAGTGCTTGTGTTTGGTTTATGATGGGCAGCAAGCACTTAGAACGCATGAGTGCGTACAGGCAGAGTATGTGCGTGTGCCAATGGCGGACAGCACACTGATACCCACACCGGCAAATGTCACCGACAAGGAAGCCCTCTTAGTGGGAGATGTCCTGCCGACAGGTCAGCGCAGTTGTCCTGAGCATCACTTCAGGGCACTGCCTCAAGTTGTGTAGTTGCATCATGGCTAAACCTGCAGGCTGCAGATGCACACTTCTCTATGTGCTTGATTTAGATATAAGACCCAACAACATTTACACCTGATATAAACCGCTGACCAGTTGGATTTTGTAACACCCAAGTCAGTCTAGATTTGCGTGTTATACGCATGTATGCAGACTATGGTTCAACTGTGAAAATGGTATTAGCTCCTGTGCTTGCTGTGGTCATTTCAACCGGTGAACAAGTCATCAGAATTTTACAACAACAAAAATACTCGCAAGTGCTGTCAGCTGTGTGTGCAATCACTTCAGTGCATGCTGCATTCCATCGCATTATGACAGGAACTACTGTGTGGTGAAAGAATCCAGAACGGTGCAGTACAGAGCTGCAGGCAGCAGGGACAACCAGACTATATTTAAAGGTTCAGCGCTGGCTGTCCCTGCACAACATGTGGCGGATGAGTTGAACAGATTAAAGACACATGTTAGTTGCTTGGGATTGCTGCAGGCTGATTCATGCCTTGGGAGGGGAAGTTGACGGGTTGACAGAGGCATCTCCTGGTGATGCCACATCTGCAGCTGTCCTATTCCACAATCATGCCACAAAATACAGCCGCTCTAGCTACTTAAGATTGTTGCAGGTTGATACTGTGCTTTATGAGGGGGTTGACAGCATGGCATTGGCATACTCAGATGATGCAAACTCTCCAGCAACCGTTGTTGTGATAAGACAGAGCTGTAAAAGGTGCTCGTGGTTGCTGCAGGTTGGTTCTGTCCACGTCAAGGGAAGTTGACAAGAGGACTGAAGCATATTCTGATATCACCACCTGAGCAGCGCCTGGTACTACGGTTATTGCATGAGGCAGGCTTACATCAGGGGCTTGTGGTTGCTGCAGGCTGGTTCTGTGCATCCTGGGGAAATCCACAGGAGGGTGCAGCACATCCTGATAAGACCACCTCTGCAGCAGTGCCTGGCATTATGGTCATTGCATGAGACAGCGTCACATCAGCTGCCTATGTTGCTGCTGCAGGCTGCCTCTGTGCATCTTGAGAACGAGGAGGGGGGCCTGATTACATCCTGATCAGACCAACTCTGCAGCTGTGCCTGGCATTATGGTCACTGCATGAGGCATGCTCACATCAGCTGCTTGTGGTTGCTGCAGGCTGGTTCTGCGCATCCCGAGGAGAAGTGGACAGAATGGCAGAGGCGTATCCCGACGATGCTACCTCTGCAGCAGTGATTGGTTGCGGCCCCGTCGGCCTGATGGCAATCCTAGCAGCACAAGCTCAAGGCGCAGAGAAGGTACCACCTTGTCTCGTGCTGCGCTGTCAGTGTTGTCTGACAATGTGTTGTAGACTACTGGAGAACTGCTGTGAAGAGAGGTGCTGAGCAGGTGCCACCTTGCCTCATGCTGCGCTGTCAATGTTGTCTGACAATGTGTTGAATACTGCTGGAGAACTGCTATGACGTGAGGTGGTCGGTGTATCAAAAGAACTCCCTTGCAGGTGCAAACAGTCTTGTACAACGTTGAGGGCACCTGCATTGCTGCATGACCATGGCTTACATCTGTGTCCTGGATGGGTTGCTGCGCTCAGGGGCGTGGCCTCAACGTGACCTGCATCAGTAGAAGCAGCGAGGGTCAAGCAATGTGACATGAGCTTACATTCCTACAAAATGTATGCAAAATCAGTTACAACCCAAAATCTGTCAGTATGCAAAGTCAGGAATATTTGGAATGTGTTACTCCAGAGATACCACTAATTTTATTTTTATTCATGAATAATCAATTGAGGCATGAAGATTTAATTTGTTACCTTAATTATTACCTTAATCATTACCTTAATTATTCAATTGAGGCATGAATAATTAATTTTAATCACTTTTATTGGTGAGCTTTGCATGTATGGGTTATGTGACTTTGCAGATCTTTGCCATTGACAATGTGCAAGAGCGCCTGGACCTGGCAAAGGAGTTTGGGGCGACTCCAGTGAATGGCAAGGACAGGAATGAAGTCCTGAAGGCCATAAGTAAAGGAACAGAAGGCAGAGGAGTGGACTGTGCCTTGGAAGCCGTCGGGGCTCAACCCACCATCAAGCTTGCTTTTGACCTGATACGCATGGGAGGTAAGATGATAAATTGTTACAAATTGAAAAACTTAAAAACAGTACATGTCAAGCCAAATAAAGATAGGCTCCCTATATTTTTTTCATGAGCCTTACCCATGCAGCAGCATGCGCTGCTGTGCTTCACTCCTTGCTTCTTTTCTAACCCCCGTTTCATATGTATATTTTTCATATATTGTGACTGTGTGTGTGCTGACGCACAATGAGCACAGTTGGTGTGTCATCCACTGCTCCAGCAGTATGTGCCAGAATGCCAACACCAGGCTTAAGCCTGTGCTAATGAGTATATACACTATTTTGAGAGGGGTCTCTTGGTTTGTCACTTCACATGTTTTGGGATCAAGGGGCTTGCCGCCTAATCAACAGCAAACCAAGGCTCGCTGTCAAAATAGATCTGAAACCTCCAGCTGTTGACAGCTATGGTTCTGCAGCATGAGCAAGTGCCAACTGCCACACTGATGGCATCGTTGACTAAGTGTCTATCAGGGTGCAGCCCTTCCTTTGGCTTGCAATGTGTGGTGTTCATCACATGTTGTCTTGACGCATGTCAATGCTGCAGTCTGCATGCGCTGTTTGACAGGCATCTGTGCAAGTCTAGCGGTGGCTCAAAATTTTTATACTCAAGCCTCGCAGCATTTGTGACGCAAGTGTCTAGTAAATTACGTCAAAAATCAATGTCGATCTTTGTTCAATCCTGCTTGCCTGTCGATGAAAAACACTTTTCTCGTCACTGGCAATCTGTGCTGTGTTGTGCATGCCGCCTATATTTTGACCAAGCCTTTTGAAAGACTGTATCTCCTGCCACCCTGCAGGTGTCATCTCGTCTGTGGGTCTTCACACAGATGATGAGTTCAAGGCATTCACGCCAGCAGAAGGCTACAACAAGAATGTCACATACAAGAATGGTATGCCTTTGCACATACAGCGCTAGTTTGTGCCAGCTGCGGAGTATGCAGGCTAGCTATACAGGCTTGCAGGGCTGTGCATGCGCGTGATGGAACAGCACGGCATGGCACAGCACGGCACAGCACANGAAGCAACTAAGGTGCTGGTAATGCCGTGTTTCACACTTCCCAGCCCGTCGTGTCAATGTTGTCTCTGCGAGCGCGAAAATAGTGACATGAAACAGTGTCGCGTCTGAGTGCTGTGTAGACTGACTGCAAGCTGTGCTGAGGGGCTGCAGTCTGAACCAACTGTGCTGTCGCTGAGCTGTTTGCAGGCCGGCCACGAGCGCTGTCACAAACAAACACTGGCACTCCAAGTGGGGTTGAGATGTACTACAAGCAGTCCTTCAGGCATAGTTTGTTTTGGTAGGGCTTTATTACGCTAGGGCAAGGGGCTGGTCCAACGTTGCTCCCAGATTCATCAACGCACAAAATCGGAGATTGTATTGCTTTTTGATACCAAGTATGCAAGTCCTTCAGAGGCCATGCGCTGCGCCGTTATGCCGGCCAAAGACCGCAAGGCATGTGTCGAGATGTCGCAAGATTGCACAACCCACTGCCAGCTTACAAGAGATCATTCGTACACGAGGGCTAGTTGTACCTACCAGTATTGCTCAGGATGTTGCAACGTTGACCGGAGCCACTGCTGTAGCGGCTGCCTTGTATGCGGTCTTAACGAGAAGAAAGCCTTCAGGCAAGCTCGGCAAGCTGCTGCACGACGTCTGCGCACTCTTTGAGTTGTGTTAGCAGCCCTTACGTGGGCGTGCATGCGCATGCATAGCAACTTCAGTGCTGCTTCGCAAGGGGACGTTATGCTCGCAGGTATAAAGGACAAACTCATCCTAGCGTCGAGCAGTGCAATTTTCTGGTATGCTGGCAGATACCTGTTCTTTGGTGTTGAATGGGGAACCGCCAGTCAAATATGGCTTCTGGACAAACTTTCGCCAATAGCAGCAGCAGGCCAATGGAAGCCTTGCCCTGGTGACAATCCTGCCCTGTGTGACTTGCCCTCCATCCCGTGGGCTCAAGCCCCAGAGGCAAGTGCATCCTCGATGCCTAAGCCACAGCACATGCAATCTACCTAGTCCAACCCATCCTTTGCCCAGCAACTGTATGGCACACCGTGCCGGGCCACCCAACATGACTGCCACAATGTGTTTTTTATTGTCGTCAAGTGTATATGCAGGCCTTGGATGGAGTGTCGCATGCACAAGCCAACAACCTTCATTATGCGCCATTGATGCACACCGTGCAGACTTTTGTGGAGCAGCACCCTGTGGTCCTCACTGTCCACCTTGGCTTCATAGTGGTTTCCGGCCTCCTATGGCCTCTGCAGGTACGCATATGTTCATGCCCACAAGTAGTCGGATGTCTTCAAGCAAATTGTTGCAGTTGGGTTTTGGCATGCATCCTGGCATGACCATGCCCACAAACAGTCAGATGTCTTCAAGCAAATTGTTGCAGTTGGGTTTTGGCATGCAGCCTGGCATGACCCTGTACTTGGCTTCCACTGTGCAAGAGCCTTCAGCACCGTGCGTTGGCAGCTTGTGCTGTCATAGCTTTCTAACCCATTTGCTTTGCATGATCGGTCAGCTTAAGCAGCATGACTGTACATGTTTGTGACTGGCACATCAAAGGGTTGCAAGGCCACAATGCATAGTCTGTTACTTAGTCACCTCAATGACCTCCCTGGCTGCCAGCAGCAAGCTTGGATGCAGTCAAGTCGCTGTCATGCCTTTTTGTGCTGCATGCACCATTTCACAGCCTCATGGCAGGTACTGCTAAGCTCTGGTCTGAGGCAGCATGGCTATCTGGTTCACTGACCTTGAATTGGCTGCATTGACTATATTTTGGCTAGATACACAAGTCCTGCCTGAGGTCAAGCAAATGCAACTGGTTGTTCTGCATCTCCTAAACGGCTGTTCTTTACAACTGACTGCCACCTGTTACATACACACTCAGCAGCAAAGAGCGACCATTTATGTAACCACAAGTCAGCTCAGCGTTGAATTGCTGTGTCATGTGCATGAGCAGATCTGGGGCCCTTTCCGGCACGAAAACTATGCAAGACATAAGCTCATTGGCAAGTTTGCCATGGGATCGTTGATGGGCACATATGTCACAGCGTCAGTCATTGCAATGGGGCACCTGAGCAGTAATGAATGGGCTGAGAAGGTCAGCGCCGCACTGCTACTCAACTTCCACCGCTGGTCTTCTTTGACGATGTGCTGTTCTGCCCAGATGTGTTGCTTCCACCCTGCTGTTGCCTCAAGACGAGGTTATTGCTGTGCACGCACATATTTCGTTGCTGCATCTGCACAGTGCATTGTGCCATGAGGTTGCTGTCACAAATGGCTACACCTGATGGCATCGCGCCAGATAGACTTGTATATGTATGTTGTGTCCGCCAGCAACAGCAACCCACTTGTATGCTCAACAGCCCACGAGTGGCAAGAGGACTGACTGCCCACAAATGTAAGCACTGCATAACGTGCTTCAGTGCCCTAATGTGTCCCCATCACAGCTAGCAGTCCAGCTGTGCCTGCTGGTGGACGACAGGCAGGACACAGCACCGGCATGCGGTCATGTGCACACATTAGACACTGATGACTGCTGTGCAGGCGACAGGGCTTGCCTTTGCTGCCAACATTTCCCTGTCAGTGTACAGCCTAGTCATGGGTGTCATAGCTGCCAAGCAGAAAGACATCCCCACACACCGGCGGCATGTCATACGGATGATAGGCTTGGCATATGGCGTGTTCCCTTTCAAGTATCTGTGGCTGACACTGCTGTCCACAACAGATGTGATCAGCGGGGAGTGGACGTATGCGGTTTCCATTTGGCTGGCATGCATCACAGGTGTGCTGGTGACTGAGAAGGCATTTCTTGGGGCATTGCCAAACCAAGATGCAGCAAAAAGCAAACAGCAATCGGTATAGACAAGTACTCAATCTGAGTAGATGATTGCAGCTGAAGCTGCCCGCTGCACGCTATGAATTGTGATGAGGCTGTTGTTGTTGCTGATAGATCCAGATACCGCTGACCCACAGCTGTAGTAATGCATATCACAGTGGTTGAAATGCATGTCAACAATTATTTCATAGACTGAGTGAAGTAACATTTGATGGTGAGACCATCAATAGTACATCCCGGGCAACATATGGCTTAGCGTGAAACTGTTCAGCAGGTCTCAGGCAGTATCTGCAGGTGTATGCACCTTGTAACCTTGTCATTGTACAGTGCAACGCTACGATGTATCCGCAATGCTAATTCACCACGCTACCATCAGCGCTACCATCCCGGTGCTAGAGAGTATCAAGCGTTTGGTCGTCATCATCGTCACTGTGCTACTGAATTTTGAAATTTGACTGTCTCAGCTCAAGCGATCGCTTCTTGACGGAAGTCTTCCCGGGTCAGTCGCCAGGAATAGGAGGAGTCATGACAAGAAATAGTTCACACCAGGGCTCCGGCGACCCTTGCGGCTCAATCATGAGACTGATCCGATCTTAAGATTACGTCTGGCCCTGACTACCTTGCAGAGCTTGTTTGCAGTCGACCCCTTTTGGCTGTCATTCAATATCGCGCTCAACAGCAGGCAAGTCGGCTGCGAAAGCCTCAAGAGCAGTGCTGCCTGGACGTCCTACACAAACTTGACATGTTTTCTGCATTCATAGCATTTGCAAGTGAATATGCTGCTCCTCTGTTTGTCAGTCGTGTCTTGTCAATTGCATCGTGCAGAGCAAGGTTTGTCTCCAAATGCTATCCATGCAACACTTATGCAAAGCATCCCCCGTCAGGCTAAAAATGAGCTGACAATATTTTCCTGTCAAACATGTTTGATTTAGTTCATTTTGCTGTCAGACATGACGTGCCAGAGATGTTGTTGACAGTTACCTTGCTGATGTCAGCATTTGTGAGTAGTGACTGTCAGGTCCCAGCGGCGCTAGAGTATAAAACATGATCAGCCTTGAACTACAAGGGTGTTTGTCGCCAGCAACGTCACATCAATTCTTCAGCAGAGGAGAGACATGGCATTCAGTGGTTTTGCTAGTTCATCTGCTCGTGCTGTGTCTGTGGTGAAACAAACACTCTGCCAGCAACAGCATACAAATGAGAAGCATGAGTCACCTGCCCAAGCCGTGCTTGCCTGCAGCCTGCTTCTGGGACCCTGCAACAGCATTTGGCATGCAGCCCTCCCCGATTTCCCCGAGCCCCGAGCGTAGTGGATGTACTTGTTTGTGTTTGTTTACATTAAGGCATGTGTGGTAGCCAAGCTGCATCACTCACTTCATGACAAACAAGCTGTACATAGTACACGTCTGTCAGCAACAGCCCTCTACAGCGTGCGGAGCATACCAGGATTTTGCGTTGTGCAGGCAGGCATCCGGGGACACAGCGGTGTAGCAGCAGTGGCTGGGCAGTCCAAACCTTGCTTTGCCTCAGCAGGCAGCGTACCTCCCCCAGCAGTCTCTTTGTTTGGCAGCAGTGCTTTTGACAACAGCACTCCCAGAACTGTAACAGCTCCAATGTTTGGAAGCGTCCCTGCTGCAACCGTGCTGGCAGGTCCAAGCTTTGGGTCTTCATACTCTCACGCTGTGAGCAGCACAGGTTCTGAGTCATCGTACAAGCAGCCCTTTGGCAGCACAGGGTTTGCGGGATCTGGCACACCAACTTTTGGCTTTGGGGGCTTCAGAGCACCACTTGCCCCTTCCAGCTGCTTTAATTTTGGACCATCACATGCGGCTGCAAGTGACTCTGATGCTGCACACTGTGCTCTGAGTTGTGCCAGCAATGGCATTCCACAAGCCACAAGTGGCAATCTTGGGTCGTTTGGCAGCACAGGCTCTGGACGGCCCATCACTCCTGCTTCTTATTTTGGACAGCCCAGCGCACCTGCTGTANCTCAGGGGCAGCTGCCTTGTGGAAGAGTCCATGCTGTCAGGCGAGGTCAGCAACCGACGCCTGTCAGTGAATAGCTTGATGTGGGCAGATTGCGTGCAGCAATGCACTGGTCATTACGCGTACATGCCAGGTTCAGGTGAAGTGTCAAGTCTGGCATGCAAGTCTGCCTGTGCAACTCTTAGAGTGTGGTCTGCAATGTGTGTTTTCTCTTGCCATGTGATCACTGTGGTATCAAAGTTGTCAATGTCACACCACAGTCTTCTCCTCAATTGTGACATATTGCCATGCTGCACAAAGTACATGTGTCTCTGCATTGCTGATACTGACTGCTTGTGTTTGTTGATTGCAGGTAGATCATGTGCGCAAGTCCAGCTATGCTCCCAGCAGGCAGGGCTATCACCCAGAGTCCCATCACTATTGCACAGTTCANATGATGCCACATTCAACCTCTAGTCTTTGCAGCATACTTATGCTTGCACCAGCAAGCTGTCAGTGCATCTGTGTATTGTCGCTGCTGAACAATGTTCTGAGCCCCAACCCTGATTTCCACATCCACGAGCAAGATAAATCTCACATGCCATGCTGACAAGTATCCCCTGCTTCAAGCAATTATCAGATATCAGCAGATGTCCAATTACTGCTGATGTGTGGCTGTAAAACAGCTGCGCCTGTAGCAGACTGACCACTAAAACATCATGTTGTCACAGCTAAGCACAGTTGAGGGTTGCTCATACACCACCGCCGATGTAGATCTGGCTTCTCCTCATCATGTGCTCAATATTCTCGAACCCGAATGACAGCCAAACGTCTTTAGGTGAGTAATAGCATAGAATCTCAACATCACAGCTAAATGGCCATGTGGAAGGAAATTCTGAGCACCACTGGACTCTTCGCAAGTCATGCAGTAAAGCCTGCTGCAGATGAGGGTTCAGGCCAAGCTGCTGAGGGCAACCCTAGGGCTGCTTTCTGGCAGCCCTCGCAGAATGCCCCTGATCTGGAAAGTGGGTGGCTGGCAAATAAGCTGCAGGAGCGCTTTCCAAGGCTAGGTAAGCAGATAGATGCCTTGGTGCCTTTGCGGGGAACATCTGTAAAGTGAAGGGTCTGTCTGAAGCACAGCATGGACCATGCAGATCATAGATGCTGTAGTGAGTGCATGCAGTACTTGTTTGTGCCGCGCATGGCATCATCAACACCCCTTCTGCTTGTCTAAGCTATGTTGTGTCTAGTGAAAAGCTACACATTGCAACCTGTTCACGTATTCACATGTGTATGTTTTTCTAGAACCCAGTTTGTGGTCAAGTGCACAGATCCTGTGGTGTCTCATTGCATTCTGGTCAATCTTTGGTCCTCACATTCCCAAAGTGTTGAACGGATGTCAGTGCAAGTAGTGTTTGTCTGCTCACAGACACTTTGCTACGTACTGGACTGGTCACTGAGGCAGTGACAGTCTAGCCACTTATGTGCTGCTAGACCAAGTGAGCAGCGTAGCAAATGCCTAGCACGCCCTAGCATACTTGCCATATACTACTCAACTACCTATCGGTGTGTTGAATGCGGTAAGTTCAACGTCATGCTTTGCAGAGTCAGCAAACGCTTGGCCAGCTTCCTTCTCAGTTGCAGCGAGTTCAAGCAGTGGCTCAGCATCTGATGACGAATCATCAGTTTCTCCAAGATCTTCCCCTATGGCTTCGCAGCTATTCTCAAGGGTCATGCAGCTCACCAGCTTAAATCCTATGGTCAGCAACCTAACCTCAAGCCCTAGTTCAAGCCCAAGCTCAAGCCCTAGGGCAAACCCAAAATCTCGTGCATGGCGCGACAGACCATTTCACAGCCGTGCTGCTGAGTCAGATCTGGGGGTTAGTAGTCAGTCATCTGGGGATCCCCTGCCAGAACCACAAGCCCCAAAGAAGGTGATTACAGCATTGTCACAATCCAGTAATGGTTCATTGGGAAGCAGCAATGGTCCCACAGCAGCACAGGCTTCACGTGACAGTGTCTGCATGCATCAAACTGCAGCCAATATCAAGCAAGCGAATACAGGAGTATGATCTCAGCACATGCTAGTCAGGAGATTATGACCCCCGGTTATGCTGCAGGTGANAAGCGTGTAAATCATTATTATCATTATTAAGCGACAGCCAGACAGTTTCGTTTGGCTCCCTGGTTAATGCTACTATGCCGATGTTACAAATTCACCATGGCATAGCCAAAAACACCTTGATACGTCGTACCATGGTAGGTGCAGGTGCAAGGCTAGTAGACATCACCAAGGTTGGTATTGTGCTGCTTTGACCATGGTATACGCTTGGTACAGGCAGCTTTTAATAACCCAAGGTAGCCGATAGTGGACTTTATTGANACCTTGTGAATGTGCTGCATATACAAAAGCAATTGACCGTGATCGAAAGAGTGCATGTGAACAGTCAGGTACAGGGTGTGCAGTGCATCAGAGATTGCAGACAATTAAACACGTCATGTTTTACAATGCGTTTCATTGTCTGTGGCTGCACAAAAAAGTTTGGACTGCAAGAATCAGCAGCTGGAGTAACGGAATGGAGTCACCTAACTATATCCTAGAGACAACAGCACGTTATCAGTATTCAACAAAGTGCATCACCCTGCTTGTTCACCATGTACTGCAATGGATGGGGCACAAAACTGCCACATCAAACCCTGCACCCATGCTGGAAGCATGAACAGCGCGTGCTAAGCAAACCTGGACCTGCGCATAGTTGATGTTTTTGTTGGCTAGTGAAGCCGGCCAGTAACAGTAAAAGATGGGCTAACAGCCTGCAGCAAGCAGCTGCATCCCTATCAGCAGACTCAGCTAGAGTGAAGAGGAATTGCATAAATTCATCTTCTACCCCACACTTATAGAAACCAGAGCAACTGTACACAAATTCGGCTCTGGCCAAACAATACTAGGAAGTTCATTTCTGCCCAAATATCAAGTCCTGCTTAGACAACATTCCTGGCACCATTGCCGTTGCCATATGCTGCGCCATTGCCATTGGCATATGCTNTGTCGCAATGTCCTGGGGACCAACAGAGGCCCAAGACCATCAGTGCATACAGAGAAAAACTCAGATGATGTTGATGGTGATTTGCAATGCAGCATCACGGTAGAGCTGGGATTATCATGGAATGAGTCTCCAGCAGTGAGCAAGCATCACAGCCCTGATTGGCTGTTGGACACAGGATTTTGCATTGAAAGNACTGCACCCAATGTTGGTGTCTTGCACCGTGAATGGCTTGTTGAGCTCTGCACATTAGGCTGTAGTGCCTGCTATGTGACATCAATGCTGACTGGACCACGAGGCTGTTCCAGACTTGCGGGTCCAGTTGCAACAAACTTTGTTGCTTGTAAGTGACGTTTTGGGCTACAGGTGACATCATTTCCATTCTGGATAAGCGCACAGAGGCGGCAGGCAACAGGCGGNAACACACCTCGATGACTTGCTTGCAACATTGCATGAAGAGCTTAGCGATACATCCTTCAGCAAGCAGTACCAAGTTATGCTGTGTGTGTGGCTTGGCAATTGATTTGTGCAGTGCAAGGACAGGCGGCGGCTCGAGCGTTATATGTGAGGAAGTGAGCACATTTTGATTACAATCCGCAGGAATGCAACTGACTGCACTACCTTAGAGTCCTCATCCCAGCACGTGTACCAAAAGACATCAACTCACGCAATGTAAATGTATGTGACCAATACATGAACAAAACAATCAGCNATAGCGCTGACAACAAACGGACAGGCTTACATGTCAGAGGCGCCTGAGCAATTTGCTGCATCAACACTCGTTCTAGTCACCAGTTCACTCTTTCTAGGTTGACTCTTGCTTTGAAAAGACCAAGAGGGAGAGGAGATCCACATCCTTGCCGAGCCAGCTAACAAAGCCATGTGGACAAGCTAGACTCTCCCTGATCATCTTTTGACCTGGGCACGCAATTAATGCTGACACCGTCAGTGTGTGTATACTGCTGCAGCCCAACGTCAACATCCTTACTCATGTAACCCTCATGCATAGCTGCAGACACTGATGAATCTGCTCCTCTAGCGAGTGGACATCCTTCCATGGTGATTTGGCCATTTGCATGTAGGCAATTGCTGTGGGTGGAGGAAAATCTGCCCACGCCAGCTGACTGGGTCATCATGGAGCAAGCAGTGGCAGCACTGCTGGATGAGGGTGCCGAAAGGCGCCGTGAGATGGCTAGTCTGCAAGAGCAAGCTGCCAGATTGCCAGCTATGTTGAGTTCGGAGGGTGCCACAGGTGTGAAAATTAGCTGCAGCGGGCAGCTGCAGTGCATGACATGTGTCGTGAGAGCCTTGTCCTAAGTATAGCTTGCCCGTATGAGGCCCTTACATGTGCATGCAAGTTTTGCAGGGCAGCTGTACATGTGTCATGCATGCTGCAGCAAACTTGGGCAAACTTGCGAGTCATCAGGATTGCTTGCATGTTATGCAGAGACTGATGATGCAGAAGCATCGCCTCAGGCAGAAGATAGTCTGCCTGAAGATGACGTTACTGGCTCTGCCGAAAGCAGTAGCCTGGATGTCGCTGTCAAACAAGAGGAGGATGAACAAAATGGTAAGGCTATACTGAGTGACTTGTTTCTGCTGCTTTTGTCTGTGTCATGCTGAGTTGTCCAACACACTTGCAAAGAAGTACGCTGTGCCAGCTGATGCATCCCTGTATCTTGTTGCAACCTCATCTTTAGCAGCATGTCAGTGTTTTGTGCTTACATGGCATGTATTGCAGACGGCGCAATCCAGCCACATGAGCTGCAGATTTTGCTGCAACAGCATGAGACGGATATGCAAACACAGCTGATGGCTATCAATGAGAAATTGGAAAATTGGGTCTGTCAGTGCTTCACAGACTTGCGCAACCGCATTGTAGCTTTGGTAAGATTCTAGTGGGTCACCAAAGCTCGACACCATCTCTTCAGAATCTTTTGGTCTGTGCATCTTATTTATTCTCTGACTGCTGCCTGCTCTGTGTGGCACTAACCTGCAGAGCGCATACACTTGCAGTATCTCGGTTGCAATTCTTGAACTAAATGATGATTGTCATTTTGTACATGATCACCCCCATGCACTCTACATTAGGCAGGCTTGGTGGCTCGAGCTTGTGGCTCTCGTAGCTAGGCATCTTTATTGCTGCCAGATACAGTTTGCGTAAATGTACATGTGCAGCGGTGGGTTTGCTGTCATGATGTACTGCCTGCTTGCTGTCTTGACCTTCACCCCCATGACTTCGTCATTGTTCATTGCCTCAAACATATGTGATTATTGCCTGCTGCTTCATGTAGGAGTCTGCAGCAGAAGCAGCCAAGGTCATGCCTCATACCACTGACGCTGCCACCTCATGCTCTGATGCTGACCTTGCTACAGCCTCAGCGGAAGACCCCAGCAGCACAGCAGCTGAGGCACAGCTTGGCAGCCCAACACGTGCATACATGCAACTGTACAGCGCCAAGGAAATGAATGAGGATGTAGGCACAGAGGCACAGGCCAGAAAACACAGAGAAGCACAAAGTGATCGTGCTATTGGTCAGGCTGCACTTGCTGGAGGCCAGCATGTACCATTGCCGGTAGTGGCAGAATTGGAAGCACACACAGCTGACAGTGCCTTGGGCATGGCCAGGGCTGTGCTACATGGCAATTTTACACTGATGCCAAGGTATGCAGCGGATTGCACCATAATCTCTGCGAGGCTGCTGTCACACTGTCATACAATCTGTTGCGATATATTGAGTCATGTGACTTCTGGACTACGAAGTTTACTGTTGCAAGGAGCTCGCAAACACAAGTTAGTGCTGTTGCGAGATGAGTGTTTGCACATACGTGCTTGTTTCACACACAGCTTATCATGCATCAAGCTTACAACCTTCTGAATGTTTCAGGCACAAGCAGCAGATGCTAGCGAGATTGGCCATTCTGACTTTTGGAGGATGTGCGGCCCTCGGCAGTATTGCAATCAGACATTGGACGAGTCATGCAACATGCTTTCCGACTTGAATGTGATGAATACCATTTCAAAGTAGGCAGTCATGGACTTGTGGTGCACCTAGTCTGCCAATGATGTAACCTAAAAACACTTTTGGACACATTTTGTGATGCCAGGCTCTCCCTGTATGTTGGGCTGTGGTTTGACACTTGTGCCGCTGAGGCATGCTGATTTGTGTTTGCACATCATATGCAGTGTGCAGAAATGTAGATCAGCACAGCAGTTTTATGGTGTATATCAGCACAGCACTTCAATAACGTTGAGCTCAGAAGGGCAACCACCCAGTTTACTTGGGCACTGGGCTGGAACAGCGAGCTGGAGAGTTGCTCCAATCACGCTGCCATTTGCCAACTGCAAACTCTCCTGTGCCACCTAATTCTGTGGGCAAGTCTTTGAACTTGGGCAAACCATCTGTGATACCTTTCATGTAAGCCTTGCTTTGACTGCAGTATAGATGCATGGTAGGCTGAAACTTGAAACCCTCTAACAGCACTGGAAATGTACCCAGTGTTCCTGTTGCTTCCTTTTTGGTGAATACAGCTGTACCACACTCCCCACAGAAGTATCTTGCCTGCCCATCCTTAATGAATGATTTCAGGTGGTCTTGTCCGTCTGTCAGTCTGATATGTTGTTGCTCGTCCGGCTTGTCTGGATACACCAGCACCTCCACATAGTGTGTGGAGTGATACCGGGAGCAATCGTTGCAGTGACAGTAAAACTGCGCGAGTGGCTCCCCAAACACCAGAAAAGCAACTTTGCCGCAAGTGCAGCTGGCTTTGAAGGTCTCGTCTGGCTGTCTCGCCTCACCCTGCAAACAAGCAGCAAATCTATACTTTGAGTCAAGCAACTGGACACGCACAAGAGCGACGCGCAGGTGACACATACCATACTGTGGACAGCCTGAGCGCTCGTGCAAACAAGGAAGCAACAGCGTCATGGCCCTGTTCACATGGTTTGACATGCGGAGAGCGTAACGCTTTTACGCCTCACGAAAGACCGTGACATGTCTTCACACGAAGTCACAAGCGCACTCCTTGTCGCCAGGTCGCACAGACTAGTGTGACTGTGGTTCTCGGTGAGCGGCAAGCGCGAAGTGCGCTGCCAAAATCACGTTGGCAAAGCCGGCACGAATATTCTAGTCAAGGCGTTAGCTGATCGCTTCTGCTTCGCACTGTCTCGCGCAAAAGCTTCGGTGCACCGCTGACTTGGTATGGCGGAGGAGTACGATGAGGGAGCTGTAGCCAAGACACCTCTTGGGCCGCCCCCGCCTCAGTGGTTCACCTGGCTGACGAGACTGGTGGAACTGACTACCTTCCTGTTGGTGTTGATATNCATAGAACTTGATGGTGTAGGCAATGTTCAGCCGTTCAATCTCCCACGGGTTGCCAAAGTTTAACCAGTAGTCAGGCTGCTCGTGCTGAAACCCATCTTGTATGGTCTGCAGTATTCACAAGTGATCTTCACTGTAGCAGATTATGATTTCACTCAGACTAGCCTTGCACATTGAGTGCAGCAGTCATCCGCATGACGTAGTACTGCATCAGCATAGGATGGAGGGGACGTATATGTGCCTCTGTACACGGAGTTGCAAAACATGCATGAGTTGCACAAGCACTCCAAAGTAACACATGCTTGACAGGCTTGCTGACTTACATTCATACCTGACGAAACATGCCATACTGGTATCTGATGCCATACCCCCAAGCGGGCAAGTTGAGGGTCGCCATGGAGTCCAGGAAGCAGGCAGCTAGGCGGCCTAAGCCTCCATTGCCCAGTGCAGCATCTCGTTCCTGCTCCACCATTTTCTCCAGGCTGTAACCAAGCTCTGTCACTGCCTCTGTGTACTCATTGTTCACTCCCAGGTTGAACAGAGCATTTGTCAGAGATCTACCCATAAGAAACTCCATTGACATGTAGTAAACTCGTTTTGGGTCTGAGTCCCTGTGCGCAATAAACAAAGTCAAGGTGCGTGGTGAGATGGACGCCATTGACCGTTGACTGTGGGTTTCATAGGCTTGTGTTTATCAGACGCAGATATGTATCTGCTGTTTGTGGAATTGCAGCTTCAGATNGGGCATCATCCAGCTCGCTGTGAGTGCTGCTCACTAGGGTGTCGGACCGGCAGGTGCATTGATCTACAGCCACTGGGCGGTTGCAAGCATGTTGGTATTCTTAGTTGCGAGCGTCTGTCTGCTCGCCGGCTACTTGTTTGGTCGCCCACATGGCAGGTGTGATGCGCAAAATTAGCTGTGCACGCGTGACTCGCAAAGGCGGTTGGATGTCTCAGAAGTTGGATGTCTCAGAAGTTTCTTGTCTCGCAGATCTGTCGGAGCCGCGCTATCGACTCGACATTCTTCTGGGAGCTCTCCGGGTTGGTGTCCGAGCAGCAATGATCAAGTACGCCCTATGCTGCCGGGATTTGCAAGCTCTGTCGTACAATGCTGCTGCGCTGCCCAAGTGTAACATCAGTGACCTGACATGACANAGTAAACTCGTTTTGGGTCTGAGTCCCTGTGCGCAATAAACAAAGTCAAGGTGCGTGGTGAGATGGACGCCATTGACCGTTGACTGTGGGTTTCATAGGCTTGTGTTTATCAGACGCAGATATGTATCTGCTGTTTGTGGAATTGCAGCTTCAGATATGCTCTGCTGCAGCAGCTCTTACTTGAAATGCTGTTGTGTGTCATTCCAGCTCTCGATCAAGCGATCCCGCAGGCTGAGAGCAGTGGCAGAGTAAGCTTCCTGATCTGACACCTTGTATCGATTCCTAGCTAGAGTGTACTCCAGGTGATTGACAATGCTCTGCTCAATGCTGCGGACATCATTGGTGAGGTAGGAATCTGCAGAGCAGGGCTGCACTCACCACTCATCACACCCCAGGTGATCAACTTGATAACAACCTTATCAGTTGTTGCACTCACCCATGAGGGTGTACAGGAAGTTTTTCTTATCTTCTGGCACACTTGTATCAGTCTGCTTAAGTAGAGGACGCTTCAAGCTGGTTGACTGGGGTGAAATTGCTGACTCAAGAGCATGCTGAAGAGCATCAATGTCCTTGGAATTGCTAAGCTTGCTACCATCTGCCCGACAGACATATAACTTGTTCACTGACGTGCCATTGCTGTTGTCCACGGTAGCTTTAGCGATTTGAAGTCCTAGCTGCGTCAGCGTATCTGTTATTTGTCCCAACACGTTGGCACGTGCAGGAGCGGTCACAGAGACCGCTGAATATTGGCCGTCTCTCTTGTTGTCAATGCTGACAGAGGGTGCTTGCGCAGAATCAGAATCCTTTTCGACACTAGCCACTGCGTTGATTAACAACTGATGACTTTTCTTGCTGGGTATGTGACACCGATGTTGCTGACGCGCTGACTGTACGAAAGGGCTGCATCCCCGCCTACTCAACCCGTGGATGGGTTTTTGACTCAGGCTGGAGTGCACAGTGCAGGTACAGGGCAGTGCTGTGCCGTATGGCAGTAGTAACCCCATTGAGTGATAACCTCGAAGCAAAAGCTTTGGGTTGCTGCGATCAATGTGCTATGTTACAAACGGCATGTGAAGAGTCACACAACGCACGCTGTAGCATACCCTCTGTAAGCCTGCAGTATCGTAGACACACAGATCTCGGGCTCGTGAGTATAGTGACCTGCTTTGACCAAAATTTTGTAATTCAGCTGTGCAGGTTGAGCATGCCATGCATGGAGCCGCACCACAAACAATGTTGCGTGAATCATTGCGAGCACACAGCACAATCAGCTTGTTATATGAACCGGTTATCGGACTGCGGCAGCAGGTTCAAGCTTGAGTTGATCTGCGGAAAATAGCTTATTAGCCGATGGCAGAGCGCACGGCAGCCGAATCTGGCGGAAGTCCTGGGATCCTCAAGCTGTTCGCGACCGGCTTGAGCAGGGTACGTCTACGTGGCAAACTTTGTACTGCTGCTTTGCGCGTCCTGTGACTGTGCAACACTGTCTTTAGGTCACAGGACGAAACCGGCAGTCATCCAGCACCAGTGGTACGTAGCAGTAACAGCTTGTGGACATACCGTCACACTGCACCCTACACGCAGGCAGGCATATGTGTACTGCATGCGTAGGTAGAAGTCCTCCACCTGCTCAAGGCCTGACTGAAGATGAAACAGCTGCTGACAATCAAACACCTTGGCAGCAACAGGTACAGGCCATGATGACACATAGGGAAATATATCATGTTGCATGTTTGCATGAGTATACACATGTCAGGTGCAGATTCAGGCAGATGGGGCAAGGAGCGCTTCAGAGAGTGCGGCAGATCCAGAATCTCCTGCAGGGCAGCAGGCTCCTTCACAAGTGCAATCTGATGCTGTGCAGCCAAAAGAAGATGTTACTTCTTCTCAGGAGCTTTCTGTACCTGACACTGGACTTCAGTTGCAGCTTGCTCATCCCTGGAACCCCCTTTCTTGGCCCAGCCAAGCTATGAAAGCCGCAGAGCAGCGGCCATGTCCTATCAAACGATCCTCTGACATCTTTGACCTCATTGACACTCAGCTAGCTACATCAAAACGCCGGCGCCTAGAGCCAGCTGCATCAGCTAGTATCAGCGGCCAGCTAGCACTAACTAGCAGCCAGCCTCCCAGCCAATGGCCAGCAGCATCAGCGGTACCTGCACCAGGGCTTTTGAATGCCATCCAAGGTGTTTCTTCATGGCAAAGCCCCACTGGAAAGTCCCCATTCAGAAGGTACATTGCCCCACCACAGCCTTCTCGCCTTTCCAGGCCAGCTTCAGCACCGTTCACAGCAGGCAGAGCACCAGCAGCCTCGCCAGCACCTACAGCACGCAGATCCAATCATGCTAAAGGGCAAACCACCAGCTTGCATCCGCGTACAGCGAGCCCCTCCGTAAGTCCAGTCAAGACATCCAGCAAGCCTCCTCCTGTCAACAAGCAGCCAGCCTTCAGGTGCCGCTCCGTGCTGGTCAAGGTCATCTTTGGAATGCTGTGCTTGCTAGCAAGCGGTTTGCCAGCCCTATCCTGTGCATACCTTTATGCAACAAATCAGCTGTGGTCAATGTTGCAGGCTTGGTCAGTCAGATGCCAAAGAAGTGCCTTTCAGCAGCCTGCCTGCCTTGCCTCACGCGCATGTCAGCCCCAGAGCTGTATACTCTGGCATGTCAGATGCGGTGGAAAGGCTAGCACCCACTACAGCGGCCTGGACCCCGATGAAGTCAACGCATCCTGCATTGGCAGCCACCCTTGCAGAGCAGCAGACATTTGGTGGCAAGCAGCCAGCTCCTGGCTCTCTGCTGGCAGCCGGCCTGCATGCTCAAGCTGCTGTCAGCACTCCTGGCTCAGCTAGAGCTAGGCGCTTTCAAGGTATGCGTCACACACCTGGCAATACTTGACACATGCTCAGGTGCTGTGCCGCAACTCCACATACAATGCCTACGCTATCGGCCTGTATGTCTTGTCAAAGCTGTACATATCTTGTTGCTTGTCTCCTGCACCTTAGCGGCATTTGTCAGAATTTGGTTGAAGTATGAATTACTTGTGGCATTTGTCATTGTGCACCTGTGCAGGCCGGGCACCTTCTGCACAGAAAAGAAAAGCTGCTGAACTGGAAGCTTCTGAGCCACAGGCGCATGAAGAAGCCTCTGAGGCTCAGCGGCACCCTAAGCAGGTAGGCCCTGCTGCCCATGCCAAGCTTGCAGGGTGCCAAATAAAGCTACTGCCATTGCAATCCAATTTGCAGTGGATCTAACCGTAGGAGCCAATCTGTTTGGACCTATACAATACTTATGACGTGCTGTGTTGACACAACCACAGCTGCATGCATCACAAAGTCTCTTAACACATGTAATCTTCTTACCCATCATATTTGAGCAGACATGCAATGGCAGCAGGGCTTGTTGCAACATTACAATACAGTGCAAAGCTGTCTATAGGCCAGAAGGGGTGACGAGGATGTCAGCCACAGTGGCTCAGCCCAGACCTTGGATGCTGTCCCTCCTCCAACAGCTGTGCTTGGCTTTCTTCCACACCCCTTCACTGAACCATCGCAGAATGCAGCTGCCACAACACCTGGAAATGACACATTGCAGCGAAGGAGACCACAGTCACCAGGACTGGACGAAGCAAGTGAGCCAGGGCCAACTGACAGGTCAGAGATTCCACAAGTTGCACAGCCCAAGGCAAAAGATTATGGGGCACCATGGGCTGCAGCAGCAGCAGCAGCAGACGTTCCAAGTATCCCAGCAGACGTTCCAAGTATCCCACCAGCCTCGTCACAACCAGATGCAGCTGGTCAGCTTGGTAGCAGCTCTCTTGGCAATCATGAGCAGCCAAGAAAGACTCCTGAGCCTCAGAAACTTGGCAGCACACCTGTATCTGCACCCTCCCCCTTCACTGCACCGCCAAAAGCATTTGGCATGCTTCTGCCCAGTGCTGCTCAAGCACCTCCCTTCCAAGGCTTTGGTTCAATCGCTTCAGACGCTACTACACAAGCCACGACTCCTGTCACTCACCCAGTCTCGCAGCCTGCAGCAACTTCTGCAAGCAATACATCAAAGCCAGCAGCATTCCCAGCTTTCTCACCAAGTGTGTTTGCCGCACTTGCACAGCCAGCAGCGCCAAGTTCGATCCCAGCTTTTGCCTTTGGTGTCCCGCCAGGCCCAACCCTGTCCACTGTAGGCAAGGGTGCACCTCCAGTCACACAGGGGCTCTCACAGCAAGGCATTGAGTCTGCATCTGACAAGCCTGATGATGGTGTACAGAGGCCTGACAGAGAAGCGTCTGTGGCATCAGATGTCTCTGGGGACACTGCAGTTGATGAGCAGCAGTATGCTTTCAGCAATCAGCGCTCTGCCCAGGACAGACTAGAAGGACTTGTTGACCCTGAGCATCGGGCTGCAGACGATGTTGATGGTTTGTATACCTTTGGCAAGACCTCAACCATAGACTCAGTCCAGACTGAGCACAAAGGTGCCGCCAGTCAGGATCCTCCTGTAACGCCCCTTCAGGTGTGATCATATTGCTTTAATTGCATCCAGCCACAAGTACCTTATGGGCTGAATGGCCTGAGTGTTGATCACACAGGCACGAGCTGTGCATGCTGATGGTGCTGTTGCTTTGTGGCAATCATTGTGCAGGTGTTTTGCGTGTTGGCGTGGGCAATGCAAATCAACGTGTACAGAATTGTACCTTCCATGTGTAGTTGGAGGCTATGTTGTGCATTGGTGCATGTCAGCAGCTGAGACAGTCCCCGTCGATGTTTTGAAGCATGTGTCATGCAATTCACAAAATCCTCACCATGGCTCAGCAACAGTACCTGCTGTGAGACTCCGCTCACCCAGTGCTGTGTTTGCAGAATGGCTTCCCCACTAAATCAGAAGCTGACAGACTTCAAGCTCTTGCCATGGCTGTACCTCTCCCCTCCCCCACCCCATCCACCTCTGAGGACCTTCCCCAGCCAGACTTGGATGCCCCAGCATCAAGCAGAGCCAGGTCTGTTGAGGTTGAGGCTGCTGATGGTATAGATGCACCAGACAGGGATGCTAGTGCTGACAATGCTGTTGTGGCAACCACCAGCCAGGAAGAGGAAGTTGACGTTGATGCCACCACTCATGCAGCCAGCGAGGCAGATGATGCCGATGCTGCAACCATTGTGCTCTCCTCAGGTGACAGCCAGGCCAGCAGCTCTGCAAAGAGCAGCAGCAGCACCAGTACCGAAGATGAGGACGTCAGTAGCGTTGGGACCACCTCTGATGAGGATGCTGCAGGAGCTGCCACACCTGTGCTTCACCCTCATGGCCATCAAGATGCAGGTCAGTGCCAGCCTTGCACTGTTTGCTGTTGGCAATGAGCAAGTTACCACTCAAGGGTCATGGTTGCACGTTTGCCTTGCTTTTTGATAAGGGCGTCACTGACTATATTGTTTCTACTAGTATGCAGACTGCTCCCAGCAGATATTTGCTGTGTGTGTGGGCAAATTCAAGGCAGTGTTGGCTGGCCATACAGCCGCAGGGTATATAGTGATGCTTCAAGGACAGATTGTTAGTTGACTTGTTACCATGACCCATTACTCTTAGCTTGTCGATTTACATTAGATAGCTGCCTTTACCAAACAGATGCTGTACCAGTGCTGCACAAGTGAGGGCAGCCAGGATCAACATCCTGCCTTGTTTCAGTGTCTGCTGTTGCAGAACTGACAGCCTGTGTGTTTTCAGGCCCATCACATGACACACCTCCAGCAGCTGGCGGATGGGGCGATGCGTTTTTGAAGGTGTGTCACAGCGCCATTTGCAATGTCAGACCCACAGCAACACTGCTTGCAGCCTGTAGTGCAAGGCACACATGCTTGTATATTTACAGTTGGACGCACATGCAGTCGCATACACTTGCTGCCGGGTGCTGCTGGTCCAGAAAGCAAGCAGAGCAATGGCTCAATCTCCCTTACAAATGCACACTAGCTTTGCAGGCAAACCAGTCGGCAGCTAAGGCGGCAGCAGATGCTGCAGCAGAGGCAGACAAGGCAAAAGCTCAGACAGAACTGGCCACCAGCACGCCACCCGCTATAGCAACAGGCTGGGACCCTGCCTTTCTTCAGGTTTGAACTCATCTCTCAACCCCCGCACAGCCTTCAGAACCAATATGTCACTGTGTAAGCTTCAAGCTTTTTAAGTGCACCAGTGAGCTGTTGGCAAGCGCAAACAGGGGCTGCGTCATGCTATGCCATGCTATGCTATGCTGTGCTATGCTGTCAGCTCAACACAACTGGATCAGAGCTGACGATATTCTTGTTCTGACTGTATCTGCTTGTGTAGGGTAATCAGTCAGCCGCCAAGGCAGCAGCAGACGCTGCTGCAGAGCCAGACAAAGCTGACGCACAGCAGGCAGCTGTGCAGTCAACAAGCATGCTCAGCACACCACCTGCTGCTGCAACATGGGGTGCTGACTTTCTGAATGTGAGCTGCTACTTGCGTTTGACTCAATAACAGCAAGCTTTTCGCATGACAGTTCACCTAATCCAGCTTTTGCAACTGCAAACAATACAGTGACCTGGCTGCGGCGTTTCCAATTGACTACAGTGTCTCAAACTTATTGTCTAATTGACAAGCAGTCGGCAGAATTTGTAGCAAACACGTCATGTGCTGAAGATTTTCTACTTGTCTTATGCCTAGATCAATACCTGCTGTATCAGCTCTTTGAGCGTTGCTGCAGGCAAATCAGTCACAGGCAAAAGCAGCAGCAGACTCCGCCGCACAAGAAGCCAAAGCTGCAGTCAGCCAGCCTGCCCCCAAATTCCTGTTTGGGCGTCCCCAGGTAAGCTGTGCTGGGTTTGCATCTATGCCATGACAACAATATTTGCACTGCTACCATTTGTCAGTATGCATGATCACAGTAAGTTGGGGTGTGAGGTGCACTTGTAAGCCACATGCTGCCGCGCACCTGTACTATTCGCACGAACATGTTTTTTTTTCTCAGTATAATGACCCAAGACATGCAAACTCAGGTCCTGAAGCATGTCAGAGGATGGGGATGAGGATGGGGACTGCATAGATTGCAAAAGCACTGTACTGAACCATGCTTGCTGTATACAGGCCACTGGGCACTCTATGCCCGCCTTCCAGGCAGCACTCAATGTCCCATTGCCAAGCTTTGACTCACCAGTTGCCCTGCAGCCAAGTCACACCAGCCAGGCCCTCGTTAACAGTCAACCTGCAGCTGTAGATCAGCCTGCACTTGACGATAAAGCACTGGTCAATCTCCAGCCTGCACTCGATGCTCAGCTCACTGACAGTCATCTGCCAGCAGCTGCCAGTGACCCTACAGTCAAGGAAGAGCCTGTTGAAACAGAAATTGAGTCTGGTACAGTTGCACACCTTGATAAGCTCATCCAACGTGGCAAGTCCTTGCAAGCTGACTTTGTTGGTGACTTTAGCATGGCCCTTTGATATGCGCATATGTGCACAATAACGCAGAGTCCGTACACCACTGCACGGGCTTTTTGCTACTTGCTTGCTTGTTGACATACATCTTACAATAAGCAGGCCTGAATGCTGCCTGAGCAGGGTACTGAGCGGTCTGATGTCTTCTTGAGCTGAAAAGCCCCCTGACCTGTCCTGCTCAGACAAGGCAGCATGGTAAGTGCAGGAGTAGAGGGTGCCAAAAAGCAGAGACGCTATCTGAGGCGGAGACAGAAGTGACTCAGCTGTGACCGCTATATATGTGCACATTAAGCCACAGTTGCAGAAGTGTCATCAAGCAGTGCTGCAGTGTCAGCACGTATGCCTTACATTTGGTGTATGAACCTGAAGTCTGACATGAAATTGCTGCGTTACAGTACAATGTCCTGTTGCAGAACTTTCAGACAGGTATACCAGTATTTGGTTGCTGAAAGCGCATACCATGGGCTTTCAGGTCGCTACCTCGTGTGCTGTGCACAGCTGCTGAGCTTGTGCAACTTATTTTACCTTCCGCCTGTTATGCATATATGTCCACCAACACCAGACAAGATGACTGGTCATTGGCATCCTCGTGTCGCAAAAGGTGTAAATTTAGTGTTACTAACAAACAAAATCATGTTGCATTTTACGGCTGTGCCATATCACATACAGTCAGAATACTCGGCCATCATGGGAAGGTGTGACACCCTGATGACTACGCATGAAGTGCGCACTTCCAATTGTCGTGTTGCTCCCCCTGACTGTAGTCAACACTGACTCTGGGGGATCAATATGAATATGCAAAGACATGGCTAGTACAGCCAGTACATGCTGTGTAGGCAGATACACTGCATGTTGACTGTATCAACCACTTGCACATGTTGCGCTTTACGTATCTCTTGATCACAATATGAAACGAGACAGCAATGACACAC